>JARFJB010002124.1:705000-751833 GCA_036346205.1 Vesta saturnalis
AATATACAAAGGGTTTCATTTTTGTTATCTTTTATAGCCAAGGATAGCTCAGCTGACTAAAAGTAACGTTCTTGGTTCTAGATATTTATAGCCTAAGCGGTCAACTATAAGTACTTAGAATTTGTTCGTCAGGAATTATTTATACAGGGGGTTTGATTTTGTTATATTTTATAGCCAAGGAATGCCTTAGCTGACTAAAGGTAACGTTCTGGCTTCTAGATATTTACAGCTAAAAGCAGTCAACCGTAAATACTTAGAATGGGTTGGATCTGATTTTAATCTAGAGTGTCAGAGATATTGCAAACAATTTGAACTCCCCAGACGTGGCTTTAAGCTCGTTTGCTAGTTAAAGAGATCGATATTAAGGTTAGGTTACCGCTAGCGTTACTCAGCACTCTTAGTTCAGGTTGATGTCCCTATTTTACGTTCAATTAACTTTTAAAAAGATTTCGGTGACAGGAATCGACAGGTATTTCACCTATTTGTGTTTATAAATTTTGAAAAGGTGTACTTTGAAATATTGAAATACTTGAACAATAAGTTCAGCTTGTACGGAAAATTGCTTTAGGAGCGCTGGTCAGGATTTTATATTTTATATTTTCTGGAATAAAGAGAATTCTTAACAGAAGTTCAGAAACGCTGGTGTAGTAATATTACAGATGAATGCTTACAAAGAGGTATTCTGCAGGCGAAGTGAAGCATTATAATAAAACTTTCGCTTTTATAGTCCGTACAGAAGTGAGATTTTGGCAAATTTGATGCGATGTTTTTGCACATATACAGAAGGGGACTGGTGCTTACGCAAACGTGCTGTTTGTTAAAACATCTGGATTCTGGAATTGAATAAATTGTTGTACAAATTATTATCAGCATAATTTAAAAAAAATCAAAATTTATTCATCTTACCTACCAATTCTTCTGGCTCGTTACAAGTAATTGTTCATTTTTTTTCAGTATGTGAATAACGATCAGCTTTATAGAAAAATGTGGAGACGCACTTTTTACAGATAATCCAATTCTACATAAGGGTACATGTTACATGCAAAAGGACATGGTCGTAGCAGAAGTAAAGGGTGTGCCGTAACAGCTAGTAGGAATAAGGCCGAAAGCTCAGTCAGGCGGCTAAGCACTTAGATGCGTGGGCGTGTGACTGTCGTAGATACACAGAGAATCTGAAAGGGCACCAATTGATTTATTTGTATATTGTCCTTAGACCAAGAAAAGGGCTACGACGGATTAAGAGAGACGCTATAGTTAAAATACAGTTGGACACAGTCCAAGAAGGGAATAGGTTCTGTTTGGATATCGCTCCTGAACCGCAGTAATAACGAAAACAACTATTGGTAAAGTAACACAAATCGGTTTAATCGTTGTATCTATAATAGGTACTAATAATAATAAACCAGAAACCTTAAATCTACTACAAAAGGTCAACATAAACTCGCCGAAGGCATACTAGTATAAATATCCCAACATAGTGGGTACAGTAAATAAATATCCGAACAACTGGTGTCGTAGATGGGATAGCTATTATTCGGCAAAACGACCCGAAAATGTCTATAAGCAATTTGACAAAAAAAGAAAAATAATAGTTTTAATGTATTGAGTCTAAAATATAGTACACTGTGAAACAACCAGCGTTGAACTTATAAACAAAATACACAACACAAAGTAAACCCCAAACCAAAACAATGAAAAACGAACCACTTCTAAAGTAATTCTAAGTTGCACTTAAAACGATTGTCTATCGCTCCAGAATGATGATGTGAAATAAATAACATTTAAAAGACTCACCAATCAGTTGATGGTAAAATGAGTGTTCGTATGTCTTACGTGACTTAAGCTTAAGGTGTAAAGGAGTCGTTCATATACAGGTGAAACATTCCGTTACAGCATTGAACTCAAGAGCGACGAAAGGACCAAGACCACAATCAGAGAAAGAATATAGGGAAACCCTTTTGTTCTAGATTACGAGTTGTACACAAAATTGTTAAAGTGTACTTAAAATTATGTAAGATTGTAAAACATGTATTTTATTGATGTAAATGTTTAAGCAAAGATGATAGTGTAAAAAAGAAAACAGTGTAACTCATCTCTTGACGTAACGAAAACGGTTGTTAAGAAACTTTAATATCCGTCGAAACGAGTACTATAATATTTAGTATAAATTTTAGATATAGGAAACAATGTAAAACCAGTATTCACTGCATGTAATCTCTATTAAGTAATTATTTTATGAAAATTACAGGAAAAATCTATATCATATAAATTTTTACCAACGCAAATGTTCTCGTTTTCTCAAAATGGCGTTCTTCAGTCACAGAGGAAACCCGAAAGGAAAGGTCACATGATTCCTTTTTAACAAGGATGAAAATTCGACATTATCACCTTTTAAAGTTAATTGCAAAAATTGAATGTAAGTACGTCCATAGTTTCCAAACCTCTTGAAGGTCAGACCGTCGTAAGGTAGGCCTAAAAATCTCAACTCGTACCAACAAATTCCGCTTCTAAAATTACACGTTAGGTATCTTATAAATCTTCTAGCTACGAAACTAACAAACCTTAAAATTAAGGAAAATAAATAATATTTAAAACTGTATGTATGACATTTTTGACACCGTAGGCTTTGGATTCTTTCCAAGTTCCAATTTAAGTCTAAATGTGTATTGACGTGTATTTTATATAGATGTTTAGTCGGATATCTGACATAAATCATTAATGTTGTTTTACTGCAATGCCTATTTATAATAAAAACGTATTGCAATAGGGGTTTGCATAATTATTTTGAGAAATTTAATTGTTTTATTTTCCATAATTCCGCTTTGCATGTAGGAAGGTCGTATGTTGTTACACACCAGATATGTTAAACTTATTTTCAGCATATCTTATTGGCACTTCAATGGCAAAACCTAAACGTATACACCTACGGAAATATTTGTTGTTGTAAAATATCTGTGTGGAACACCACGTAACCTTCCAACCTACAAAATGGAAATTAAAAGAAACGAAATAATAAATTTTTTTAGGATCATTATGCAACCTCTCTTATAAGACGTCCGTTACGAAAAGAGGCAGCACTGTAAAAGCAAAAACAAGAATCTATGTTAAATAGACATTTAATACTTCATGACAGACATATGTTAATAGACATCTAGCTAACTTAAATTAAAAAAAATAATTGCTTTCTCGTACGTATAAAGAGAAAACTATGTATTCGGGTTAAGCTTTCAAACACTTCTTTTTTGTATTTCTCGACGTTTTGTGCCTCAACAATACGAAAAACACATTTTTAGAACAAAAAATCTCGCGTCTGATTGTGTGCCTGTGCGCTATCTTTTGACACATTAAAGCTATCGATAAAAAACAAACTTTTAGAAAACAATTTCTTGTCTGTGTGTGTGCAGGATATCTCTTGAACCATTAAAGCTATCGATATGAAATTATGTACAAAAATTCTATGCCATAAAATCTAGGTCAAGTTCGTTAATGAACAAAATCCAACCAGTGCTGGGGCATTTTTAGGGTATTAGAAAATTTAATAAAATCATTGCTTCACATTTTAATAAGTTACATAATTAAGAAAACAAACTAATACCTTTTTATATAATTTCAAAATAAAAAAATATATAATAACCAGTGGCGCGCCGTTTTTAGGGTACAAAATTGTGCATTTTTTAATTTACCAACCGATTTTTTGAAAGTCGGAAATTGGTGGTTTTTAAGATCGTTAAGTATAAATCATTTGTCAAAATTTAAAAATTCAAAATGGCGGATCAAAAATTGGGGATTATCGTGTTTAAAATCCGATATGACTAAAATTCATGTGTTGTGGTTAAATGATCAATTTTGCAAATTTGTTAATATGTAAAACATCTAAATAAAAAGATTTTAAAAACTGCCAGTGAAGCACCGTTTTTAAGGTGCAAAATTGATTTGAAACACTGGTATTGGGGGTATTAAGACCGCTAAGAATAAATCATTTGTCAAAATTAAAAAAATCAAAGTGGGAATAATGAAAAAATTTGAACACTTAAATTTTACCTTAAGGACTTGCCACTAAACTAGACGCCATATCATAAAATTGCATAGCACATAATTAATCGATAGGTTTAAGGTCTACATCTAGGTACCTTTATACCTTTGAAATATGCAGCTGATTTACAAAATATTTGATAAAAACTAAACACTTCCCCTAATAAACCCTCCCCTCTCCTTCGCTGGATTTCTCCCAAAATCTAACCAACTCTAATCCAAATGAAAACAAGCTTAAATAAACTATTTTAAGTACGTAGGTATTTTGGTTCTGAAGTTATCGTGGATAGTAACATACATCTATACCTGCAAATGTACATGTACGTAGGTTGGAAGGTAAAAAAGAATATAAATATATATTGTGTGTATATATATATATATATATATATATATATATATATATTATTTTTCAGTTCATTTCGAGTTACTAGGAGCAGAACACGAAGACTTGAAAATGACAGATGAGATTATGCCAAACGTCGTCATTTCAACATCGGTTCTTTAAGAACCATGGAGGAAATCTGGAACCAAGCCCAAGAAATAATTATATATATATATATATATATATATATATATATATATATATATATATATATATATATATATATAAATTTTAGTCCTTGTTTTCCGCTCACTTATATATGAAAAAAATTTCAATTTTAATTCCTTAAATATCCTGAAGTGTTCCTGACGGGTTTAGCACGATATGCTAAATTTAGCCTGCTCAGGTCCACAATTATTTAAAAAAAAGCTCGTATACCGCAATAGACTATTTCCTAAATATTGACAAAAATAATTTCAGTTTGCAAAACTTCAAGACCATTTACTGTTGTTTGGAAGGAAATCACACTGGTCACAGCTATTTGGCAAATGTCAGTTACAGTTCTGGGGTATGTAATATATTCATTAAGATTATTTGGCTGACAGACACCTTGAAAAGCAAAAACCATCCCTGAACGTCGTAATAAACGTAATTAAAAACTTTAAGAAAGTTGAAGAAAACAAAACCAATCATGGATAATGCGGAAATTGAAATTGCAATACTAATTCAATCTCTCCCTAAATAATATAGATTGAAATAACCTTCCTGAGTACAATTAAGACGCCTCGGCATTTTTAATCGCCCGTAATAGACATTTGCAAAGTAACCGCGACCACCATGATTGTCATCCAAATCATAAGTAAACTGTGTTTCATTTTTGCAAAATGCAATAACGTTTTTTTAAATACTGTAGGTATAGGAGCAAGTGTTCCTCTTTTTTAATCCTGATCCTTGATATCGATATTAGGAACATTTTTTGGATCCCCTGTATAACGTATTGTTAAAACTTATCTATTTATAAAAATGAATATTTTGGTTCATCAGTTATAGAAAAATCAAATAAAATTAGTTAGCAAATAATGATTGATTTCTGATAAACGTCTTTAAAAGAAACAAAATATTAACTGGTTACCCGTCACATATTCATACATAAGCGAAATTAAAGTATTGGTTCATTTTTTAATTTATGTTATTTTAAAAGGTAATTCCCAAGAAATAAATAAGTTTATGCTTAATAAATTATTTTAAATATTTTAAGGTAAGGTTAAATTGATTTTTAAAAGGAAAGTTTACAGGGTGTCCCAAAAAAGGAGTAAAAGTAATTTTTAAATGCAACCCTAGAATTTTAATTTGTGTTAAAAATATTTTGTATACCAAAATTGGGGTGAAAGAAGTTTTGGAATTTTTTAAAATTATTTGGAATTTTCGGGGGTTGAGAAAAGCCAACTAAAAAATTGATTTTTTAAAAATAGGAAAACCCGTTTTGAATTTAGTTTTTAATTTTCTAACGGGTGTTTCCATTCAAAATTTTTTCAAATTAAAAAAATTTTAATTGGCCCCTAAATTTTTATTTCTTTTATTCGGGTTTAAAAATTATTTTTGGTCAAAATTTTCTTTTTGATGTTTGGGAATTTTCCGTTTTTTCACAATAAAAATTTATTTTCGGTTAAAAATTGATTTATATCTTTAGCCAGGAAAATTTTAATTTTCTAAAACAAAGGGTTTTAACCTTTCAAAATTTAAAACCAAATTAAAAAATTTCGTTTTTTTAATTGACAACCCTTTATTTAATTTATTTTATTCGGGAAAAAATTAATTTTGTAAATATACCTTTCACTTTGAAAAATTTATTTTCACAACAATTTCCCCTTTTTTACCAAAAAAAATGAAAAATTTAAATCCCTTTGAAACGTTTTCGAAAATTACCTTTTTTACTTTACTGTTTTGGGGCCTTGAAAAAAAATTTGATGGATAGATTTGATTCTAGCGGTAGTGTTAAATACTTCAAACGTAAAGTTGTTAATAAAAGGGCAGCTAATGAAGAAAAAGAACTTGAAATATTATTAAATATTCAAGAAAATCCCCAAGTGAGTTCTAGAACATCAGCGACGATATGTGATACCTCCAAATCAAACTTGAATCGAACAACGCTGAAGTATAAGTACCATCCCTATCACATTGAGCTTCATCAAGAATTGCGAGAAGAGGATTTTGCAAGACGAATTGAATTCTGCAATATCATTAATCAACGGCTGCAATTAAATAACAACTTTTTGTGCTCCATAATGTTTTCCGATGAGGCGACGTTTAAAAGTAATGGGGCTGTAAATCGGCATAATATGCACTAACACGCCATTGATAATCCATTTTGGCTACGAAAAGTTCAAAACCAAAATTATTGGTCACTAAATGTGTGGGTGGTATACTTAATGACCAAATTATCGGTCCCTATTTTTTGATGATCCATTAACGGGCCGCAGCTATTTGCATTTCTTACGTGAAGAATTGCCTGTGTTATTGAGGGTATCAATTTAGAAGGACGACTAAATATGTGGTTGCAACAGGATGGTGCACCTCCACATTTTATCGGGACGTAAGGAATTCTTGAACCAGCAATACCCGGAGAAATGGATAGGACGTAATGGCTTTATATTATGGCCACCCAGGTCATGCGATTTAACTCCACTGGATTTTTTCCTATGGGGATACATAAAAGATCGGGTGTATATTATTAAACCTACAACAAGGAGGACATGAAAATAGAATTCGCGAAGCTTGTCGCACAGTGACCCCTCTTATGTTATCCGAAGTGAGATAGAACATGAGAAAAAGGCTCAATATGTGTATTCAAAGAAGGTCGTCTATTTGAGCATTTACTAAAACAATGTTGAATAATTATTGAATTACTGTTTCTCATTAATAAAACTGTTAATATTCTCGCTTAGGTGATTTGTTTTTTTCGTCGCAATTGTTTTCCATGGCTACCACAATCCACAATAATGTTATAGTATCGTATGTAAAGTAGCTAGTGAGAAAAATCGAAATTCCTCGAAAACTATCAAAGATAGATATAGGATATATTTGACAAAATGATAGATTTTTAATCCCGAATAAAATGAAATAAAAATATATAGGGTGTGCAATTAAAAAACTGATTTTTTTAATTTGAGAATTTTCAAATTTGAATGGTTATAACAAACACCCTGTTGAGAAAATTAGAAATACTACTCGGTCTAAACGTTAGTATAATATCACTCATTTTTCACACAAAATATCAATTTTTTTTATTGTGAAATAACCCATTCATCAACCACACGAAAATGACCATAATAATTTTTAAACGCGAATATCTCAAGAACTAAAAACTTTCAGCCAATCTTTTGTATGACAAAATATGTTTGTATGGACACGTAGAATTAAAAACTAAAATCAAATACGGGATGTTCTATTTAAAAAAATCATACCTTTTCACGTCCTGCTTTTCTGGCACACCCTGTATAACTTCCAATATTTTAAAAAAATGCACACTTCTTACCTCTACCCCATGGTCCATACAATATTTACACAAATAATTCTAGTTAAGCATAAACTTACTTTACTCTATCGTTGGGACACCCTGTACATTTAAATGTGAACTTATGGCAAAAATATTTATAATTTATAACGACACCCGTGGTTCAAAGTATTGCCGCATCCGCGGATTGCTAATTGCTGATATACACACCCACTCGTTCACTCAAACGATCACGCGCACACGCACAAGCTCACGCATATACACTCGCACGTACACGCGCACACACACGCACATGCAAACGCACACACGCGCAGACACGTACGCAATTTGAATGTGTGATACAAAACCAAGTAGTTTATGTGATTAAATATAGTCACGCTATTAAGAATATATGAAGTCATAAATGTAAGGTTAATTCATACTAACATAGATTAAAATGTTTTGAATCTTAAACATTATTGAATTGTAATTGAAACGTTTATAGAAGGGTCGGCAACAGGAATGAGGTACGTTTAACAATTTACTGTTATGTAATCATAAAGTACGCAACTTCCATACAAATCTTAAGAACAACAAACTTCTACAATAAACAGTTTTTTTTTCTAATTTCAACTTAATATTTAAACAATTTAATCTTTTATTTACTTATTTATTAATTTTTAGACGTACGTATGTCAAAACCATCTGAAGTGTCTTATTTTAATCAACAGTAGATACAGTAATTCAGCTTAAGCTTAACTTAATACATTTTATTTATGTTATGAATATAACTTTGGTCTTTTAGAAGCATATACACATTCCTATTCAACTACCTTTTTAAAATTTTGAAAAAATGCAATTTCTCTTGCACTTAAAATGCATAGTTACACGCGTGCTTATTGAGTGTTATTAAATTTCTAAATTAATCGTCATTTACAAATTAAAAAACTCATACGGGTAGCATGTAAACTCAATTTGTAGTTTAAAATACATAGTCAAATATTCATTTGTCTCTCATGTAGCACTTGTTTTCTACGTGTTTTAAATTGACAGTTGAGATTGGATGTCGCAAGTACTAAACCCTTGAAGTATTTCACTCTTTATTCACAAAACAGGAAATATACATGTATTTGCAACGTGGTACTTAAAGCCAACCTGAACCTTTACGATAATGACTTATTTAAAGTGTTTTCCTTTACTGACCGTGATAACTGTAATTATTATGGGACTTTCTTGCAAAATACTAAAAAATATATGGGGTGTTTTTATGTCTAATAAACTCTAATAAACCCCCCTCTCCGAGCCATCCAGACATCATGGCCGATCTTGACGAAACTTGACCAAAAGTTGTAAAATGAGCTAATAAGTCGATTTAGGGATAGTGAAGAATAACCTACATATGTATATGTAAAGTTAAAAATAGGTATCTCGCTTATCTTTCAAGATAACTATGGACTATTTCATATTGTTTTAAAACAAATTTTGCTCCCTTTTAAATAAAGTAAGAATATGTGAGTTATACTAGCAATACGAGGAATGCCTTCAATTTCCGGAAAAAGCGGAAGTAGTATTTTCTTCAGGATAATATCATTTCATTAACGCAAATGAACAAAATTTATTTCCAAAATCCCACGTTTGTAACCAAAATAGTTAAAAAGTTATAACAATATCTATATTACATATTTGAAAATTCATATCTCCTATACTAGTAGCTTTAAAAAAAGCAGATTAGTTTCATTCTCAAGAATGGCTGGTTGCCTAAAAATTATAAAAAAATACTTGGAGAGAATGTTTAATAAATCAGTTTCTAATAATCCCTTAGGTTCGAACTCTTAAATGTAGGCAAATTTATACCATAATTTATTACGTAAAGAAATCTCGTTAAAGAACCATTATTTAATTACACATATCTGTTTCCAATTCTTTTATATCTTGAACGGTATCGGAAATATATATTTCTACAAAAAAATTTATATGTGACTGTAACTGCGGCCATATCTAATTTTGAAAGTTTCAGAAGATTGAAAAAAAAAACCTTTCATGCGAGTTATAGATCACTTGAATTTCAATCTTCTATGTTAAAATTTGAAAATTTGATCCCAAAATGACACTCTTATTTTAACCCCCTGTGTACTTATTACGTTTCGAAGCTTGTTTTGCCAACATAATTGTCTAGTAGGTCTTCATTCCAAATTTCATCAAAATCGTCCATATAACAGAACCACAACACCAAACTAAACATGCCACACGCACACACGCACATATGTAACGCAACATCACAACAACACTTTAACCTCCACACCAACACCTCACACACCACCACACTCACACACCTCACACATTTAACACTCACACCCAACACTCACACACTACCTACATACACACTCCACATACACCACCTCACACAACACTCAACCCATCCACACTCACATCACACATTCCACACTCACACATCATCACACATTTCACCCACACTCACAAACACCTCACACTCACACACTCACCCAAACACACTCCACACTCACACTCAAACCACACACTAACACTCACAACCACACATCACACACTCAAAAACACTCACACCACACCTCACACACTTAACACACTCAAATACACACACTCCCACACTCCACACTGACACCAACACTCACTAAATTTTCAAAAATAAAAACTAAATTAAATTTCACATTTAAAAACCCCATAAATAAACCACTTAAATCAAAACCAAAAATCAATCAAAGGTTAAATTTTAAAAAGAAAATATAAAATTTAATATATTATAATTTTAAATAATATTATTTAAATAACCCAATAAATAAGTCAACCTAAGGAATCAAAAAAAAATTCGAATAAGATTAAGGTTTTATTTAAACAGAATAATTAAATAATAAATTAATTATAATTAATATTTATAATTTTAAACAATTAAATTAAGTTATAAATTTAATAACCAAACAAGAAATTCAAAATAAAAAAAAATTCCTCAGGAAAAAGGAAATGGTTTTCAAAACTTAATAAAATTAATTCTAATTTAACTTTTTTGTCGTTTATCCCGGGTAATTAAGATTAAAATTTAATTTAATCAAACATGAAAATATAAAAATTAAAAAAAAATTTGGCCCTTCGGAAGGAAAATAGTTAAATTGTTTTCTTCCTTATAAAAATATTTTCTATTAACTTTTTGCTTGTTTCCTAATTACTCCCCTTTGGTTTAAAATCGAAGCACAAATGAATTGGTTAAACAGAATTCTTGTTAAATAAAAAATTCAAATAAAATTTTTTCAAAACTTTTTTTTTTGCTGGAAACGGAAGGTTAAACGGTTTAAAATTAAAATTTGTTTGTGGTTTCCCTTAATACCGATTAATTTACCTATAAATTTTAAGTTTGTTTTCTTAAAATTAATTTAAAATTTAATTAAAATTTAAGAAGTAACCACAAACAAAATTGGTTAAACGCTTGCATTTAAACTTAAACCCCTTTTAATCAAAGCGTTTTTCCCTTGGCCAAAATTTTTTTGACTGGAAAATCAAGGAAGGTTTAAACGTGGGTTTAAAAAAAAATTTGGTTTAGTTGTTTTTAAAATTTAATATTCCCATTTTTAAATTTGTTAAATCATTTAAATTTTTTAATTTCTTCCCACCTTTTCTTTAATTTAATTTTAATTTAATTTAATTAAAAATGGGGTTTTCAACCAACCTTTGGTATTGGGTTAAGGCTTTTTTTTTTTTTTTGTGTTGTCTATTTGGTTTTTGTCCCTTGTTGTGAATTTTTCGTCCTTGGTGCGTTGCAATGGCACCTTTTGGTATTAATAAAAAATAATTAAAGGGTTTATTTTTAGGGAAGTTTTTAACATTTTTGGTTTTAAGATTTGTATAAACTTGTAATTTTGTTTAACTTAATTCTTTTACCTTTTTCTGTTTTTTTGCTTTTGCAATTTTCTTATTTTGATCTTCCTTCTGTAGTTGACTTTGGGCGAGCCGTTGCAAAAATGCTCGTTTCTCTCAACTTGCGGCTATACTTTCTAGGTATCTCTGGCGTCAACTGGCTTTGGTCCAGCTCTTCTGCGTTTGTGCGTGTGTGTGCTTGTGCGTATGTGTGCGTTGTGTGCTGTGTGTTGTTTGCGTGCGTGCGTGCGTCGTGCTTTTTGTATTAATAGTAAACAAATAAGGTATTAAATTGTTAAATATTAATTTGAGTTAGTATATGTTTAATGTATTATAAACATTTTGTTGTTTTGAAGATTTGTATGAAACTTGAGTAATTTATGATTAAATAACAATGAATTCTTGTTGACGACTGTTCTGTGAACGTTTTATTTCCAATTGCGTGTTTGAGGGCGCGCGCAAGGATATCACTTAAATATAATAAATTATACTCAAATTAAATCCAAATGTTTAGGAAATATTAATAATAATTCTCAAAATAAACCAATCAGGCACGATTAAGAAAAATTCCATAATTACGAAACAATTTATATACTACAAATGTCATTAAATTAAAGATATATATTGGACTACTCAGCGGCTTAGCGGTAAGACTTGTAAGTGAAAGGTACCAAAGGTCGAGTCTGAGAGTAGTCAAGTACTTGGGAAGAAATCATAACATACGAATTCGACTCCAACGCGAAAACAGTCCTTCTCAGGACTAAGGCTGATGACGGCATTAGTCGACTTCTGAAATAACTAAGTAGGTGCTTGTTACAAGGAAACTGAACATTTGAAACTTTATATTACATAAATACGTGCGATCCTCTTGCCCACCGAAGTGAGTTTTGCTATTATCTAATTTCGATATCTCCCATGTAATTAAATCTAAGTCATGTAGGCTAAGATCACATTAGTGGGTGGGTACATGCTCATTTACTGCAATGAAAATAGAGTAGTTTCAACCGGTCCAGAAAATAAATTAGATCGAAAGTCGAAATTCTTTCACCAGTTCAATTTTATCCTTATCCAAAATGGTTTAGGCGCTTATTACGCTTTCAACTATCCAAAAGGCTATCAGTTCGTTAGCGGACATTCGTCGAAGGGGAAAATGCACCAATTCATCGGTGGCACCCACGATTAGATTAAGAGAGACAGACGTCGAACCGCGTCGGTCCTTGACAAAATCTATAACACCACGCGATATTTCTGTTCAGGTGCTTGTGAGCTCTCCCTTACTAAATTTCTTATTGCACTTTGTTGCTTACAACTAATTTTGCGTAATTTATTTTTTATTTCCAATGCTCTATAGTAAAAGGTTATTGCTTGCAATCTATTTTCCTTATTGCACGCGATATAATTGAAGCTTTTTAAACACAGTAGATATTCCATTACATCTAACTTCTTTTTACACTTTCGTTCACTTCTATTAAAGCTGTCTAAGACACGATACTATTAAAACTTTTACTGTTTTAAGCAATCTATTAGAACCACTACAATATTGAATTAAAATGCACATAAATTATATTTAATTGATCAGGTGTTAACTTAAACGTCACCACTTTAAAACTTTGCTTTTTACGGCAGTTGCGCAATATCGCCCTTATCAAACGAAATACAATTTTTTGCACAGCCCTTTTGAATCGCATTTCAACGGCAGATTCTTTCCACCATCATTGAGTTTTTCTTGTACCCTTAAACACAACATGATGTTTTCCAAGTCTGTAAATTTAAAACTTTCTGTAGGGAACACGTTTTGTGTGAAACGTGAGAGGTTTACTCTCCATTAAAAAACGATTTTTCATCCTTTTTTCATCGATTTTGAAAAAACACATTCATTTTTTAATGCAGCAAAGCTCGTTTTATCTGATTACAGTGCCAAATTCTTTCCTATAGTATGGCGATAACTTTCGTGCTAATTTCATACCCGACGTCATTTACCTAATGTCTCAAAATTATAAAAGTCAAATCTGGACTGACGCCATGACACCAATGCATTAAAAATTCCTGAACCTGACTCAAATCGCTATATCGCAGAAATGTACTTCATATACTACTTAACTCATAACTGAACGCTGCTTAATATTTGTTCTAAATGACCATCAACATTTCCGCAAAATCGTTTATATTTCAACATCTATTGTTTCTCTAAAGAGACAACTATTCGCATTTCATAAACTGATTCTCTTATAAATGACATTGCGCAATACGTTAGGCATGTCCGTAGCGTACTTCTCGTAAGACGGAAGGGACCGGAATGATTAGTATAGGACATTCGCTTAACTTATCCCGATTGATCGATGAATCAAACCCGCACTTGTGTATGACTATCCTTTTCTACAATACAATGTACACTATTAGCTAACGTATTATTCCAAGAGTGTCGTTTTGTAACTAACAAGGATAACATTAACAACAAATTAAGTTTTCTTGTACGAACAGTTTTGATACCAACATTACCAACTTTAACTTAATTACTCCACATAAATATAAATGTCATAATGTTTGCAAATAAAAGACAAAAGTTTTATTTACGTATCGTAGATGTACGCACATAAAAGCATATTATTTTCAATAAAACTTAAAACGTAGCAGATGAATTTTGGTAAGTTATTATATATTCTAAAATGTTGCAAAAATTTTGTAAATAGGTATTTGTAGGTTAAGACCAATGAACTCTTCCAAAGAAAGAAAGTAATTGTTCCAATACTTTTCTACATAACAGTGGCGATTATATATCTTTGACGGCAATACGTTTGTGAGTTAATGGTTATTTATTTGATTTATTCATAAAGATTGAATTTTTTAGGAACGCTACTAATCATTATGCTTTGAGAAAACATTCTAATTGCAAAATACGTAATGATAATTTCAGTCATCGGTGTTTATTTATACACTTGTTTGTGTAGAAGATTATTATACTGCAATTCAAAATTATTGGTGTATTTAATGTAATTGAATTATAGTACTATTTTAAACTTATTCAAACACAATATAACCAATAATGTAATAAAAGTAAATTTGTCCATTCACATTTAAACATGACTGTGTTGAAAATAATTTATTGTTATAAATTATAATCTTAATGTACAATAACATACATTATATGTTATTATTATAATTATTATAGATTATTATTAAGATTTTGGAGAAAACTGTTTGAGTTAAGAATTCAATTAAAAACAAGAAATTAAATGTTCACTATACTTCATTTTCTGTATCTGTGTTATCGTTTGGATGTATAATTGGATTGATTTGGACACCATAAACTTTTTCTTGTTCCCAAGACTTTAGAATTTCAGTTTCTGCAATATATTCTATTTGCAAATTTGTGAGTTAATGGTTATTTATTTGATTTATTCATAAAGATTGAATTTTTAGGAATGCTACTAATCATTATGCTTTGAGAAAATATTCGAATTGCAAAATACGGAATGATAATTTCAATCATCGGTGTTTATACACTTGTTTGTGTAGAAGATTATTATACTGCAATTCAAAATTATTGGTGTATTTAATGTAATTGAATTATAGCACTTTTTTAAACTTATTCAAAGTATCGTGTCAAATACATTATAACCAAGTGTTTCTTACTTATTGAGTACATAAAAAAAAAACACTATAATGTAATAAAAGGTAAATTTGTTCATTCACATTTAAGCATGACTGTGTTGAAAATAATTTATTGTTATAAATTTTAAGGTTTATTGTACAATAACATACATTATACGTTATTATTATAATTATTATAGATTATTATTAAGTTTTTGGAGAAAACTGTTTGCGTTAAGAATTCAATTAAAAACAAGAAATTAAATGTTCACTACACTTCATCTTCTGTATCTGTGTTATCGTTTGGATTTATAATAATTGGATTTACTTGACATCATAAACTTTTTCTTGTTCCCAAGACTTTAGAATTTCAGCTTCTGCATGTTTAATCGTTTTAACAAACTGAAGGTGAAACTGTTTCTAACGCTTCTTTCCACATCTGTTTGACATTATCATCCCCATAACCATATCTTCCAATGTCTTTATCATAATAAGTTTTGCTTATTCCCCATACCATTTCTATTGGGTTAAATTGACAGTGGTAAGGAGGCAAGCGTAAAATTTCGTGTCCATGTTCTCTAATAATATTATCGACCAAATATTGTTTCTCTTCCTTATGTAGCTTTGCTATATGTAGTAATTCCGTTTTAAATGCTTCTTTTCATGAGTAATTTTTTTCCCCTAAGCCACTTTGTAATTTCTTCTTTTTTCCAATTTGTAGTTGGTTGGCGATTGACAATTTGTGAATGGTACGGAGCGTTATCCATAATGATTATAGATGGCTTTGTTAAGTTTGGCAAAAGTTGATTTGTTAACCATTTAACAAAGTTTTCCGAATTCACACAATCGTGATAATCGCCGCTTTTATTTGTGGTAGAGAATATAAGTTCTGCTCCTTCCACAAAGCCATCTTCTGTTCCAGCATGTAGAACTATATAACGTTTGCCTTCCCCACCAAGATTCTTAAAGCATTTTGAACTGGAATCTTGCCATATTCTTTTGTTGCTTCCTTTTGCAAATATCCATGTTTCGTCGAGATAAACGAACTGCTTGTATATATCTTGTTTCATATAAGTGCCTCATCGATGCTATTGAAATTTTTTCGCAAAGAGCTTTTCTATTGTTAGTTTGCTTGAAATGAAATCCAATGTCCAACAAAACGTGATAGAGGCTAGTCCTTTTACACTCAACAATACGTCTTTCTTTAATTTTTGTTAAGAGCGTATCTAATGTAACATGTTCATGGTTAATATACATGTTGTAAATTGTAGTACGGATTTCACTTTTTTGTCGTTGATCCATGTCTTTTGTTTTTAGACTTTTTCGTTGAGGTTCATTTTCCTTGTTTTCTTCTTGATTTTGATGTCGTCGTAAAGCATTAGAAATAGTTTTCGTGTCAATTTTCAAAGCATCGCTAACCCTTGCATGCACTGCTGTTAATGGTGATAAGGGCCCGTTGTTCTGTTTTTCTTTATTAAAGTATTCGACTAAGTTATGGATCAATTCGTCTACGGTAATTGACCTACGAGGCATGTTGATGTGCTACAAATGAAAACATAAATGTTATCTCTTTCTGTAAAACGAACTAATCTTTACCTTAAATGAACACTAGAAAGTAATGTGGTTCTGAAAAGAACCAATCTTTTACAATATTAACTCAAGAAGGAATGAATAAACGAAGAAATAAACCAACCGGCGAGCGTACGTAACCTCAATCAACGTATAAGCAAATAAAGGAAAGTTGTTCTGTGGAAAGGTTGGTATCAGTGCTCATATTTTTGTTTTAAATTACAGACGACGGTCATTTCGTGATTTAATGCATACATGACGTCATCGGGATAAGTTAAACGAATGAACTTTAATAAGCTAGCACTTCAAAATGTAAGAAATCCATCTCCCTCTCACCCCTCTCACCCCCCTCTTCCTCTCTCCCCCTATCTCTGTCGAGCTATATGTGACTAGATTAGTTTTTGATTTTTTAATTATTTAATTCCATCACCGAAATATGCCCCACAATAATCACTAAAAATTTATTCTCAGCATAATAATGACAGGGTTGGTTCTGAATAGAAATAAAATCTTTCATTAGGTTGATAGAATGTCAAGAAATAAACACCATTGTTTTCATTTAAAACGAAACCTCGTCGCGTTCATATTTTTGTTTTTTACGGCGAACTGGTTCCATCTATAAATATTATGTAAATCATACGTTGTAGCGAGGAAATTTCCTACACCATTTACATTCTCCATTTATTGCACGATGCTTTAAAATTTGTATAAAAGATTCCAGCAACATAATTGTGTATTATGATAAAATTGTAAAGCACACTTCACGTTTATTAAACAGTTTTGAAGCAATAAAAACCAAGTACGGTATACTTATTCTTACTTTACGCTTAGGGAACGTGTAATAGGTACAAAAATCAAACTTTTTCTGCAGTGAACATTATTCACTTCAGTATTATTATCACTTATCTTATTATTCTATTATAATTCTTATTCTTCTATTATTATTGTTATTATTTTTTTTTTGTGTAATATTCAGATTCGTATTAACTGGTTAGATATCTTCTGCAAAATTATCCTAACTGATAATATGTTATCTTCTAGCAAATATGAGTTATGATAATTTTATGAGTCTTGCCTAAAGTAATCTCAAAGGAGTTAATGTTAATTAGCTTTATGCGACACTATACTAGTTAAAATTACTTAATTAACGGCCTAAAAATTGTAAATAAGGTATTACAAATTAAAGTAAACTTTTTACTTACATTGATTTAAACAAATTACACATTTCAATATTACATAATTATATTGACTATTTTTCTTTATTTCAGAGAATTCGTCTCAACCAAAATGAAATGAAACCATTCAATTAGTAAGTATTATAACGTATAAAATAGGTGGAATTTTCCTTGATGATGTGTCCGACAGTTACAGAAAAACAAATAGTTTCAAAGGAATGTTTTAACTTAATTTTAGAATCTTATTCTTTTACTAGCATTCTTTAAATTGATTATATGGAAATTCGAGCTTCCGATCGGTGTGCTAGGAATTTCTCTGAAAACGCTAGAAAGAACGAGGTTTTATACACGAGTCATTCGGAAGTTAAATTTATTTGGTTATTGAAAAACGACCGTGATTTGATCCAAATTCAGTAACCATGAACGACCTTAACGTATAAGGCATTTGAAATATAACTCGATTTCTCCTATTGTATTCGTACAATAAGTACAACTTTGTTATATTAAAAATGTTTTACAGTTAAAAAATAATCACAGTTTAAAAAATATGTAGATATAGTTTCATGTTGTGATATAAGGAAAATATAATAGCTAGACGTGTAAATTTAATCAAACAGGTAGTTAATTACGTTTCGGAGATAATTACGATTGAGAACCAGTTAGCAGCTTGTAAATGTGGTTTTATATTATTAGAGTAAATGTCCATACGTATAAATTGTACGCTTTCTTTTACCCATGTCAAACCGTATCTTTAGCTATTATTTGATCTGTTTCAACACAATGTTTAAGGTTTAACCCAGTTTTTGCGTAATTTTTTTTTATTATCTAGAACTGAATCACCTATTCTGATTGTGAGTAATAATTCACGCTTAACCTAAACTGTTCACTGAAAATAGGGGTGTAATTCTATGTACGACAATACTGCCCACTAACAAGAAAATATCCAAAACTCACTTCTTAAAATGTTGATACACTACTATAGAATTTTAATATTTTTCTGCAGTAACACAAATTTTTTTTCGATGGCAGAAAAATGCGCAAACCACATTTATTTATTTTTTTTCTATTGCATTCGTTTGTATAATTATTAGATTGAGGGGTGGAAATTATTTTGGCTAAATTTGAGAAATATTGATTTAAATTTGAAACATATAACTAATCTTCAAAAAAATAAGTCGTACTTTGTTTTTCGAGAAAAACAAAAATGAACGAACTAGTGTTAATGCTTTCAAACACTGACTAGGTTGTTGAGCTGAAAATTGTAACATGCGAAATTCTGGAACAGAAACTTCTCTTTAGAGCTCTAACTGTTCTATTCGATCCTATCCAGAACACACATATTGTCAATTCCATCATGCACACATACTTAATGCATGCCTGCCGGATATCAATCATTGTGGCTATATACCTTCAAAACGCTTTTTAATTTTTTTAATTCTAAATCCTGAGAAACTGCGGTTGATGAAATCATAATATAAATCAAGCTCACTTGTATTATAAAATGTGATCACCCCACAAATAGCCGAAGAGGTTATACAGGGTGATTCACGTTTAATATTGATAACTTCAGGCATCGATAGAACACGTGAAAATAAGGCGGATTTTTCATATGAACTGTTGTTCTAAAACGCTTTCTTACCAATGATAAATGGCGCCAGAATTTGAATTCTTTTTTTTTATGATTGTGGACCTGAACAGGCTAAATTTGGCTTATCGTGCTAATCACTCAGGAACACTTAGGAGGATGGATAGAGGGATAATGAATTGCCAATAGATGCCAATGTACAGCTACCTTAAGTTTTCTCATATCATAAGTGAGAGGAAAACAGGAACTAGGGAGATCATTCCAGAGTTTAGAAGCCGTGTAGAAAAATGTGGATTGCGCCCGTTTGGTACGACAAGTGGAGATTTCTGCTGCATACTGATGATGTGAATGAGCGAACCGAGTGTGTCTCGCAAGATAGCCCGAGATGGTATCAAAGAAAATAATTCAGCAGCACAATAGACGTTGTAATAACGATAATACAAAGAAAGAACTGAAACCATCCTTCTATGCTCAAGGGACTGTATGTGAGAAGTTAAGGACGGGTCATTTATAAGCCTAATCGCTCTCTTTTGAATACGATCAACGATATCGAGAGCGTATTGGGGAGCATTAACCCAGAGGTGGGAATTATATTCCAGATGAGGCCGAATTTGAGCCTTATACAGCAGAATGGAGTTGTCGAGAGGTAAAGTACAGCTTAGATCTGTACAAAAAGCCTATTTTACGAGCAGCTGCTTTGGTAGCTGACAGAAGATGGTCAACCCATGAGAGATTTGATAATACAGTCATACCCAACAGAGTAATAGTCTGAAAACTTAAGAACTGAGCCATTCATACTTACAACAGGAAATGATCGATTTTTTTTGGCGGACACAAGGCAACACTGAGTTTTGTTAGTATTAAATAACTAGATTATTGCTTCCCCATTCGAGAATACGTTGAATTTCTTTGTTGACTGAATTTTCCGTTTCAGCTTTAATTTCTTGATTTGACATAGAAGGTGGATTATCACTATGAGTAGACTGAGATGAACTACAGTGAAGAGTGCTATCGTCAGCAAAGCAATGGATGGGGTTAGTTGTTGAAGAAATAAGGTCATTTATGTACAGCAGAAAAAGTGTAGGCGTTATAACAGGTCCCTGGGGTACGCCCGCGTTAATACTAACTTCTTTTGAAAAAAAGCCATCAACTACGACACGTATTCGTCTTTTATCAAGGAAACTAGAAACCCAGTTGATGAGCGTATTATTTAACCCAAACGAGGTGAGTTTGGCAAGTAAACACTTATGCCAAACTTGGTCAAATGCCTTTGAGATATCTAAAGCGACTACAACTGTTTCACCCGACTGCTCTACTATATTGTTCAAAACTTGGGTCACATATGAAAGAAGATCACCTGTTGAACGACTTTGCCTAAACCCATATTGGTGGTCACTAAGGAGTTTGTTAGTTTCAAGGAACGTGAGCAGTTGCTGATTGATGGCTTTTTCCATGATTTTAGATAAAATGGAAGTGATGGCAATTGATCGGTAGTTTGAGGGATTGGTCTTATCGCCTTTTTTGGGAATAGCCCATGGTAAGGGTGGTGTGTACCTCCCTGGCTGGCATGGAGTATACATGCCTACCACCTTTAAACATTTAAACATTTTATCTTAATATCTCATAAACGGAAATACGTACGATTTCCAAATTTTTGCAGGCTGTAACGGGAGCTTTAAAAAATCAAGAGTTCGCGCTAAATTATGCGAGATTAGATACTTATATATTATTTTTCTGGCTAAAGAAATGGTTATTGTTTATTTGTATTTGAATGTAATTAATATCAAGGTGAAAAGCTTGGGTTTATTTCAATAAGTTACCTAATATTCAATTTGAAAATATTTAAAATACGCGGCATTTGCAAGTGCATAAATGCATTGCCGGAGAAGGGAATTGTGCAGTTTTTAAAACAGTCACACCAAGTAAGCGGTCAAGAGTAGTCGCATTAAATAAGCGATCAGAGTTGATAGTTGTCGGTCGATTGACACCGCTGCATAAATGACATTGTATAGTCACGCTGCCCTATAAAGTGTGAAAATTACAAATAAGAATTAATTGGCAGTATAATAGGGAAGAAGTAAAAAAATACCTTCCTTAATGAAATAATAAAAGTGCAAGTATTGGCAAGTTGGTGATAATACAAAGGATTGCACCATAATTTGAAGATATTAAAAGTGACGTAATAAGTGAAGATAACGCATTTGTACGTATCAGAACGGTATAAATTGTGTTTAAATAGTGAATAATAAATATAAAAGACAGTAATCGAACCATATTGGTAAATCAAAGTGTAAAGAATAATAACTCGAAGTGTTAATGATGAGTAATACGATTGGATATTGCAGTTTGTAGCGCAAGCTGTTTGTCGTTGAAGTTAAACAATCACGTAAAAACTGGATAGTGCAAATATATCAAGCAATAATTCACACAAATCATTAATTTGTGGGAAGAGAGTTAGAAACGTAGTCATCCCCAACAAAGATCTAAAGAAGACATTGAAAAGAACAAATAGAGCAAGGTACCAGCAGTCTATAACCCATTTGAGGCCTCTTCACCGATTAAAGAAACACCGAGTTACATCATCCGCTATTAACAAAAATAACAAGTAAGAACCTTTTGATTGTGTGAATAAATAAAATACTTGTGTTTGATTTCCTCTAGACTTTAAATTTAAACATCGTAATTAAACGAAAAGCAATGCATTTAATTCTGATAAAGATTTTATTTGTTACATGTTAGTTTTAAGAAAGTTATTTTAGATTATAGGTTTAATTTTTTATATATATTTGTAAACAACATATTGATGCATTTTCGATCAGATTTGGAATTTAATTAAATGAATATAACTTTTAATATAATATTAAAAGCTTATACAAATACTGAATATATAAATGCAAGAAGAGGTCAACTCAAGAGGAATACAGATAATTAAATAAATCGAAATGAGCATAACTTTGGTCAATGATAACAGTGATCATGTCTTTATTTTAACTTTGAGCTAGCTGCCGTACCCAATTAAGAAAGGAATTCGCAAACGTAAATCCTAAAATTCATTTACGCAAACTGAAATTAAATAGCAAGCGAAGCATAATTTAACTAGTAAATGATATCTTTATAAATTGAACCCATTCAGTTTTAACAAAACGTAATAAAAAACAATCATTTTAAGTTTGACAATAACATTATATTTTATTCAATAATGTTGAAATTATAAAAAAGTTTAAAAGAACTCAAATCTTACTCTTTGTAGCGGGTTGAACCAAACAAAAAGAATATCCAAGGGTATTACGCCTCTTGCAAAGCGCACTAGATGGACGATAACCATTATTTTGCATAATTGGTATACCGATATATTAAATTCGGGCGTTTGCTCAGTTTTTACCGAGAAATTTTTATTTTTCGATTTTTGCAATTGTTTTTAAGTTTTGGCCAAAACTCTAACTATTGTACGAATGCGATAAAGTTTACGTAGATTGGCTTGAACAACAAAATGGCCAGTGGTTTGGCCCCCACGGTCACAAGATTTGAATCCATTAGACAATTTTGTTTGGGGTCATCTCAAAGTTATGGTATATCATGCACCAGTAAACACCCGTGAGGAACTAATTGACAGAATAGAAAATGGATATCGTGAACTAAATAATAATTGTGTGCAAATTGCAGCTGTAACTAATTCTTTAATTCGTCAGTGTCGAATGTGCATAGACGCAGGGAGAAGGCATTCGAACATTTGATGTATTACCTAATTTTTAATTTGTTACATACTTTTTTTTTGCTCATACTCCTAAATCACTTTACAATTTTGCTACATGTCAGTTTACACATATCTCTTCATTGCATGCTATATAGCTACGTCGTTACGAATTTTGGTCAAAAACTCAAAAACAAGTGCAAAAAAATAAAAATTTACTGATAAGTTTGGATTTTTCATAGTGCAGTTTAAAAAGAAATTAACCATTCGAATTAATATTAATAGTGATTGACTGAAAGTGAGATGAAAGTAATTCACTCTATATTATAAAATAGCAATGAAGGGATTTTCTAAAGATGAAGCAACATTCACACTTAGTAGTGAACCAAACGTGCAAAAACTAACCCTGCAGAGTCTGCCATTATTTTTACACTTTTTTATTTGTAGCATTTAGAGTCAAAAATTTAAATGTTAAACAATTAAAATCACGAAGAGAGGAAAATTAAGTAAACCAACTTAGAACTTACAACTTGTAGAGTCAACGTCGCTTTCACGATACCATGCATCAGTTTACCTGGGGTCCTCGTGGATTCATATTGGTGACAAACGTGGTACTTCGGTCCCGGTAGAATTAATTTAACAAAAAATTATTAGTTGGGCAAAAAAATAGTTCCAGATATCGGAGTCGGAAGCAAATGTTTTATTAGCCGGATAACAATAAAAAGAAGTTTTATAAGTTCTAAATTAGACAATAAAAGAATTAGTCAAACTGCAAAAAAAAATAAATAGAAAACTTGGCACGCAGCCAAGAAAATAATACTTACTAGAAAAAAAATGAGCCGTCCCTAAAATAATCGCAGTTCAATCGTCGAAGTAGAGTAATCAAGGTTGGGATAAAATTGCAGTAGTACAAAAATGATAATTCCAGTGATTAAAAAAAGAAACCGAAATATCAAAAAAAAATTTCAAACGGCGGCAGAAAACAAATTAAATTCGTACGTAATAAAAGATAAAAACTAGTAAAAGAAATCTTATTTGTCTAAATTGAGAGTCTAATAGGCAAATAAAATTAGTTAACACAAAAAGAAATTATTCTCAAGAGGATAATGCTGTGCTAGAAAGAAAATCCTAATTATCAAATTTAAAGAAAACAAAAAACAATCGGAAATGCTCAAATTAAGTCAACAGTATAACAACGAAACGTAGAAAAAAGATATTACTAGTTATAAAAAAAATTAAGTGGAAGAAAAGATAACATAACAAATAAGTGTGCGATTATTTTATCGTTCAGAAATTTTTCTAATGTTAGAATGAAATTGGGCTAGATCACGAGTGACGGGCTTAATTGTCAGTTCTGATTATGGAGAACAATTTGGTAAACTAGCTGTAGGAACAAGGTTACATTGGTAAGCTATCGAGTAAACGGATCAAGCGAAAGTCAGTTATGAAATATACTATATATATATATATATATATATATATATATATATATATATATATATATATATATATATATATATTATATATGTATATATATATATATATATATATATATATATAATATAGCTATCGAGTAAACGGATCAAGAAAGTCAGTTATGAAATGACAATATATATATATATATATATATATATATATATATATATATATATATATATATATATATATATATATATATATATATATATATATATATATATATATATATATATATAAATGTATGGAAAATTTTATTTATTTTATAATTGGGGATATATTAATTAAATTGTTAATATCAATATAATGATAATATAATTATATACTTATACACCGGACTAGCTCTTATCTCAATTTGGGGATAGGGTTCAGGTTTAGTGGGAAATTACTACTGGTTCGAATATATCATGTGGATTGCACTTTATAGAAAATATCGTGTATGAAAATATCTGAACAAAATTTATACTTTAACACATGCGTTATAACCTTACTGAATACAATTATCAAAAAATGTCAGATTTGTTAAAAGATGACTTGTTGAATTATGATTTTAATTATAACTGGATAATTGAAAGTTAAAATTTTGAAATGAACTAAATTTCTGCTTATTTTTCAGGTGTTTACACAAGTATTATATAAACATTTACACCTATACATATAACAAATAATAATTGCAGGAAATCAACACAAATGAGAACACGATAGATAGGGTTATAATCAAAAATTAACTCACATGTACATATTCCAAACTGCAAACAGATGTCTTCATATAGATGGTTCCATATGTAGATGCAGGCACTTCCCAATAATGATCGAAATTCTGGTATACGATGTTCACCGCTACCATTGACCCACTAGCTGCAGACTGGTCCTTGGGTTGTTGGTCACTTTTCTTCGGTAAATGTTGTTATTTTACAACTTTACGGCTTCGCTCAACCACAAATGTTTAATCGATGATATTATTTTATTGTATTACTGCTTTTCAATTTTGTCGTTTAAATACTATTTATTGATTGTAAAGACTTTAAGTTAATGTCACTTTATTTTTGTAGGCTCCGGCTCGAATATAAATTATTTAAAGGATCGCAGCAGAAAATAAAACTTAATTGCCGAAAAACGATTACTATTTTATTTTGGCAAAACGTAACCAGTATTCAAACTTTAACAAACGAAACTTTAAAAGGTTAAACATAAATCGTCACAAGTAAAAAAAATTATTCGTAATGAACTTTACGAATGTGTACAGGTATCGGTAACATAACTTTAATTTTAAACGATTGTTGGTTTAAAAACAATTGCGTTTGATTTTCTCGTCTCTCCGTTTATTATTAAATTTTCCCGATAATTATTTAGGTTATATAAACTTACTTGATGCGCAAAAAACACTAATATTTTAACTTTTTCAAACAACTGGCAAATTATAGAGAGATTCTGATCAAGGGCATTCCTTTTATACCCTTTTGTTGGTTACCATCTTCAACTTTTTAAGCAATTCAATAATGTAACTATGTTTCTGATTGGTCGAAAATAATTTGAAAACTTAACTAAACTAGAAATTTAGCAATATCTTTCTTATA
This sequence comes from Vesta saturnalis, assembly GCA_036346205.1. Taxonomy (NCBI): domain Eukaryota; kingdom Metazoa; phylum Arthropoda; class Insecta; order Coleoptera; family Lampyridae; genus Vesta; species Vesta saturnalis. Next base: position 731,397 of record JARFJB010002124.1, read on the forward strand.
CAGCTATAGATTTAAATTTTAATAACAGATATGAAATCTGTGTTAAATTGTGCATAAATAAATACCCAGCATGATATGGTTCTTTTAAATATTATACAAAATGACCTATTCTAACTTAAAATTGCTTATATCTAACTAATCTTACAAACTACACTTAAATTATCTACAAATATGTAATCCTGACAATATTTTACATTGGAAAACACACTTTAAATGTCCGAAATCTTAAATTTAAAGGAAATTTTATATTTACCAAATAATCAACCCCATTTCATAAATTTTTCGTTGAAATGCTTTGTACACATTAAATTACTATGTAAAAATGAGGAAGACCTAATATTAATCACTTTAACAATCCAATTTAACAATTAATCTAAAAACTATAAATTTGTGAAAAACATTAAATTTAAGACATAACCAAACTTAATTCTAAAATTACAAATAATTTGCGTTTAAAACTTCAGTAACTCAAAATGTTATCCAACACTTGTAATAACTGTCTTTATTGTATTTATTGTTCATCTGCTTGCATTGTATAATTTTATGTCACTTTAAGAAGTCATATCGTTTAACACACTTTTCTAAAATTCTACTAAAAATGTATCTGCATGTAAATATCTTTGTGTAAATATGTTCTATACACTGTTCTTAATATTTAAAATGCATCACTATGTTTGTCACACATTCGCTTTCATAACTATGTGAGTATTGATCAAATTAAGTTCGTATTATAATCCTTTCTTAAATTTTACCATATTTCGTGCATTCTAAACTACTTATACAAAATTCCTAATATAAATCTAACTTTACACTTTATGTTAAACACCTGTAAAATATTCACATGCCAAAATACTTTCGAAAAACTGAAATTTATTGAAACAAACTAAAGTACTGAATTGAATTTACGGAAATAAGTTTATTTAACATTCCTGGCATTCTTGTTAGTAGCACAATGTTTTTTATGATTAAACCAAAATGTATAAATTTTATTTAGACTGTTTCAACCAAAACAAATCGTGAACCAAATTACATCAATTACATCCCTCGTACATGTATTATGCTTTATATCACCTTTTTTTTAAAGAAATTACTAGTTAAAACTGTCCGATCCCTGTCTTACTCTTATTTAAACATCTCAATGTATAAATTATGAACAAACAAGGATCATCGGTCAATTAAGTTTACACTTGTATAATTTATTACGGCAAGAAAACCAAATTGGATTTACACCAGTAACAAATCTAAATTGTATATCTATATTAAAATTATAATGCGGTCAAATTAGTTAAATTATTGAACGATCTAGATAGGTAAGCACCCATATAGGTCCGAGAAATACATTCATTCACTTTCGCAAACACTATGTTAATCCAATCAAAAAATACAAAATGTTTACAAGAAATGGGCGCTATAGTGTAATCTGGAATACTTATCCACCAATGCATATTTTGTTACGTTTACATACGCAATGACTGTTTAACGTTTTGAAATCAGAAAAATTCTACTTGAACAATTCATTGCAGCAAAAACTAATTTATATACGCCATAGTAATATATCTAACCATGAGTAACTATGCAGAATTTTAATTCCGAATAATACCGGGTGATGAACAAAATGAAACACTTTTATTGCAAAGGCGGAATTAATTTTTTTAATCGTTACACGGTATGACTGCAGATCCAAATCAGATTGTGCGAAATTATATACGCATTTGTTTGTCCCATAGCATCATTGACGTTTCTAAATCAATAGTTCCTTCTCCGGGTTATCTGGGATCTACGTAGTCATTATGTTGATTAGTCATCATTATAACTCCTGACTTAGTAACATGTAGTAAACAACCCTTGCACTTACAAACTTTGAAATAAAAAAAAACAGATAGGTACCATTCACGTGAGTTGAACAATATACATACTAGTAACAACCTATTTCCAAAGTACGCAACGTTTTAGAGACATTTTTTATAAATATAAAAAACAGTACAATAACTTAGATTTCCCATCAAAACGAGTTTGGTTATAGTGATCGTGCCGTCCTTTATGATGTAGTTAAGCGCCCTATTTAACTATTTTACATTAAGTACTTTTTGTCAGTTTTACTTTAATTTTGTGTATATAGTATATGTGGTGTTTAACTTTGACCTGTAAGGTCCCAAAAACAGCAGAGCCTCGTTCACGAAGTGATGTGATTCGTTGTAAAAAGAATTAATTCTTTAAATAGTATTGGATGAAGTGAAATAATTAACATTATTTAGTTTAAATGGTAATTTATATTGCATACGTTTTAAAATGCATGGGTTATTTATAACTATTATACGTTGAGTGGCGTGTAAAGATCGCTTCAAATATCAAGATCATCTGTGCAAAGATTAGTTTTGCAGCGAACACAAACATATTCAACGGCTTAATCCGCAAACGAGTCAACTCCATTTTTATTCAAAATTGATGTTTTTACATGTTAGCTTCTCTACAAGGTATCGATAGTTCTGTAAAAGAAAGATCTCCAAAATCCCAATATAAAAGTCTGAAGCGTTGCACACAAAAATAAGTTAACTCCATGCGCGTCAACTACCTTCATCTTAGCAATTTTGTATTGTGAAGTAACGGCGTGGCAGGTGAAGTTTGTTAAAGCTCTTTCAATTCAAATAAAAGTATGGTTTTCTTTCTAAAAAACTGTGTGCAGGATAAGTCACACGTACTATTTAATCTACTACAATAGGTAAGTTAAATTGCGATTGTTTTTGTTACTTGTAATCGGTAATTGAGAAGCCAATGGAGTTAGCTTATTTTCTTAGTAAAGTGATTTTTAATTCAAATGGAGTTAACCGTTTTGTAAAGGAATTTACTTCAGAAATTAGTTTTCATTGAAGCGACTAAAATATATTTATGATTTCCCTTAATACAATTTTAATTTTCCACAAATGACGTCACGGTCTAAAAAAATAGTTGAATTAGCTCTAGAAACGAATAAATCTGAAAAAGATAGTTCAAGTGCCATTAAAAACATGCCATTTTTGTTTATGGACGATGCGAATGTGTCCGGACAGGAATGTACTGCAGCATTCTTAGAATCCTACTTGACTCACCTTAACAAAGTACTACCTTCCGTGGAAATTTTAGAAAATGTAATACAAGAAGTTTCAACACCTATTCTATTTGATCTCATTAACGTAAACATAGAAATAAGTTCATCTGATGTCTTGTAACAACCTTTTTTTTGTGGTTGTATTAAAAAGTACATTAATTTAAGAATCGTTCATTTATTTGGCGTAATATTAGAAAAGTTTTTAATTATTAATATGTAGAATTGAGAATGGCAATTTAATTGGCATTTCTAGAACAAATCTTTTGGGTGTAATATATTAAATAGTTTTAGTTCCCTTTCTTATAAAAATTGGATTTATATTATTGTATTCGCGCAAGCCTGAAGATTTTTAGGGGAATACACTTGAGTTATTCTGAAAGCTTTTTTTTTAATTCACTTAATGCTGAATGTTAACAGCAATAAGCAAGATTTGTACTTAATTTTTTATATTTTGGTGCCATCAGAATTTTGGTGGTAAGTTATTTTTTTCTCATTATATTTAAAACTAAAGCCTTTGCTTTTTTTTTAGTCACTTTTTTTTAAGTACTTTTTTTTTACGTACTTACTTTTTAAGTACTTACTTTTTAAGTACGCACTTTTAATCATTTAATTTGTGTACTTAATTTGTATACTTAGATTGCACTTATTTGCACTCCTATTTGACTAATAATCTTTAATGGCACGTATAAGTCAATATTTTACTGTACTATTATTTTAAATGGCAAGTTTCACTTGAGTTACCTTTACAACGCAAGTTCTACATACTTTTACAAATAAATTTGGCGAATTAAACTTCAAGGAAATTCCATATTTTAAGGATAACTAAGCAAGACATTGACCTCACCATATGAACCATTCTACTTCATAGTATCTGTCACAGTGTATGTACAGAACCGTTAAAAGGTAAAGTTTTTTTATAATTTAGTTTAGTTTATGACTTCTGAATTTTTTTTCGTTTTCAAACATATATTAAATAAACTTATGTATAACTTGTTATTTTATTTTCATTGGTGTTAATTTGTTTATAGTATTCAATAACTAGGTTTTGTTGTTCCTAGATAGATATATAAAAAAAAAGACAACATGGCGCTCGAGAATTTATCATTACTTTCATAATTTTTAGATAACATTTGTTTTGAATTAAGGATAAGTGAAAATAATTAAGCTGAGGAAAAGCATGCAGTATTTCAGGTGCGTTAATTGAACCTTCCCATTTTAATCAACCGGTGAGCCGACGGCAGTAGCGAAAATCATTTGGTAATTATTTTTATTAATTAAAATTATTTGATCAATTTATTACATCATCGCTTTTGTTTTAACATTATAAGTTGGCCCAGTTTCAGTGCATATACTTTATTAATGTTACAATTTGACGCCATTTAATAATAGTGTTTATATACTTTAGCAGCCGCTTATAAGGTTACAATTTGGCGCGGGCGAGCAGGGACCTTGATTTTTATTACATTCAGATTTATTACTTATTTGATATTTTATTTACATTTGTGTATAATATTACTGTGGGGCCAGAAAAAGGGATATGTTGTTGTTTCAATGCTAGTTATTCTCACTTGTGTTTGTTTATTTTTATTTTATGTTAAGAGTAGACAGAATTTCAAGGAGTGTTATGTTACGCTTGGTCTTTTATGTGTTTATATAATGAAATTTATTGAGTGTATTATATAATATTTTTACGATGTCAACTGTGAATTATTTAGTTGATGTTTTATATAGTGATGAGTTATTAATCGAATTAAATTTTCGCAATGTAAGTGGAGCAGAACGGTTAATTGTGGAAGAGAAGCGTAAACTTTTAAGACGACTATTAAATGCAGAAAAAATCAATCCAAATTTACTTGATTCATACCCGAAGTGCGAAATAAATCAAACAGTAGAATTGGAATTATTGAAGGAAAAGTTAAATCATATTCAGTCTTCAATTAAACTTTTTAAACATAAGCCCTCGAAATCAGAATATCTTAGACTACACACACGTTTGATTCATATTTTGAAACGCTTAAATTACATTACTTTTGATAATGAATTTTTATATTTACATGATCAATTGTTGACTTTAGGTAACGAATCGTTAGAATTAATTGAATCTATAAATGAAAATATTGAATTAAATAATGATGTTTCAAGTTTAGATACTTCTAATATTTCGATGTCACCTAATGACCCTGTTAATACTTCAGTTAATATTCCTACAGAAGATTTTTCCAAGTCAATTAATAACTTACAAATTTCTAAAGGTTCTGTTCCTGTATATAAATTAAATTTAAAGTTTAATGGTAGTGAGAAAGAAGTTTTTACTTTTATTCAAAGATGTGAGGAGCTAATGATTGCTCGAAATATTTCTAGGAAGGAGATGCTTTTATCAGGTGTTGATTTATTTGCAGGAAAGGTTTAGTTTGGTATAGGGCAATTAAACCGTTTTTCAAACTTGGGATGATCTTATTACTAAATTAAAGAGTGACTTTTACCGGAAGGACATGACGAAGTTTTGTTAGATGATATTAAAAATCGAAAAACAGGCTTTTGATGAAATTCCAACCCTTTTTATTTCTGAAATGGTTAATTTATTTTTCAATTAGAGATTCCTCCTTCGGAAGGTGAACAATTAAAGATTATAATGAAAAATTTACAACCTTGGTTTGCTACTCAATTAGCCCTTGTTAGTGTAAATGATATTTTTCATTTAGTAGAGTTGTGTAAAAAATTACAAGTGAAAGCTCAGAATTCTAAATTCAAATTTAATTCTTATTCAGATTCACAAAGACAATCTGATTATAAGCCTTCTTCGGCAGTGAAACCAAATATTAAACCTAAGGTCCATTTTTCAGGTATTAAACCAAAAAATATGAATTCTACTTTTACTGCTACAAAAATTAATACAGCTAAGTCTTCAACAACATGCTTTAAATGTAGACAGTTGGGTCATACCTATCACACCTGTGATAAGGGTGATGATAGAATCTTTTGTTTTAGATGTGGTTATTCCAATGTTACTTTTTCTAATTGTCCGAGGTGTAAATTTTCAAAATGTAAAAGGAAAGTGTTCCGTTAGTCGACATTTCTTATGATTTTTCAGAGGCTGACAAGCATGTTTTTAACGAATGGTTGATTACTTTTAAGGAATTTTTTGGAACTTCGAAAAATTGTTCTAAATTTGTTGAGAATAATGATGATGTTAGACTTTTTATTAATGTTAGGATTTTTAAGGAGAATTTTATTGCTTTATTAGATAGTGGAGCTACCGTAACAATTTTAGGTAAGCCTGTTTTGTATTTGATTGATAAATATGATTTAAAATTAAATAGGAATTCGCCTTTTTCATCATTGGTTATTGCTGATGGTTCTTCACAATCCATTTTGGGGAGTGTTGATTTATCGTTGACTATTAATGGTATTACTAAAACTATTTCTGTTATTGTTTCTGAATTTATTACTACTGCATTTACTTTGGGGGTAGATTTTTGTCGTTTATTTGAAATTAAAGCTGATTTTGGTGAAAATTCTTATGTTGCAAACTCTGCGGAGACAACTTTTTCTATGATTAAGAGTATTGATGATCTTAATAATGATCAAGTTTTTGAATTAAATCAAGTTATTGACCTTTTTAAAACCTTATCAACTTCAAAGTTAGGTAAGACAAATAAAGTTTTTCATTCAATTAATACTGGTGATGCAGTACCAATTAAACAACGTTATTTTCCATTATCTCCTGCTATGTTGGAGCATGCGAACAGAGAAATTGATGATATGTTAGAGCAAGGAATTATTAAACCCAGTTCTTCTCCTTGGAATTCTCCAATGGTTTTAGTTAAGAAGAAGTCAGGTGATTTTAGAGTTTGTTTTGATGCTAAGAAATTAAATTCTGTTACAAAAAAAGATGCTTACCCTTTACCATTTTTAAATGATATTTTGGATAAATTAAGAGATGCTCGTTATTTAACTTCAATTGATTTAAAGAAAGCTTTTTGGCAAATTCCTTTAGACGTTGAGAGTTGTGAAAAACTGCTTTTACTGTTCCACGTAGAGGATTATTTGAGTATACTGTTATGCCCATGGGACTTACAAACGCACCCAGTACATTACAACGATTTATGGATTCCATTTTAGGACATGATTTATCTCAATCAGTTTTTGTTTATTTAGACGATATTATTATTTTTCAAGTACTTTCAAGGAACATGTTGATATTTAAGGAAGTTTTAAAAGGCTTAAGGATGCCAATTTAAATATTAATTTAGATAAATGTGAATTTTGTAAACCTCGTTTATCATATTTAGGCTTTTTATTGATAAGAATGGTCTTCACACCGATCCTTCAAAGGTGGAAGCTATTACTCAATTTCCTCAACCCACATACTTCTACAGAAGTTAATCGTTTTATTGGAATGTGTTCTTGGTATAGACGTTTCATTCATGATTTTTCCACAATTTTAGCTCCGATTAATAATTTATTGAAAGGTAAGAAGAAATCTCAGAAAGTTTTATGGAATGACGAAGGAATGATTCATTTTAAAATTAAATCTTTATTAGTTGATGCTCCTATTTTAGCGAGCCCTGATTTTTCTAAAACATTTTATTTACAATGTGATGCATCTAATTGTGGAGTTGGATGTATTAACACAAGGAGTAGGAGAGGAGAAGTTGTTATTGCTATGGTTCTCGTACTTTAAACAAAGCCGAGCAAAATTATTCAATTACAGAACGTGAGTTACTTGCAGTTATTTTTGGTATTCAAAAGTTTAGACCTTATATTGAAGGTACCCATTTTAAAGTTATTACTGATCATCATTCATTGATTTGGCTCAATAATTTAAAAGATCCTTCTGATAGATTAGCCAGATGGAGTGTTAAACTTCAACAATTTGATTTTGAAGTTATTCATCGTAAAGGTAAATTAAATGTAGTTCCTGATGCACTTTCTAGAGCACCTTTGGAAGTTAGTTCTTTAGAATTTTCTGTTGTCGATTTAGACGATTGGTATAAGAAAATGTTAGCCAACGTTTCTAAAAATCCTGAATTATTTCCTGATTGGAGAGTTGAGATGATAAACTCTACAAATTTATTTCTAATGATTTAAACATCGAATCGAATTTAGTGGAATGGAAATTAGTTGTTCCGAAATCTTTAAGGAAAGATATTTTACGAAAATTTCATGATGATCCTACATCATCACATTTTGGGGTTTTAAAACTTTTTCAAAATTAAAGAATTTTATTACTGGCCAAAATGAAGTCATCTATTTCGAAATATATTAGGAATTGCAATGTTTGTAATGAAGCAAGTCTTGACAATTTAATCATTATGGTTTTATGGGTAAAGAGAAAATGTTTCTTATCCTTTTCAATGTATTTCTATTGATTTAGTGGGTCCTTTTCCTAGATCGAAGAGTGGAAACACAGTTTTATTAGTTATTTGTGATTGGTTTACTAAATTTACTTTGATTCACCCTATGCGCAGTGCTACTGCTAAAAGTATTTGTCAATATATTGAGAATTATGTATTTCTAGTATACGGTGTTCCTCAAATTTGTATGGTGGACAATGGTCCTCAATTTAAAAGTTCACAATTTAAAATTTAATGAGTTCTTACAAAGTTCAATCCGTTTGGTTTAATGCAAGTTATCATCCACAAGTAAATTTTGTTGAGAGAGTTAATAAAGTAGTAGGTACTGCAATTAGATCTTATATTCAAGATGATCACAAGGATTGGGATGTTGAAATTCACAAAATTGCGCATGCTATTCGTAACGCTGTTCATGAGTCTACGAAATTTTCACCTTCCTTTTGGCGTTTGGTCGGACAGTTCCTATTTCTGGAGATTTTATGGTCGACTAAAGGATTTCAAAGAGGATGATTTATTTATTACTAACCGTGAACAATTAGTTCAAGATTTAAATGAACTTTCACCCATTTTTAAACATGTTAAACAAAATTTACATGCAGCTTACGAAAGAAATTCAAAATCTTACAATTTGCGACGTCGTCCGTTGAAATTAAATGTTGGCGATTTGGTTTGGAAAAAGAATTTTACTTTATCTGATGCGACTAAAATTATAGTCAAAAGTTAGCTCCAAAATTTATTGAAGCAAAAGTTATTGAGGTGGTAGGTCCAACTACGTACCGATTGGCCACCTATTGATAATAAACCCTTAGGTGTTTTTCATGTTAAGGATTTAAAACCTCATTAGTTCTTATTTTAGTATTCTTTTAATTATTTTTCGATTTTAGTATTTTTACATTCTGGTTTTCTTATTTATATTTTTAATTATTTTGATAATTTTTCAAAATAATTTTATTTTGTGCTTATTTCGCACATTATTTTATTTTATATTGTTGTGGCTTTGCAAACCACTTATTATTTTTTACATTTGTTAGCATGATTTTGCTACATTTGTTTAGCACGATGGTTGATATTTAGATCCCATTGTGCGATTGAATTGCCGACTTTGTGGGACATTAGTTCTCAGGCAGATTATCTTCCTTTATTGGATTTACAATTTGCTATTGTTACAACACTAAAATTGAAGATAACTATTTTGAGTTTACCTCTGATCGTTAATTTGACGTGTAAAACTCATAACCATGGATAAGAAAACTAGTAATGCTTCTATACATTTTTATTTTTGATTGATTTAGTTATTTTATTTTCCTGATTTGTGTAGTGTTACTATTCTTGGACGGTGCTTGAGGACTTCGGTTCGCCTCGTGTCAACCTCGATTAGTTCACTTCTGATTATGACGTTTTGGTAGTTTTAGGAGGGGTTGTTGTGTTCGTAAGAGTGCATCATCTTTCTCTTTGCTATCTCACCTAGATTTCGATTTATTTATAAAACGTGTGTTAGTTAGGGTATGTTGAGTCTTGGACGATGACTGTGGAACAACATGAAACCTGAATCTCGTGAAGGGTAGAATGGCCTCTTGTTCTCCACGACGAAGCATCCTGAGCTAATTTGCCATGAAAATAGTCGTATCTTGGTTTACCGATTTTGACTCACTTATCGAACGTGACAGTGGTAGTTGTGTTATGTACCTAGGAGGCTTGGTTTGAGACCACCGGGGTAGGGTAATTGAACCGCTCTCTCGACCTCAAGTCTCGCGATTATTTATTGTTAGTCCGAAAGGATTTTTTTTATTTTATATTCTCGAGTAGAGTGGCGTTTAGCCTTGATTTTTATAAAGTTGCACGATGACCGTTTCCGGGTTCTCTGCCCACTGTCCCTTCAGGTCATGGTAGGTTACGGTTTCGTTCGTTTTACCTTAGATTCAAATTTTTTACCGGTTACTCATTTTGCTCTCCTGATGGTGGTTTGCTTCACTAACCCCACCAGTTAAAGTTTTTACTTTATTTAAGGTTTCGGGTCCTTGATTCTCGACTAGTGGCGTGTGCGGGTGGTAGCGCGTCATTAGCTTTTGGTGTTGCGAGGGTCTTTCCTGACCAACGTCACCACATTTTCCGTACTTCTTCGTACATTTTCTTGTTATTTTAATATTGCTTATATTTAATTAGCTTAACATTTTGTATTTTTTTTAATTTTAATAATTTCATTTATTAGCTTAGTGTTTGGAATCTCCGCTTTGGTGATCTCCGAGTCCAAATTTTAGAAGGGGTGTAACAACCTTTTTTGTGGTTGTATTAAAAGTACATTAATTTAAGATCGTTCATTTATTTGGCGTAATATTAGAAAAGTTTTAATTATTAATATGTAGAATTGAGAATGGCAATTTAATTGCATTTCCTAGAACAAATCTTTTGGGTGTAATATTACTTAAATAGTTTTAGTTCCCTTTCTTAAAAATTGGATTTATATTATTGTATTCGCGCAAGCGTGAAGATTTTAGGAATACACTTGAGTTATTCTGAAAGCTTTTTTTTAATTCACTTAATGCTGAATGTTAACAGCAATAAGCATGATTTTTACTTAATTTTTATATTTTGGTGCCATCAGAATTTTGGTGGTAATTATTTTTTTCTCATTATATTTAAACTAAACTTTTGCTTTTTTAGATTTTTTTTTTTGTACTTACTTTTTAAGTACTTAATTTTTAAGCACTTTTAATTACCTTTTAATCATTTAATTTGTATACTTAGATTGCACTTATTTGCAATTATTTGACTAATAATCTTTAATGGCACGTATAAGTCAATATTTTACTGTACTATTATTTTAAATGGTAAGTTTTACTTGAGTTACCTTTTACAACGCAAGTTCTACATACTTTTACAAATAAATTTGGCGAATTAAACTTCAAGGAAATTCCATATTTTAAGGATAACTACAAGACATTGACCTCACCATATGAACCATTCTGCTTCAGTATCTGTCACAGATGTACAGAACCGTTAAAAGGTAAAGTTTTTTATAATTTATTTAGTTTATGACTTCTGAATTTTTTCGTTTTAAACATATATTAAATAAACTTATGTATAACTTGTTATTTTATTTTCATTGTGTTAATTTGTTTATAGTATTCAATAACTAGGTTTTGTTGTTCCTAGATAGATTATATAAAAAAAGACAACATGGCGCTCGAGAATTTATCATTATTAATTAAGTAGGAAAAGCATGCAGTATTTCAGGTGCGTTAATTGAACCCTCCCATCTTAATCAACCGGTGAGCCGACGGCAGTAGCGAAAATCATTTGGTAATTATTTTTATTAATTAAAATTATTTGATCAATTTATTATATCATCGCTTTTGTTTTAACATTATAAGTTGGCCCAGTTTTAGTGTATATACCTTATTAATGTTACAATTTGACGCCATTTAATAATAGTGTTTATATACTTTAGCAGCCGCTTATAAGGTTACAGTCTCAATGTCTTCAATAGCGGCAGTAAGTGGTACAGTTATACAGAATTTACTATTAGCGATGACTGTGATATTAGTGATACTACATTAGTACGATATCCTTTTCACTCGGATTCAGACACATCTTCTGATGAACCAAAAGCAAATCAAAAGAAATTATAAAGCGAAGGAGATGTCGGGTAAATAAATCTACATGGGCTGACCGTGTTAATGCAATGAATAGAGAAAGAAGAAAAAAGTATTTTGGCCGAAGGAAACAAGAAAATAAATGGAATAATAAGGTACCTAGAAATCCAAGAAGAATAAAATGTCGATGTAGTTGTACGGTAAATAAATAGTTATTTACATATCAAGGGAGTTATGAGGGTGTTAATGACCAAGGGTAACGGATTGCAATCTCGAGGGACATTAGTCACGAGGTTGTTAATTATCGAGGACAACGGATTGCAATCTCGAGGGACGTTAGTCCCGAGGGATTGTAACTTGCCCAAGGTTATTAACATACATAACTCACGTGATGGATAACTAATTCTATTTTATATTTCATTATAAATGAAATATGAAACCAAATTTTGTTGGTTATTAAGATTAAACGAACGTTTAAAAATTAAGTAGGCATTGTTGCCATGGATATATCAATTGAAAAGCTTGCAAATATTTCGCAAAATGCATTAGAGTTATAGATCTGTAATTCTTTACTATAACTTCCTAGACAGTTATGAACATGTTTACATTTACGGTAACTAAGGGTTTATTTGTTTATAATGTATTGGTATGAAATAAATGTAATTAGCATAATTAAATCCACAGAAATATCAGATGTGGACAGACAACACATCTTTGATGCATTCTGGTTATTGGAGAGAAAAAGGAGTATACATTGATAGCCTAGTTAAAATGATGCCAACTGTTAGAAAAAGAGATAGATAAAACGCAGTAACATCAAAAAGATCTAATTCCATGTTTTTCTACTTAAAAGTAAATGATAGGTCAATTCGTGTCTGTAAAACCATGTTCCTGAATACGTTAGACATAGGAAAAGCAGCTGTGTGGCACTGGAAAACCAACCCCAAGGGAAACTTTACAATAGCTATGAAAAAAAAATCAATCCACTACGGAAGATGTATCTGCAAAAAAATTCGGAAGAATCCGTTTCAAAATCAAGTTTATTCCCTAAAACAATTTCTTGAAATCCTACCGAAAATGGAATCTCATTATTATCGTAAAGAGACGTCAAAAGAATATCTTTTACCCGAATGGACTTCAAAGAAATCTTTGTACGATTGGTATGTATCTGATTGGTGTCATTCACATAACATGGCAGTAGTATCAGTAGCAAAATTTAATAACGCTTTAGAGACACAAAATATTTCACTGCTCTTTCCTAAGGATCAGTGTCAAAAATGTACTGCTCATAAACTAGGATTTATATCCGATGATGAACATAGACTTCACGTATTACGAAAAGAAGAGGCCGGTGCTGAAAAAGAAAACGATAAAAACAATGAAAACTTAGTTTTCGCAGTGGATGTTCAAGCATTACTGTCAGCTCCCAAATCTAACGTCTCGTCCATTTACTATAAATCAAAATTTAATGTTCACAACTGTTGTGTATTTGATTTAAAAATAAAAAATGGTCATTGTTTTTTATGGAATGAATCTGAACGAGGAGTTTCAGCTGAAGAATTTGCATCTGTTCTTGTTAAATTTATATTAGATAATAATAAAGATCGCACAGACAATAAAATAATAATTTACAGTGACGGTAGTGCAGCACAGAACCGGAACATTATTATTTCAAATGTGTTATTAAATCTGGCGATGACCAACCATATTGTCATTGAACAGAAGTATCTTGAAGTAGGCACACGCAAATGGAGGTGGACTTCATGCACGCCACCATTGAAAGAAAACTTACAGATGAATGGAGATTACTACAACGCCGTGAAGTACTGAACAGGACATTTGCAAATCTTTCTAACTTGCATTCTGTTCGATTGTCATTAAATAACAAGAAAATTCCAAGACCTTCAGGAATTGAAAACCACCATTACCCCTTATTGCCATTTTATTATGATAATTTACCATGTATTATGTAATCGTATTGTTTCATATAATAAACAAGTAAACTACTATAAATGTTTTTTAATCCAACTAATTATCCTGAAAATAAGCCATTTCGATGGAAACGTAGTAGGCAAGTAATTTACAAAAGAGCTGACTCCTTTAATTACGTGTATAATTTGAACTATTACAATAACATTGAATATTTATATTTAATACTGTAGTTTAGCGTAATATCAACAATCTATAACTTAAAAACCGATCATTTACACAAATATTAATAAATTACACTTTTAAGTCGCTGTGAAACCAACTTAGGAGATGCCTTGTTTGCAGATTAAGTCGTCTATCTAAACTGAAAACATAAACAATTGGCATTTGGTATATAACAAAACAAAGAAAACCTCATCATTTGCTTTGATTTAGTTGATTGAATCCAAGTAGCATTGGAACTGTGCATTTGCAATTATTACACACTGTTTTAGGCAATGAAGTGATTTTATTTTTATATTCAAGAATTTATCAAATAATTATATATATATATATATATATATATATATATATATATATATATAATATATATATTATATATATATATATATATATATATATATATATATATATATATATATATATACAGGTAATCCAGTCTTCTAATCGGTCCATTGCTTGTTTACTACCAATATGTCGATTTGAGGTTTTCGTCATCTAGTAGATATGCTTTTGGTGCACAATTTAAGAATATTATACCCGGAATATTTATGTCTTTTAGATTGTTGTACACAAAAGTAATGCGAGCTATGTATTGTTATAGGTATATCTCCTTCAATTCCAATTATTCACGTTTTATTAGAAAATAGCTCACATTCGTGAAATCACTGTGAAGATAGCCTTGATACTTTGAAAAACTCACCACTAAAAGTCTCACAATAACTCCTAATTGATATAATACAAACTTTTTTTATAATATGCACAAATATACAGGTGAGCTAAAAGTCAAAAGTTTAATTATATTTTTTTCAAATGGAACACCTATTTATTTTTACCATTCGATCGCGTTTTCGATAAGCTTCGTTGGTATAAAGTTTTCAGGTAAATTTTGATGTTTCTCAAGGTTTTAACAATAAACGTCTGAATTAACGCGATGTCGATATCTTCACAAGAAGAGACATATGGCTAGAGCAGTACGGTGTTGGAAGTAAATTTCGTATCACGTGATACATCGCTGAAAAGGTGATAAAAATACTATTCGATAATGTAAAAATCCAAGATGGCGTCCATATGAAAACAATAGTTAGTGTATGTGTTTCAAAACAAATGACTGTAGATAAATTTAGTACTTTTTAAAATTGTCTTTAAAAGTGTATAATAATATACAAATCAAAATGTTGTCAGACTTCAAATAAAAGAGCTACAGGTGGTAGTAGAAATGCACAATTTTTGTTTTCAATTATTTCAAAACAAAAAGTTATTCAAATCTGACTTTACCATTATGATAGCCATAAATTTCTAAAACTTTCCCCATTTAACCGACATTCTATCTTCAATATTAACGAATATAGCAATACATGCATGCTGAATCTCGGACACACTGTATATTGAAAATATTTTTAGATTGTGCACCAAAAGCATATCTACTAGATGGCGAAAACCGCAAATCGAAATCCAAAATTAGTTAATTTTAATTATTGCATTTATATTACCAATAATTAGGATTGTATGTGGCTATGCAATCTGCAAAGAAAATTTTCAGTGCAGTTATGAAAAAAAAATGCCAAACGTAATTTAAAATTATTTTCAAAGCTTCCAGCATCTCCATCGTGTTAGCATAGTAAATACGACAATGTTGTCGCTATAAACGGTATCATTTATGACTCTTTGAACATAGTACACTCATCATTTTGAGCGTTGGTATGGATTGCTTCAGTAAGAAATCTTCGCGCAAATCCTAGCTTTTTGTTTTATGCCACTTTTACGATTAATGATTCCACTGTGTAGCTTATTTTTTAATTAAAGTGCATTGTGTGCTCTAAGAAATCAAATTTCACAATAATACAGTTCTATATAAATTATTAAACGTGTAGGGTTTTGGTATATTTAGGATTCGAGAACGTTTCTACTGTTAATGTAATTCAGTTTTTTAAAAATAAAAAAAAAACTCTAAGCGCTTTTTTATGTATAAATGCAATATTCAATAGTAATATAAGTTTTCTATTGTATGATGTTATTTAGGCGTCCATTCAGTAAAGGCACTAAAAAAATAGTTTAAAACTGTTCATAAATTCACTTAATAAGTAAGAAATTAAATTTCACTACCTTCAGTAAGTGACGCTAAATATGCTAAGGGTAAGGGACAAATACGAATCCTATCACTTTCTGTATTGAAAATAAATTCAAACTCAGCCTTCACATTAAACATCGAAACAAACAACAGAAAATTAAAACGCAAAATCGTGTTTCTTAATGTCGTGCGTGTGTATTTTTACTGTGCGTGTCGTGTGTATTTTCGTCACGTGTGTTCTTGTGATGTTGTGTTGTGCGTTGAACTGTCGCTTGCTAGCGTATGGTACAGTGTTTGTGTGTGTCTGTTCTTTGTGCGTGTCATTGTTTTATGTCGTTTATTTTGCGTGTGCGTGTACATGTTGTTGCTGCTGCAGCGTGCGTTGTGTACATGTACGTGTCGATGTGCGTGATCGAATGCGTGACGACGTCGCACTGCACACACTGCGTACATTCAGCATGCATCACAGCACACACACTGCACATGCAACGCATCACTACACATATGCACACACAGCACAACACACACACGCACACACGATGCACAAGCACAACGCACACACACGCACACACCCACACACGCACACACACGCACAATACGCACACACGCACACACACGCACAACACAGCACACAACGCACACACACACACACGCACACACAACGCACACACACACGCACACACACGCAACACACGCACACACGCACACACACACACGCACACACACGCACACAACGCACACAAACCACGCAACACACGCACACACACGCACACACACGCACACACGCACACACACACACGCACACAACACACACACATGCACACACAGCACACACGACACACACGCACACACGACACACGCACACACACCACACACACACACACACGCACACACGCACACACACGCACACACACAACACGCACACACACGACATACGCACACACACGACACACACGCACACACGCACACACACGCACACACACGCACACACACGCACACACACGCACACACACGTCACACGCGCACACACACGCACACACACGCACACGCACACCACCACACGCACACAACGCACACACACGCACACACGCACACACGACACACACGCACACACGCCACAGCACACACGCACACACACGACACACACACGCATACACACGCAACACACGCACACACGCACACAACGCACACAACGCACACACACGCACACACACGCACACACGACACGCACACACGCACACACGACGCACGCACACACACGCACACACGCACAACACGCACACACCGCACTACACACGCACACACACGCACACACACGCATCGACATGCACACACACGCACACACACGCACACACCGCACACAACGACGCACACGCAGCACACACCGCACACGCGCACATCACGCACACACACGCACACCATACGCGCACACGCGCACACTGCGCACACGCGCACACGCGCACACGCGCACACGCGCACACGAACGCACACGCGCACACGCGCACACGCGCACACGCGCATTACGCGCACACGCGCACACGCGCACACGCGCACACGCGCACACGCGCACACCGCGCACACACGCACACCCACGCCACACGCGCACACACGCACACGCGCACAGCACACACGCACACACACGCACAACACGCACCACACGCACACACACACGCACACACACACGCACACACACGCACACACACGCACACACGCACACACACACACGCACACACGACACACACGCACACACGACACACACACGCACACACACACACACGCACACACACGCACACACGCACACACGCACACACACGCACACACGACGCACGACACACACGCGTCACACACGCACACACACGCACACGACACAGACCACGCGCAACGCCACACACGCGCACACACGCGCACACACGCGCACACACGCGACACACGCGCACACACGCGCACACGCGCACACACGCGCACACGCGCACACACGCGCACACACGCGCACACACGCGCACACGCGCACACGCGCACACGCGACACACGCACACACGCACACACGCACACACGCACACACGCACACACACGCACACACACACGCCACACACGCACACACGACACACACACGACACACACGCACACAACGACACACACGCACACACGCACACACACGCACACACGCACAACACACACGCACACACACGCACACACGCACACAACCACGACATGCGCACACACGCCAACGCACACACGCACGCGCAACACGCGCACAAACCGCACACACGCGACAACGCGACACACAGCGCACAACGCGCACACACGCGCACACGCACACACGCGCACACCGCCACACGCGACACACGCGCAACAGCACACGCACACGGCAACAGCGCACACACGCGCACACACGCGCACACACACGCACACACACACGCACACACACAGAACACACACACACCCAGGGTTAAAATTAACTAATTAGTAAAAAATGATCAACAAAAAACCACTCCTACACGTAGGTATGAAAAACGAAAGACCAAGTCCAAGTCCAAGTCCAAGACCAACCACAAGCCCAAGACCTAACCCTAAATACACCCCTCACGTGAGCAAGTACAAAAAAAGGCATTGCTGTCAAAAGGCTCTTAGTACAACATTGAAAATTCCATCAAGGGTTGAAAAATGCCTCCGAAAAGAAACCATAGGGGTGTAATCAAGGAGCTGAAAAGGTCTCTGGAAAGAAGCCATAGGGGTTGAAAATACGCCCCTCAAGCAAGCGAGTAAAAACAAAAATAATTAGGGATGAAAATCCCATCAAGGGTTGAAAACGACCTCTGAAAAGAAACCATAGGGGTGGAAAATACGGTCTCCCACGTGGGCGTACAAAAAAGTGTTAGGTGAGGTGGCCTAGGGGGCGGGGCTTATGACGTAAAAAAAGTGGAGGGGATAGTGTCGGGGTACTACTTACGTGTGTTATCTTTTGTTGTTCCTTACTTTTCAGGCTTATGCGAAAGGATATAAGAGCCAGTGGCGCCGTTCTTAAGAGGATCTCCTCCCACACATTTAGTGTCCTGCCAGTCTGAACATGCCAACTACTTCGGGTTGGATTCGGTCACTTGTTAGTCTCACTTGTTTTGGCTAACAAGTGGTAATGATTTCTTTTAATCACATGCATTCAATCTTCGTGTGATCAATCTGCTTAAGATGGGAAAAACGCGATCTGAACAAATAATTAGATAACACTCTAAATACATCTTATTTTAATCATATTGATATAGGATAATTTATTACGTCAATCTAATCAAGGTTTGTGGGGCATAAAAGGATTGTCCGAAATATATAGCTGCCATCAAATAGCTCTTTTAAAGAGAATAACACAAAAGAGTAATTTTTAACCCAGAATTTAAAAAAAAGCTTGTTTTCAACAGTGTGGTAAAAAAAAATTTTTGAATACAAGAAAGTAATTACATTTCAATAATTGATTTAAATCACACGTTTGATGGCATGATTATAAAAAAGTAGTAATTGGCATGAAAAATTATGGTAATGTAAGTACATTGAGTGCTACAATACTTATGGTGACGAGGATTTGCACGAACATTTTGTGAATTACGTAAGAAAATTTATGGATTTTGTGGTTAAGTAAATATATCCGCTATTTTTTTCAAACGCTCTAGCTGACTTATTTTTTTAAATTAATCTATAGGTATGTTTTTATCCAAATACTTTCTCAAATGTAAAAGCTACGATAAGCCTAATTACAGTATCATGTGATTTACAACCATTTAAAACAAGGCAGTGCCGTTCACGTTCTCGCCACTAAAACTAAAAAGACCACAATTACATTTGAAAATGTAAAAAGGAAAAAGTCTGCAATAAAACTTCCCTAAACTTAAAACTCACCATAGTTTATTGAACACGTTCCCGCTTTAATGTCTCTTTTCCACTATAAAAGCAATACGTTACAGTTTTTATTATTCATTCCAAAAAATTTTCTTATACGTTTTTAGCTAAAAATACAAAGGAGAGATATCTATCGAATATGACTCATGAGTAAGTAAACTTTAAATAAAATTTTCTGAAAGGACAATTACAGTTACCCCGGAATACGTAGACCTTTCCCTCAAATCTATGAGATAATAATATCAGACGTATGTCAACCTTACTTTGCAATAAGCTAAAACTATATGATCTCATTGAG
>JARFJB010002125.1:0-32500 GCA_036346205.1 Vesta saturnalis
TAGGACATAAAATTTTCCTACAGCAGATGCCATTTGTCGTAAAGGCGACTAATCAAAGGTGTGGAGTTGGAGAGTATGTCCTATTTTGGGAAGACGATTGTGGAATAACAAATGGATAGCGTGAACCGTGGTCTCTCTCGGATACGACATATGGATTCAGCTCGCCACGGTGGTTGGTGTCGCGTGGAGTCGGTGTGGGGTCATTGGGCCGATCCCCCTCTTGGGTCGTTCCACCTTGACCTGTTGGGGTGCCGTTTCATTTGGCTACCTTTTTTGAGCGTCATAGTTGATCCCATCGTTCACTCGCGTGGGACTAACTTAGCTTCGTTATAGAGAGTCATAATTATGTTAAACAGTTGCAATATCGGCGGTGGGCAACGCCGTGTGTGTGTGTGTGTGTGTTTCTTGGGCAGATAGCGTGCCTTGATGCACGAACATACCGTATCGTGGGATTTTATCCAATTTTTTTTGTTTATTCTCGACTTTGACTTATTTTACCGAACGTGACTGTGGAAGTTTTGTTTTGAAGTGTATTTAGTGTTAGTTCTGTTTTTGTTCCTGGCGTAGGTTGCCTGTAGAGTTAAGTTGTTTTTCGGATATATTTTCCGAAGGAAAATATTTTTGTAAGGGGAGTGTCAGGGTATTTTGAACACCCTGTATACGTAGTAGGTAATTTTGTTTGTAGTCTTATGTACTTAGTTAGATTCCGTATATAAATTTTTTTTTTGTTGTCAAATTAAGTTTTATAGTAAATTTGTGTTTAATGTGTATGGTGAGCTTTAGATTCTTTGTTTGTGAAATTATTATTCCGAAATTTAGATTGTTTTTCGTTATTATTTCTAGTTTATAGAAGTTTGGTTAACGTTTTTTGTAAATAGTTGTTTATAAGTTTAATTAAGGTTTATTTCGTTTGATTTCCGAAAAATATAATAGAAAATTAAGTGATTTAAATGAATAGTATAGGTTTATCTGTATGATGTCATGGTAGCGCCATACAGACGCTTAAGTATAGTTGTCCAGTTTATTATTAGGTATTGTGGTTTTGATTCATAGAGATTGCATGTGGGCCTTATTGTTCGTACTTTAAGGTAAACATACAGAGGCTGTACAGGATACTTATGCTGACGTGTAGTTTTTGAAAATTTACCGAGTCCTTACGGACGGAAACGAATTTGTTTATCGGGGTACTATTTTCCTTCCGTTTTTTAATTGGTGAATTAATTAGATAAGATTTTTTATGAGTAGTGGGATTAAAATTCAAAGATGGATTTTTGTAATACTTTGGGGATTCTAAAACTGTTACGCTTTCGAGTAGTAGTAGTCCGTGAAATTGTTACGCTTTAAGGGTGGTTTAGAACGTTGAAAATTTTGGACCTTGTGGTGTTTAACGAACGTACTTTTTGTGTAGTAAGGGTAGTTTAGCTACTGAAGAACCTGTAAAGGGATTTTATTAAAATTGTTCATTCACCAAAGGATTATACCTAGTGCCGATTTCGGTTTTACGTAAGTTACCTAGAGGACATCGTCGTGTTGTATAGTGCTTCGTGACCTCTTGGTTTATATCGCTTTGCGGATATTAACATCATCGTTCTTAAGTGCCTCTTATTTACCGTACAAAGCGTTTAAAGATAAAGAAACTTTCGCAATATATTAAAATTTATAGTTATTTAAACAAGTTATTAACATTTTGGATTATAGTGGAAATAAAACCAGTTAAAAGATTTAAGTTATCAAGCAATTTGAACGCTCAAATTATTAGTATTTTAAAAGAAGTTTTCATTTATGCAATAACATTTTAACGGATTCAAGCAAATTGTTTGTGTATCATAGACAATAGTCAACATTTCATTCATCATTTGCCAGACCAGGAAGATTCATTTCCGTCAGCCGTAACCGACCACCTGGTTATCTTCCATATATTGTAACACAGAAGAGGTGTAATTCTAGACCTTTAAGGTAACATAATATTGTTTTTATTGAATATTTCAAGATTTTTGTGTGTTCGATTTATTTTTTTATGTGTTGATGAAAGTTTGAAAGCGGAGTTGTTTTTATTGAATTAAGTTTTTGTTGTTTAGATTTAATTATTTTAAGTAATCATATTATTGACACTTCGCCTTCATACTTTTCTTTTGTTATTTATTTTAGTACTAAAGGGCAATCGATCCTATTGTAGTGTGGGTATATTATCCACCAATTATAAATATAGGTTAAACGATTTAGACTGGCGTAAAAGCAGTATTCTGATCAGACATCCTGTCGCCTTTTAAGCATTTATTTTTTTTTGTTTATTCGCATTATCGTATGTTTATATTTTTTTATATTTAACCTTTTTTTTTATTATTTTATTATAGTTTGTTAGGTTTTATAAATGTGTTTTAATTTCTATGGAAACCCTTTTTGTGTTACATAAGAGTTTTTTTTGCAAATTGCGAATTACCGGCGTTTTAGTTTTTAACGTAACGAAGTTAGTTTTTTTTTATTTTATTGAGTAATAGCGTTCTTAATATTTAGTCTTTTATTTGAATTTTTTGTGTTTTGTTTTGATTATTAGTTAACGTCAAATTATTTACACGGAGGTGTATTAACGTAACGTTATTGAGTGTTTATCACGCTTTTATTTGACAAGCGTGTAGTGTTTTTTTTTAAGCCCGATTTTAGGTGGATTGCTGAATTGCTGTCCAGCACACCTGGGATTGATTACGAATAGGTAAGCGCATGTTTTTTGGATGTTTAGACACGCTATGTACTCGTAATTTTGGCACGACAACCCTTATTTTGCTATCAAATATCTGGCGCCCTTAACCGAACCGTTTTTGACTTCATCCCCTATTTTGACTGACGTACGATTTATTATTCTGGATGTGCAAAATTATTAACATCAATCCACGACCCATACGCTGACTAGTCGAGGCAAAAAGGGGCCAATTTATCTGTAATCCCGTTCTACCACCCGTTTATACCGTTACACTGCCTATCGCAATTTTTTGAAATTTCGATGTGATTACTATGGTGAAGATGATAAAGATGCATTATTCAACTATTCCGAATTCAAATCATGTCCAGTATTTGTAATGGACTGCTCTAAACAATATGAAGCCCTAAAAAACTCAACAGTGGACATCAAATTGGAAATGGAATCTCTAACACCTTTCGATAATGGAATCGTTGTATATGGTCTTATTCTCCATGATGCTATTGTACAGTACAGTCCACTCACCGGAGAAGTGAAAAAATTATAATTATTATTGTAATATAGTCTAATATATAAATAAAGATGTTGTAATTATTCGTTTAGTTTTATTTCATCCATCAAAGATGAAAGTAGTTGCTCAGAAACAAAAACTCCAATTCAAAATCATGACTTTGATGAAAAGTCTTTACTTCAAAACATGGTGATTTACTTCCTAATAGTATACGTGGTATTATATGTGGCCCTCCAATTGTGGTAAAACAAACGCAATGATCAGTCTGCTTACTGAAAAAATGGTTTGAAATTTAAACATGTATACGTATACTCTAAGTCATGAATCAAAACAAGTACAAACTTTTACAGGAAATCTTACTTCCAATGAAGGACATAGGTTACTTTACCTTCAGCGACAATCAAGATGTGATTGAGCCTAATTGTGCAAAATCAAACTCTATTTTTATCTTCGATGATATCGCTTGGAAAAGCAAAATAATATAAGGGCATATTTTTCTATGGGTAGGCATAACGATATTGACTGTTTCTATTTGGGTCAAACTTACAGTAAAATTCCAAAGCAATTAATTCGTGATAATGCGAATTAATTATATTATTTGAGCAAGATGAATTAAACTTAAAACATGCGTATGAGGATCATATAAGTCCCACCATAAGCATGAAATTGTTTCGGACATGTGTTCAAAGTGTTGGGTAGATCCGTTTGGTTTCATGGTCATAAACAAGGATGCTGAAGTTAATAATGGTCGCTATAGGAAAGGATTTGATGAATATATAATACCTTAAACTGGTTTCAGTAGTAACTGATCTGTTTAGGTATTAACAGCTACCTGTTCAAGGTAAACCGGTACCTGTTCGTCGCAACAGCTACCTGTTCATGGTAAACGGGTACCTGTTCATTAAATCCGTTTTGGTATATAAGGTGAATATATATATATATATATATATATATATATATATATATATATATATATATAATACCTTAAACCGCATTCAGCAGTTGTAAACAGCTACCTGTTCAAGGTGAACCGGTACCTGTTTGTCGCAATGGACAACAAGGAGAGGACATTAAAGAAAAAAATTATTCAGGCTCGTAAAATAATACGGCAGAAGTATAACAGTATTAAGACTGCTCGCATTGATAATGAAAGAACATTCGAAAGTACTTATAAGCCTTTAATAGAACCTCTAACTGAAATAGTAAATAAAATCGATAAAAAAACACCTAAAAAGGAGGAGGTCATTGATGTTAAACCTAAAAAACTACCCGTATTCATATTTCCAAGGAAGCATGCTACTATCCCCACTAGCCCGCTAGCTCAAGTTCAACGGACCCCAGGTCTCACTCCATTAGGTGATTCAAGAAGGTGCTACTGGTCCACTAGCTCAGCTTCCGTTTTTCAAATAAATCCTCCCCAAGTCTTCCATCTTTCTTAGAAACATCCGTCATGGAGAGATTAATACTGAGGAAGAAGAAGAACTGTCTAGTATCGCAGATGATTCCATAATGAACCCATCTCAGAAGAATTTCTCGAGCAGTACAATGAATTG
Source organism: Vesta saturnalis (assembly GCA_036346205.1). NCBI lineage: Eukaryota > Metazoa > Arthropoda > Insecta > Coleoptera > Lampyridae > Vesta > Vesta saturnalis. Next base: position 4,760 of record JARFJB010002125.1, read on the forward strand.
CCAGTATATATGTTGAACGTATTTTAAAGAATGCTGAAGGTGATATTGATCATACGTATGGAGTCCACTATGATACCAAAACTGATAAATGGACAATTGGTAATACACCCATCACAATTAAAGGAGACGATATAATTATTAAAGGTGTCACGTATAAAGGGACTCCGGATTATATGATCTGCTTATTATGAATGAACCTGACTTAAGTCTAGTAAAGTCAAGATAGAAAAAATTATAGAACTATTTTAGAGGCTACGAATGTAGTAAGGCGAGATTATGACGTAAGTGACAGATTCGAGGAAGCCGCAGCAAAAGTATACACAAATAATCAAACCCTTGTTGTCATCATCACCACCACAACCAAGGGAGGAGGTGGAGCTATGTTTTTAAGGAATTAACAAACAGACCCATTGAATATAAATATTGGAATGATATACATGAACTAATTCGTGATCTGGAAGTATTGTGGGCAGAAAAATTGGGGAAACACAGGTGTTGTAAATGACATATCAATTGTAGAAGAACTATCTGAAGATGGATACATTGAAAACCGAACAACCGCTTTTTAAACAATATAAATGAGAATGCATTGATGTCGACATGTCACAACTAAAATGCCCTTGACAAATTTGGACGTTCATATGTCCAGTATCAATTAAAGAAACTAACCCCTCAGTTTAAACAGATTGATGCTAATCAATTTGATATTGAGAATAAGAGACTCAGCAATGTGGCCAATCCCATAGATCCTCAAGATGTCATCACTAGCAATATTATTTCAACAAGGTTGATTTGGATGGAAATCGTTTGACACAGTTGGTGACCCTGAAGAAGATGGTGATGCTATAAATAAAGGATACCTTGATTTTGTTTACAAGCAGTTCGGAACACTTTAAAGGAACGCCAACGCTTATCTAGCGCTGGAGGAAAAACTACATCAACTTAAAGAAATTGTGATAAATTAGCACCATGTCCAAATTACAACTCGTCAACGAATTGCACAAACCTGCACGAAAAAATTTTAAACGAAGGCGAACAATAATTAGAGGTTTTGATGATCTTTGGCAAGCAGATTTAGCTGAATTTAACACATGCCAAACAAAATAAGGGTTATAAGTATATATTAGTGGTCATCGACTGTTTTTCGAAATACTTATGGACTAAAGGATTAAAAACGAAAACAGGTCAAGAAGTTACCAAGGCCATGCAAACAATCTTCGAAAAAGGTGGAAACCTACCAATTTGCAGACCGATGCAGGAAAAGGATTCTACAATGAGTATTTTACTAAACTAATGCATCGTTATGGAGTCAATCATTACTCTACCTATAGCACAAAGAAGGCTGCAATTGCTGAACGTGTTATCAGAACCATTAAAGGTGCTCTATATGTCATTCAGCCTGCAAGGTAAATACAAATGGATTGATACAATTGATACCATAACTATGGATTATAACAATCGTAAGCATAGAACTATTAGAATGAAGCCCAAAGATGTTGGTAATCATACAAAGCTAGAAGCTTACACTAACATAAAAATATTCGATAGGAATCGATATTCTGTCGGTGACATAGTACGAATCAGTAAATTTAAAAATATTTTCGCCAAAGGATACACACCCAATTGGTCTAGTGAACTATTTAAGATTGTGAAAGTTCGCATTACTAACCCACTACGTACATGCTGGAAGACATGAAGGAAATCCTGTACTGGGAGGGTTTTATGAACATGAATTACAAAAACAAAGTATCCTGATGTATATCTAATAGAAAAAGTGCTTGCTCCAAGAATAATAAGTTATTCGTAAAATGGTGGGGATTGGATGAAAGATCATGGATCAATAAGGATGATATTGGTTTATAACATTTAACCTGTACTTTGTGAAACAAATTACTTATATTAGATATATATATAGTTTGTAGAAAAGGATGTAGCTCTTAGATGAAATAAAACACACAAAAAATAATAGTATTTTATTTTTAAATATTACATTTATTTTAAAATTTCATTATCTTATAAAGTGAACCTAAAGTACTTATATAATCACTTAAATTACTGGATGGCCATATACCCGAATCTGGCCCACACCTCCATCCCAAGCAAGAATTTGAATTTGTTTCACCTTTATTGATGTTGTCTAGTATCCAGTAATAAATTTTGTGGTGCTCATCGTTTTCCCACGGTTGAAACTTATAGTTGATATTTTGTTCTAATAATATTTCAATCAAAATATCGAGGCACTTGTAGCACATTCAGTTATAATAAATACAGTGTCCTTGTAAGCAATATTTTCTAACGTAGATTTAACATTTGTTGAATCATAAACCCTTAATAAATCATATAGATACATTTTAAGCGGTATGTCACCAAGTACACTCATATCGTCTAAGATCCTATCTACTTTATCAAAAGTTAATGAATTGTAGCCTTTATCGGTACACAATTTCATAAAACTTTTAATGGTATCGTCTAATTTAATTTTTTTATCAAATAATGTCCTAATAATAATTTCATTTGCACACTTTGAGTTTATAGCACACCAGTAAAACACTCATCGGGAATAACAATATTTTGTAATATATTCAATATAAATGTATAGTTTTCAGGAGAGGTCAAAGAACGCTTCAGGTACTTTTTGTAGATTTGATCACTACAGCACTGCAGCTCTTCCTGCAAGTTGACTTGAAGACTGCTCATTGTTTACTGAAAGTTATACCCCCATGGTCTAGTATCAGTGAAATCAAAATTTACTAAGCGTTTATCGTCATAAGGATTGAGTATGACTTTATTTTGTTTAATGGTAAACACATCATGTTTCTTTGACCTTATGAGATGTTGATAGCGCCTTATTACGCTACTCTCAAACAAGACCTGTTTATAATCATTAATCGTGATCTGCCTCACGCTTGCTTGCGTAGAACCCTTTGAGCGCACATGGTAGCACTTTCAAATTTAAATTTAAGGAACACATAAGAGATTCTATGCAATTTTGAACTTACTTAAATTTTATGCTGTACTTCACTACTACGTGGTATAACCTTGCTCATAGTTACCTTCAAAACTGTATCCAACAATGCAAAAATATGAAGCACACACGGTCACAGTCATGAACTTGTAGCAAATATTTTATTTATTATAACTGATATGTAAAAAAAATAATAATTTAAGTAACTATAGAAGTACTTTAGGTTTACAATTACAAATATTTCGAGTGCAATATACTGACTGGTACAGAAATGCTGTTTATCGGTTTATATAGTCATATAAGCCCCCATTCAAGGTTAAATATCACAAACTTGTTATAACATTTGACCTTATGCAGCATACAAAACTCGACTTATATGAAAATGAAATTTGATACTTTCAATTTTTAGTTCATTGCCTTTAGATTGTAATCCAAGATTTCAGTTCAGAAAGATGCAGATATTGCACTTTCTTTAGTATTATCTTTAGTGGACGTTTACTGGTAATATCTAATACCTAACATTGCTGAATGACAGAAACCACTTCCAGTTGTTAGAATTCTTTTTATTATTATGTACATTCATTACAGATCATCACCCTTCATAGGTCAGTTCATTCTACTAACCACTTACTCGTTAGCAATTTTGATAACGTAAACAGATTAATGTATATAGTGTTAAAGTTTTATTGAATACTCATTCATTACGTAGTAGTCACGATTTCAACAAGCAAGAAAACTAAATTGTCAATGAAAAAGACAAATATTCTGAAGATATCTTGATGCAACCATGTTTTAGTTACATGCAACTCGACACATTCAAATGAAAATATTTGTAATCTATCAGAGACATGATAGGAGGCTTTCACGATATTTCAAAAGTAAGTATCGTTACTGAAATGAGTTTTCATACTGATTTATGTATTCTAATGTAATTTATTATCTTTCAGTATTACACCCAGAACCAAACAGGGCACAAGTATGTGACCCACTTACGTAACCCTGGTATAAAAAGGTGAGCAAATACCTCTTCAAACTCATGATGTCCTAATACAGAAGTTTGCCTCAATTTACGCCGATTTCAGAAGCAGACAGGTTCTAGATTCCTCTTCCGGACTTCTGAATACTTGACACAAAAGGTTTGTTAATTTTAGAATCTAAAGAACTACAAGAATTAGAAAGAACAGAAGACCAAGGTATTAGGTAAACAAATACCTCTTCAATCGTATGATGCCTAATACACAATCTTCCTCGATGATTACTACAGTAGGGTTAGACAGATTCAGAACCAAACAGGGCACAAGTATGTGACCACACTTATGTAACCCTGGTATAAAGAAGTGAGCAAATACCTCTTCAAACTCATGATGTCATAATACATAAGGTTTGCCTCAATTTACGCCGATTTCAGAAGCAGACAGGTTCTTCGATTCCTCTTCCGGACTTCTGAATACTAGACACAAAAAGGTTTGTTAATTTTAGAATCAAAAACTGCAAGAATTAGGAAAGAACAGAAGACCAAGGTATTAGGTAAACAAATACTTCTTCAATCGTTTGATGTCCTAATACACAATCCTTTCCTCGATGATTATTACAGTATGGTTAGACAGATTTCAGAACAAACAGGGCACAAGTATGTGACCACACTTATGTACCCTGGTATAAAGAAGGTGAGCAAATACCTCTTCAAACTCATGATGTCCTAATACAGAAGGTTTGCCTCAGTTTCGCCGATTTCAGAAGCAGACAGGTTCTTAGATTCCTCTTCCGGACTTCTGAATACTTGACACAAAAAGGTTTGTTAATTTTAGAATCTAAAGAACTACAAGGATTAGCAAAGAACAGAAGACCAAGGTATTAGGTAAACAAATACCTCTTCAATCGTATGATGTCCTAATACACAATCCTTACCTCGATGATTATTACAGTAGGGTTAGACAGATTTCAGAACCAAACAGGGGCACAAGTATGTGACCACACTTATGTAACCCTGGTATAAAGAAGGTGAGCAAATACCTCTTCAAACTCATGATGTCCTAATACAGAAGGTTTGCCTCAATTTACGCCGATTTCAGAAGCAGACAGGTGCCTAAATTCCTTTCCGGACTTCTGAATACTTGACACAAAAAAGGTTTGTTAATTTTAGAATCTAAAGAACTACAAGAATTAGCAAAGAACAGAAGACCAAGGTATTAGGTAAACAAATACCTCTTCAATCGTATGATGTCCTAATACACAATACCTTCCTCGATGATTATTACAGTAGAGTTAGACAGAATTCAGAACAAAACAGGGCACAAGTATGTGACCACACTTATGTACCCTGGTATAAAGAAAGGTGAGCAAATACCTCTTCAAACTCATGATGTCCTAATACAGATGGTTTGCCTCAATTTACGCCGATTTCAGAAGCAGACAGGTTCTTAGATTCCTCTTCCGGACTTCTGAATACTTGACACAAAAAGGTTTGTTAATTTTAGAATCAAAGAACTACAAGAATTGGAAAGAACAGAAGACCAAGGTATTAGGTAAACAAATACCTCTTCAATCGTATGATGTCCTAATACACAATCCTTACCTCGATGATTATTACAGTAGGGTTAGACAGATTTCAGAACCAAACAGGGCACAAGTATGTGACCACCTTATGTAACCCTGGTATAAAAGGTGAGCAAATACCTCTTCAAACTCATGATGTCCTAATACAGAAGGTTTGCCTCAATTTACGCCGATTTCAGAAGCAGACAGGTTCTTAATTCCTCTTCCGGACTTCTGAATACTTGACACAAAAAGGTTTGTTAATTTTAGAATCAAAGAACTACAAGAATTAGAAAGAACAGAAGACCAAGGTATTAGGTAAACAAATACCTCTTCAATCGTATGATGTCCTAATACCAATCCTTTCCTCGATGATTATTACAGTAGGGTTAGACAGATTTCAGAACCAAACAGGGCACAAGTATGGACCACACTTATGTAACCCTGGTATAAAGAAGGTGAGCAAATACCTCTTCAAACTCATGATGTCCTAATACAGAAGGTTTGCCTCAATTTACGCCGATTTCAGAAGCAGACAGGTCAAATTCTTCCGGACTTCTGAATACTTGACACAAAAAAGGATTGTTAATTTTAGAATCAAAGAACTACAAGAATTAGAAAGAACAGAAGACCAAGGTATTAGGTAAACAAATACCTCTTCATCATGATGTCCTAATACACAATACTTTCTCGATGATTATTACAGTAGGTTAGACAGATTTCAGAACAAAACAGGGGCACAAGTATGTGACCACACTTATGTACCCTGGTATAAAGAAAGGTGAGCAAATACCTCTTCAAACTCATGATGTCCTAATAAATAAGGTTTGCCTCAATTTACGCCGATTTCAGAAGAAGACAGGTTCTTAGATTCCTCTTCCGGACTTCTGAATACTTGACACAAAAAGGTTTGTTAATTTTAGAATCAAAGAACTACAAGAATTGGAAAGAACAGAAGACCAAGGTATTAGGTAAACAAATACCTCTTCAATCGTATGATGTCCTAATACACAATTTACCTCGATGATTGTTACAGTAGGGTTAGACAGATTTCAGAACCAAACAGGGGCACAAGTATGTGACCACACTTATTAACCCTGGTATAAAAGGTGAGCAAATACCTCTTCAAACTCATGATGTCCTAATACAGAAGGTTTGCCTCAATTTACGCGATTTCAGAAGCAGACAGGTTCTTAGATTCCTCTTCCGGACTTCTGAATACTTGACACAAAAAGGTTTGTTAATTTTAGAATCAAAGAACTACAAGAATTGGAAAGAACAGAAGACCAAGGTATTAGGTAAACAAATACCTCTTCAATCGTATGATGTCCTAATACACAATCCTTACCTCGATGATTATTACAGTAGGGTTAGACAGATTTCAGAACCAAACAGGGGCACAAGTATGTGACCACACTTATGTAACCCTGGTATAAAAATGTGAGCAAATACCTCTTCAAACTCATGATGTCCTAATACAGAAGGTTTGCCTCAATTTACGCCGATTTCAGAAGCAGACAGGTTCTTAGATTCCTCTTCCGGACTTCTGAATACTTGACACAAAAAGGTTTGTTAATTTTAGAATCAAAGAACTACCAGAATTAGAAAAGAACAGAAGACCAAGGTATTAGGTAAACAAATACCTCTTCAACGTATGATGTCCTAATACACAATCTTACCTCGATGATTATTACAGTAGGGTTAGACAGATTTCAGAACCAAACAGGGGCACAAGTATGTGACCACACTTATGTAACCCTGGTATAAAGAAGGTGAGCAAATACATCTTCAAACTCATGATGTCCTAATACAGAAGTTTGCCTCAATTTACGCCGATTTCAGAAGCAGACAGGTTCTTCGATTCCTCTTCCGGACTTCTGAATACTTGACCAAAAAAGGTTTGTTAATTTTAGAATCAAAGAACTACAAGAATTAGGAAAGAACAGAAGACCAAGTATTAGGTAAACAAATACCTCTTCAAACGTATGATGTCCTAATACACAATCTTACCTCGATGATATTACAGTAGGGTTAGACAGATTTCAGAACCAAACAGGGGCACAAGTATTGACCACACTTATATAACCCTGGTATAAAAAGTTGAGCAAATACCTCTTCAAACTCATGATGTCCTAATACAGAATTTTGCCTCAATTTACGCCGATTTCAGAAGCAGACAGGTTCTTAGATTCCTCTTCCGGACTTCTGAATACTTGACAAAAAAGGTTTGTTAATTTTAGAATCTAAAGAACTACAAGAATTAGAAAGAACAGAAGACCAAGGTATTAGGTAAACAAATACCTCTTCAAAGTATGATGTCCTAATACACAATACTTCCTCGATGATTATTACAGTAGGGTTAGACAGATTTCAGAACCAAACAGGGGCACAAGTATGTGACCACATTATGTACCCTGGTATAAAGAAGGTGAGCAAATACCTCTTCAAACTCATGATGTCCTAATACAGAAGGTTTGCCTCAATTTACGCCAATTTCAGAAGCAGACAGGTTCTTAGATTCCTCTTCCGGACTTCTGAATACTTGACACAAAAGGTTTGTTAATTTTAGAATCAAAGAACTACAAGAATTAGAAAGAACAGAAGACCAAGGTATTAGGTAAACAAATACCTCTTCAACGTATGATGTCCTAATACACAATCTTACCTCGATGATTATTACAGTAGGGTTAGACAGATTTCAGAACCAAACAGGGCACAAGTATGTGACCACACTTATGTTACCCTGGTATAAAGAAGGTGAGCAAATACCTCTTCAAACTCATGATGTCCTAATACAGAAGGTTTGACTCAATTTACGCCGATTTCAGAAGCAGACAGGTTCTAGATTCCTCTTCCGGACTTCTGAATACTTGACACAAAAAGGTTTGTTAATTTTAGAATCAAAGAACTACAAGAATTAGAAAGAACAGAAGACCAAGGTATTAGGTAAACAAATACCTCCTCAATCGTATGATGTCCAAATACACAATAATTTCCTCGATGATTATTACAGTACGGTTAGACAAATTTCAGAACAAAACAGGGGCACAAGTATGTGACCACACTTATGTAACCCTGGTATAAAGAAAGTGAGCAAATACCTCTTCAAGCTCATGATGTCCTAGGACAGAAGATTTGCCTCAATTTACGCCGATTTCAGAAGCAGACAGGTGCTTAGATTCCTCTTCCGGACTTCAGACTACTTGACACAAAAACGGTTTGTTAATTTTAGAATCTAAAGAACTACAAGAATTAGCAAATAACAGAAGACCAAGGTATTAGGTAAACAAATACCTCTTCAAATCGTATGATATCCTAATACACAATAATTTCCTCGTTGATTATTACAGTACGGTTAGACAAATTTCAGAACAAAACAGGGGCACAAGTATGTGACCACACTTATGTATCCCTGGTATAGAGAAGGTGAGCAAATACCTCTTCAAACTCATGATGTCCTAATACAGAAGGTTTGCCTCAATTTACGCCGATTTCAGAAGCAGACAGTTTTTAGATTCCTCTTTCGGACTTCTGAATACTTGACACAAAAAAGGTTTGTTAATTTTAGAATCAAAGAACTGCAAGAATTAGCAAAGAACAGAAGACCAAGGTATTAGGTAAACAAATACCTCTTCAATCGTATGATGTCCTAATACACAATACTTTCCTCGATGATTATTACAGTAGGGTTAGACAGATTTCAGAACAAAACAGGGGCACAAGTATGTGACCACACTTATGTATCCCTGGTATAAAGAAGGTGAGCAAATACCTCTTCAAACTCATGATGTCCTAATACAGAAGGTTTGCCTCAATTTACGCCGATTTCAGAAGCAGACAGGTTCTTAGATTCCTCTTCCGGACTTCTGAATACTTGACACAAAAAGGTTTGTTAATTTTAGAATCTAAAGAACTACAAGAATTAAAAGAACAGAAGACCGTATTAGGTAAACAAATACCTCTTCAACGTATGATGTCCTAATACACAATTTTCCTCGATGATTATTACAGTAGGGTTAGACAGATTTAGAACCAAACAGGGGCACAAGTAGTGACCACACTTATGTAACCCTGGTATAAAAGGTGAGCAAATACCTCTTCAAACTCATAACGCCCTAATACAGAAAGTTTGCCTCAATTTACGCCGATTTCAGAAGCAGACAGGTTCTTAGATTCCTCTTCCGGACTTCTGAATACTTGACACAAAAAAGGTTTGTTAATTTTAGAATCAAAGGAACTACAAGAATTAGGAAAGAACAGAAGACCAAAGTATCAGGTAAACAAATACCTCTTCAAACGTATGATGTCCTAATACACAATTGCCTCGATGATTATTACAGTAGGGTTAGACGGATTTCAGAACCAAACAGAGGCACAAGTATGTGACCACACTTATGTACTCCTGGTATAAAAATGTGAGCAAACACCTCTTCAAACTCATGATGTCCTAATACAGAAAGTTTGCCTCAATTTACGCCGACTTCAGAAGCAGATAGGTTCTTAGATTCCTCTTCCGGATTTCTGAATACTTGTCACAAAAAAGGTTTGTTAATTTTAGAATCAAAGAACTACAAGAATTAGCAACGAACAGAAGACCAAGGTATTAAGTAAACAAATACCTCTTCAATCGTATGATGTCCTAATACACAATCCTTTCCTCGATGATTACTACAGTAGCGTTAGACAGATTTCAGAACCAAACAGGGGCACAAGTATGTGACCACACTTATGTAACCCTGGTATAAAGAAGGTGAGCAAATACCTCTTCAAACTCATGATGTCCTAATACAGAAGGTTTGCCTCAATTTACGCCGATTTCAGAAGCAGACAGGTTCTTAGATTCCTCTTCCGGACTTCTGAATACTTGACACAAAAAAGGTTTGTTAATTTTAGAATCTAAAGAACTACAAGAATTAGAAAGAACAGAAGACCAAGGTATTAGGTAAACAAATACCTCTTCAATCGTATGATGTCCTAATACACAATCCTTTCCTCGATGATTATTACAGTAGGGTTAGACAGATTTCAGAACCAAACAGGGCACAAGTATGTGACCACACTTATGTAACCCTGGTATAAAGAAGGTGAGCAAATACCTCTTCAAACTCATGATGTCCTAATACAGAAGGTTTGCCTCAATTTACGCCGATTTCAGAAGCAGACAGGTTCTTAGATTCCTCTTCCGGACTTCTGAATACTTGACACAAAAAGGTTTGTTAATTTTAGAATCTAAAGAACTACAAGAATTAGCAAAGAACAGAAGACCAAGGTATTAGGTAAACAAATACCTCTTCAATCGTATGATGTCCTAATACACAATCTTTCCTCGATGATTATTACAGTAGGGTTAGACAGATTTCAGAACCAAACAGGGGCACAAGTATGTGACCACACTTATGTAACCCTGGTATAAAGAAGGTGAGCAAATACCTCTTCAAACTCATGATGTCCTAATACAGAAGGTTTGCCTCAATTTACGCCGATTTCAGAAGCAGACAGGTTCTTAGATTCCTCTTCCGGACTTCTGAATACTTGACAAAAAAGGTTTGTTAATTTTAGAATCTAAAGAACTACAAGAATTAAAAGAAAGAAGACCAAGGTATTAGGTAAACAAATACCTCTTCAATCGTATGATGTCCTAATACACAATTTTCCTCGATGATTATTACAGTAGGGTTAGACAGATTTCAGAACAAACAGGGCACAGGTATGTGACCACACTTATGTAACCCTGGTATAAAGAAGGTGAGCAAATACCTCTTCAAACTCATGATGTCCTAATACAGAAGGTTTGCCTCAATTTACGCCGATTTCAGAAGCAGACAGGTTCTTAGATTCCTCTTCCGGACTTCTGAATACTTGACACAAAAAAGGTTTGTTAATTTTAGAATCAAAGAACTACAAGAATTAGCAAAGAACAGAAGACCAAGGTATTAGGTAAACAAATACCTCTTCAATCGTATGATGTCCTAATACACAATCTTTACCTCGATGATTATTACAGTAGGGTTAGACAAATTTTAGAACCAAACAGGGCACAAGTATGTGACCACACTTATGTAACCCTGGTATAAATAAGGTGAGCAAATACCTCTTCAAACTCATGATGTCCTAATACAGAAGGTTTGCCTCAATTTACGCCGATTTCAGAAGCAGACAGGTTCTTAGATTCCTCTTCCGGACTTCTGAATACTTGACACAAAAAAGGTTTGTTAATTTTAGAATCTAAAGAACTACAAGAATTAGAAAGAACAGAAGACCAAGGTATTAGGTAAACAAATACCTCTTCAATCGTATGATGTCCTAATACACAATCCTTTCCTCGATGATTATTACAGTAGGGTTAGACAGATTTCAGAACCAAACAGGGGCACAAGTATGTGACCACACTTATGTAACCCTGGTATAAAGAAGGTGAGCAAATACCTCTTCAAACTCATGATGTCCTAATACAGAAGGTTTGCCTCAATTTACGCCGATTTCAGAAGCAGACAGGTTCTTAGATTCCTCTTCCGGACTTCTGAATACTTGACACAAAAAAGGTTTGTTAATTTTAGAATCTAAAGAACTACAAGAATTAGCAAAGAACAGAAGACCAAGGTATTAGGTAAACAAATACCTCTTCAATCGTATGATGTCCTAATACACAATACTTACCTCGATGATTATTACAGTAGGGTTAGACAGATTTCAGAACCAAACAGGGGCACAAGTATGTGACCACACTTATGTAACCCTGGTATAAAAAGGTGAGCAAATACCTCTTCAAACTCATGATGTCCTAATACAGAAGGTTTGCCTCAATTTACGCCGATTTCAGAAGTAGACAGGTTCTTAGATTCCTCTCCTCTTCCGGACTTCTGAATACTTGACAAAAAAAGGTTTGTTAATTTTAGAATCAAAGAACTACAAAATTAGGAAAGAACAGAAGACCAAATTAGGTAAACAAATACCTCTTCAATCGTATGATGTCCTAATACACAATTTCCTCGATGATTATTACAGTAGGGTTAGACAGATTTCAGAACCAAACAGGGGCACAAGTATTGACCACACTTTGTAACCCTGGTATAAAAAGGTGAGCAAATACCCTTCAAACTCATGATGTCCTAATACAGAAGGTTTGCCTCAATTTACGCCGATTTCAGAAGCAGACAGGTTCTTAGATTCCCTTCCGGACTTCTGAATACTTGACACTAAAAAGGTTTGTTAATTTTAGAATCAAAGAACTACAAGAATTAGAAAGAACAGAAGACCAAGGTATTAGGTAAACAAATACCTCTTCAATCATGATGTCCTAATACACAATTTACCTCGATGATTATTACAGTAGGGTTAGACAGATTTCAGAACCAAACAGGGGCACAAGTATGTGACCCACTTATGTAACCCTGGTATAAAAGGTGAGCAAATACCTCTTCAAACTCATGATGTCCTAATACAGAAGGTTTGCCTCAATTTACGCCGATTTCAGAAGCAGGGTTCTTAGATTCCTCTTCCGGACTTCTGAATACTTGACACAAAAAGGTTTGTTAATTTTAGAATCAAAGAACTACAAGAATTAGAAAGAACAGAAGACCAAGGTATTAGGTAAACAAATACCTCTTCAATCGTATGATGTCCTAATACACAATTTTCCTCGATGATTATTACAGTAGGGTTAGACAGATTTCAGAACCAAACAGGGGCACAAGTATTGCCCCACTTATGTAACCCTGGTATAAAGAGGTGAGCAAATACCTCTTCAAACTCATGATGTCCTAATACAGAAGGTTTGCCCTTTACGCCGATTTCCAGACAGGTTCTTAGATTCCTCTTCCGGACTTCTGAATACTTGACACAAAAAGGTTTGTTAATTTTAGAATCAAAGAACTACAAAAAGGAAAGAACAGAAGACCAAGGTATTAGGTAAACAAATACCTCTTCAATCGTATGATGTCCTAATACACAATTTTTCGATGATTATTACAGTAGGGTTAGACAGATTTCAGAACCAAACAGGGGCACAAGTATGGACCACACTTATGTAACCCTGGTATAAAGAAGGTGAGCCCTCTTCAAACTCATGATGTCCTAATACAGAAGGTTTGCCTCAATTTACGCCGATTTCAGAAGCAGACAGGTTCAGATTCCTCTTCCGGACTTCTGAATACTTGACAAAAAAGGTTTGTTAATTTTAGAATCAAAGAACTACAAGAATTAGAAAGAACAGAAGACCAAGGTATTAGGTAAACAAATACCTCTTCAATCGTATGATGTCCTAATACACAATTTTCCTCGATGATTATTACAGTAGGGTTAGACAGATTTCAGAACCAAACAGGGGCACAAGTATGTGACCACACTTATGTCCCTGGTATAAAGAAAGGTGAGCAAATACCACTTCAAACTCATGATGTCCTAATACAGAAGGTTTGCCTCAATTTACGCCGATTTCAGAAGCAGACAGGTTCTTAGATTCCTCTTCCGGACTTCTTAATACTTGACACAAAAAAGATTTGTTAATTTTAGAACCTAAAGAACTACAAGAATTAGGAAAGAACAGAAGACCAAGGTATTATGTAAACAATTACCTCTTCAATCGTATGATATCCTAATACACAATCGTTACCTCGATGATTATTACAGTAGGGTTAGACAGATTTCAGAACCAAACAGGGGCACAAGTATGTGACCACACTTATGTAACCCTGGTATAAAGAAGGTGAGCAAATACCTCTTCAAACTCATGATGTCCTAATACAGAAGGTTTGCCTCAATTTACGCCGATTTCAGAAGCAGACAGGTTCTTAGATTCCTCTTCCGGACTTCTGAATACTTGACACAAAAAGGTTTGTTAATTTTAGAATCTAAAGAACTACAAGAATTAGGAAAGAACAGAAGACCAAGGTATTAGGTAAACAAATACCTCTTCAATCGTATGATGTCCTAATACACAATCCTTACCTCGATGATTATTACAGTAGGGTTAGACAGATTTCAGAACCAAACAGGGGCACAAGTATGTGACCACACTTATGTAACCCTGGTATAAAGAAGGTGAGCAAATACCTCTTCAAACTCATGATGTCCTAATACAGAAGGTTTGCCTCAATTTACGCCGATTTCAGAAGCAGACAGGTTCTTAGATTCCTCTTCCGGACTTCTGAATACTTGACACAAAAAGGTTTGTTAATTTTAGAATCTAAAGAACTACAAGAATTAGAAAGAACAGAAGACCAAGGTATTAGGTAAACAAATACCTCTTCAATCGTATGATGTCCTAATACACAATCTTACCTCGATGATTATTACAGTAGGTTAGACAGATTTCAGAACCAAACAGGGGCACAAGTATGTGACCACACTTATGTAACCCTGGTATAAAGAAGGTGAGCAAATACCTCTTCAAACTCATGATGTCCTAATACAGAAGGTTTGCCTCAATTTACGCCGATTTCAGAAGCAGACAGGTTCTTAGATTCCTCTTCCGGACTTCTGAATACTTGACACAAAAAGGTTTGTTAATTTTAGAATCTAAAGAACTACAAGAATTAGGAAAGAACAGAAGACCAAGGTATTAGGTAAACAAATACCTCTTCAATCGTATGATGTCCTAATACACAATCCTTACCTCGATGATTATTACAGTAGGGTTAGACAGATTTCAGAACCAAACAGGGGCACAAGTATGTGACCACACTTATGTAACCCTGGTATAAAGAAGGTGAGCAAATACCTCTTCAAACTCATGATGTCCTAATACAGAAGTTTGCCTCAATTTACGCCGATTTCAGAAGCAGACAGGTTCTTAGATTCCTCTTCCGGACTTCTGAATACTTGACAAAAAAGGTTTGTTAATTTTAGAATCTAAAGAACTACAAGGATTAGAAAGAACAGAAGACTAAGGTATTAGGTAAACAAATACCTCTTCAATCGTATGATTTCCTAATAAACAATCCCTTCATCGATGATTATTATAGTAGGGTTGGACAGAATTCATAACAAAACAGGGGCACAAGTATGTGACCACATTATGTACCCTGGTATAAAGAATGTGAGCAAATACCTCTTCAAACTCATGATGTCCTAATACAGAAGGTTTGCCTCAATTTACGCCGATTTCAGAAGCAGACAGGTTCTTAGATTCCTCTTCCGGACTTCTGAATACTTGACAAAAAAGGTTTGTTAATTTTAGAATCTAAAGAACTACAAGAATTAGCAAAGAACAGAAGACCAAGGTATTAGGTAAACAAATACCTCTTCAATCGTATGATGTCCTAATACACAATCATTTCCTCGATGATTATTACGGTAGGGTTAGACAGATTTCAGAACCAAACAGGGGCACAAGTGTGTATGTAACCCTGGTATAAAGAAGGTGAGCAAATACCTCTTCAAACTCATGATGTCCTAATACAGAAGGTTTGCCTCAATTTACGCCGATTTCAGAAGCAGACAGGTTCTTAGATTCCTCTTCCGGACTTCTGAATACTTGACACAAAAAGGTTTGTTAATTTTAGAATCTAAAGAACTACAAGAATTAGCAAAGAACAGAAGACCAAGGTATTAGGTAAACAAATACCTCTTCAATCGTATGATGTCCTAATACACAATCCTTACCTCGATGATTATTACAGTAGGGTTAGACAGATTTCAGAACCAAACAGGGGCACAAGTATGTGACCACACTTATGTAACCCTGGTATAAAAAGGTGAGCAAATACCTCTTCAAACTCATGATGTCCTAATACAGAAGGTTTGCCTCAATTTACGCCGATTTCAGAAGCAGACAGGTTCTTAGATTCCTCTTCCGGACTTCTGAATACTTGACACAAAAAAGGTTTGTTAATTTTAGAATCTAAAGAACTACAAGAATTAGCAAAGAACAGAAGACCAAGGTATTAGGTAAACAAATACCTCTTCAATCGTATGATGTCCTAATACACAATCCTTACCTCGATGATTATTACAGTAGGGTTAGACAGATTTTAGAACCAAACAGGGTCACAAGTATGTGACCACACTTATGTAACCCTGGTACAAAGAAGGTGAGCAAATACCTCTTCAAACTCATGATGTCCTAATACAGAAGTTTGCCTCAATTTACGCCGATTTCAGAAGCAGACAGGTTCTTAGATTCCTCTTCCGGACTTCTGAATACTTGACACAAAAAAGGTTTGTTAATTTTAGAATCTAAAGAACTACAAGAATTAGGAAAGAACAGAAGACCAAGGTATTAGGTAAACAAATACCTCTTCAATCGTATGATGTCCTAATACACAATTTACCTCGATGATTATTACAGTAGGGTTAGACAGATTTCAGAACCAAACAGGGCACAAGTATGTGACCACACTTATGTAACTCTGGTATAAAGAAGGTGAGCAAATACCTCTTCAAACTCATGATGCCCTAATGCAGAAAGTTTGCCTCAATTTACGCCGATTTCAGAAGCAGACAGGTTCTTAGATTCCTCTTCCGGACTTCTGAATACTTGACACAAAAAGGTTTGTTAATTTTAGAATCTAAAGAACTCAAGAATTAGGAAAGAAAGAAGACCAAGGTATTAGGTAAACAAATATCTTCAATCGTATGATGTCCTAATAACAATCCTTACCTCGATGATTATTACAGTAGGGTTAGACAGATTTTAGAAAAACAGGGGCACAAGTATGTGACCACACTTAGTAACCCTGGTTAAAGAAGGTGACAAATACCTCTTCAAACTCATGATGTCCTAATACAGAAGGTTTGCCTCAATTTATGCCGATTTCAGAAGCAGACAGGTTCTTAGATTCCTCTTCCGGACTTCTGAGTGCTTGACACAAAAAGGTTTGTTAATTCTAGAACCTAACGAAGTACAAGAATTAAGAAAGAACAGAAGGCCAAGGTATTAGGTAAACAAATACCTCTTCAATCGTATGATATCCTAATACACAATCCTTACCTGATGATTATTACAGTAGGGTTAGACAGATTTCAGAACCAAACAGGGCACAAGTATGTGACCACACTTATGTACCCTGGTATAAAGAAGGTGAGCAAATACACTTCAAACTCATGATGTCCTAATACAGAAGGTTTGCCTCAATTTACGCCGATTTCAGAAGCAGACAGGTTCTTAGATTCCTCTTCCGGACTTCTGAATACTTGACACAAAAAGGTTTGTTAATTTTAGAATCTAAAGAACTACAAGAATTAGGAAAGAACAGAAGACCAAGGTATTAGGTAAACAAATACCTCTTCAATCGTGATGTCCTAATACCAATCTTACCTGATGATTATTACAGTAGGTTAGACAGATTTCAGAACAAACAGGGCACAAGTATGTGACCACACTTATGTAACCCTGGTAAAGAAGGTGAGCAAATACCTCTTCAAACTCATGATGTCCTAATACAGAAGGTTTGCCTCAATTTACGCCGATTTCAGAAGCAGACAGGTTCTTAGATTCCTCTTCCGACTTCTGATACTTGACAAAAAAGGTTTGTTAATTTTAGAATCTAAAGAACTACAAGAATTAGGAAAGAACAGAAGACCAAGGTATTAGGTAAACAAATACCTCTTCAATCGTTGATGTCCTAATACACAATCTTACCTAGATGATTATTACAGTAGGGTTAGACAGATTTCAGAACCAAACAGGGCACAAGTATGTGACCACACTTACGTAACCCTGGTATAAAGAAGGTGAGCAAATACATCTTCAAACTCATGATGTCCAAATACAGAAGGTTTGCCTCAATTTACGCCGATTTCAGAAGCAGACAGGTTCTTAGATTCCTCTTCCGGACTTCTGTGTACTTGACACAAAAAAGGTTTGTTAATTTTAGAATCTAAAGAACTACAAGAATTAGGAAAGAACAGAAGACCAAGGTATTAGGTAAACAAATACCTCTTCAATCGTATGATGTCCTAATACACAATCCTTACCTCGATGATTATTACAGTAGGGTTAGACAGATTTCAGAACCAAACAGGGGCACAAGTATGTGACCACACTTATGTAACCCTGGTATAAAGAAGGAGAGCAAATACCTCTTCAAACTCATGATGTCCTAATACAGTTTTGCCTCAATTTACACCGATTTCAGAAGCAGACAGGTTCTTAGATTCCTCTTCCGGACTTCCGAGTACTTGACACAAAAAAGGTTTGTCAATTTTAGAACCTAAAGAAGTACAAGAATTAGGAAAGAAGACCAAGGTATTAGGTAAACAACTACCTCTTCAATCGTATGATGTCCTAATACACAATCCTTACCTCGATGATTATTACAGTAGGATTCGACAGATTTCAGAACCAAACAGGGGCACAAGTATGTGACCACACTTATGTAACCCTGGTATTAAGAAGGTGAGCAAATACCTCTTTAAACTCATGATGTCCTAATATAGAAGGTTTGCCTCAATTTACGCCGATTTCAGAAGCAGACAGGTTCTTAGATTCCTCTTCCGGACTTCTGAGTACTTGACACAAAAAAGGTTCGTTAATTTTAGAATCTAAAGAACTACAAGAATTAGGAAAGAACAGAAGACCAAGGTATTAGGTAAACAAATACCTCTTCAATCGTATGACGTCCTAATATACAATCCTTACCTCGATGATTACTAGTATACGTCTCCAATGGTTTTTGATCCCTAATTTCGTTATTTATTAATGAAATCGATCATAATTTCACACTAAGAAACTTTATACTTTTAGGAACATGAAACAATTTAATTGATTTCGGAGACACCGTTAGTTTTCCTACAAACGAGAGAAATATGTGGCTTCCTGTGTAACAATGTATACGTCTCCAATCGTTTTTGATCTCTAATTTCGTTATTTATTAATGAAATCGATCATAATTTCCCACTAAGAAACTTTATACTTTCAGGAACATGAAACAATTTAATTGATTTCGGAGACACCGTTAGTTTTTCTAAAAACGAGAGAAATATGTGGCTTCCTGTGTAGCAATGTATACGTCTCCAATGGTTTTTGGTCTCTAATTTCGTTATTTATTAATGAAATCGTTCATAATTTCACACTAAGAAACTTTATACTTTCAGGAGCACGAAACAATTTAATTGATTTCGGAGACACCGTTAGTTTTCTTAAAAACGAGAGAAATATGTGGCTCCCTGTGCAGCAATGTATACTTCTCCAATAGTTTTTGATCTCTAATTCCGTTATTTATTAATGAAATCTGTCATAATGTCACACTAAGAAACTTTATACTTTTAGGAACATGAAACAATTTAACTGATTTCTGAGACACCCTTAGTTTTCCTAAAAACGAGAGAAATATGTGGCTTCCTGTGTAGCAATGTATACGTCTCCAATAGTTTTTGATCTCTAATTTCGTTATTTATTAATGAAATCGATCATAATTTCACACTAAGAAACTTTATACTTTTAGGAACATGAAACAATTTAATTGATTTCGGAGACACCGTTAGTTTTCCTAAAAACGAGAGAAATATGTGGCTTCCTGTGTAGCAATGTATACATCTCCAATCGTTTTTGATCTTTAATTTAGTTATTTATTAATGAAATCGATCATAATTTCCCACTAAGAAACTTTATACTTTCAGGAACATGAAACAATTTAATTGATTTCGGAGACACCGTTAGTTTTTCTAAAAACGAGAGAAATATGTGGCTTCCTGTGTAGCAATGTATACGTCTCCAATCGTTTTTGATCTCTAATTTCGTTATTTATTAATGAAATCGATCATAATTTCACACTAAGAAACTTTATACTTTCAGGAACATGAAACAATTTAATTGATTTCGGAGACACCGTTAGTTTTCTTAAAAACGAGAGAAATATGTGGCTCCCTGTGCAGCAATGTATACGTCTCCAATAGTTTTTGATCTCTAATTCCGTTATTTATTAATGAAATCGATCACAATATCTCACTAAGAAACTTTATACTTTTAGGAACATGAAACAATTTAACTGATTTCGGAGACACCGTTAGTTTTCCTAAAAACGAGAGAAATATGTGGCTTCCTGTGTAGCAATGTATACGTCTCCAATCGTTTTTGATCTTTAATTTCGTTATTTATTAATGAAATCGATCATAATTTCACACTAAGAAACTTTATACTTTTAAGAACATGAAACAATTTAATTGATTTCGGAGACACCGTTAGTTTTCCTAAAAACGAGAGAAATATGTGGCTTCCTGAGTAGCAATGTATACGTCTCCAATAGTTTTTGATCTCTGATTTCGTTATTTATTAATGAAATCGATCATAATTTCACATTAAGAAACTTTATACTTTTAGGAACATGAAACAATTTAACTGATTTCTGAGACACCCTTAGTTTTCCTAAAAACGAGAGAAATATGTGGCTTCCTGTGTAGCAATGTACACATCTTCAATCGTTTTTGATCTCTGATTTCGTTATTTATTAATGAAATCGATCATAATTTCACATTAAGAAACTTTATACTTTTAGGAACATGAAACAATTTAACTGATTTCTGAGACACCGTTAGTTTTCCTAAAAACGAGAGAAATATGTGGCTTCTTGTGTAGCAATGTATACGTCTCCAATCGTTTCTATATCTTTAATTTCGTCATTTGTTAATGAAATCGATCATAATTTCAGATTAAGATACTTTATACTCTTGCGAACATGAAACAATTTAATTGATTTCGGAGACACCGTTAGTTTTCCTAAAAATGAGATTTATGTGGCCTCCCTTGCGTAATGTAAACGTCTCCATTCGTTTCTAGATCTCTAATTTCGAATAATGCTCGGGAGATTGATTCAGCCAACAGATTCTGTCTATGTCAAGGGCAGAGAGAAAGCAGATTATATCAGAAAATTTGTGACCCATCCTGTTATTGAACTTGAGGAATGTCCACCTCTTCAGCTATGCAACCCGTTTGTTACTTTCACTGTGAATCTTTATGTCACTGTGCTTTGTCTACTGTATACTATTTGTATGATAGATATATAATGCAATAAGTCTTGTACACATTTTTTTTAATAAAAAATAGTAAATAATCATTATCGTACTTTTTTATTTATATCACACAGTATTTTTATAGCATACATTCTCTTAATAACGAATTAGTACCTAATATTAATATATGTTAAACAACTAAAGGAACAATACAAATTAATGTTAATATTAGTTTCATTATGGAGAGAATATAGCAAAGAAACTAGTAAGTGTCAGTACCCAAACTATTCTTCTTTCCTTCCGGTTAATATAAATTCATTTGCTTAGCAACCTGTAATAGTTCGCTCAAAGGATCAGCATTCTCCAATTCCGGTATTCGCCAATGCCCCCACGCCAATGTTGAACACGTATCACGTAGTCGGTACCGTTTACCATCCTGCGACCTAAAGGCAATTTTGTTTGACATTTCGGTATATATATCATGTAAGGTTGATCGAAACACAAGCATTTTACACATTACTGTTTTATCAGACCCCACCGCAACCGCTTTGTAGTCTACTTCCGTCAACACTTTCTGAATAACAACTTTCTTAACACCTTTCGCTTTCTTAATAACTTTATTATCAACAAGCTTCAGACAGTATGACTTCGATTCTGCACCATAAAAGTATTGAATCGCTTTCCTGCGTACTCATCTTTCATTCGTCCAACGACGGAAGCATTCGTAGGAATATCATGCAACTCATTTTGATAGTTGGAAGTATCATATTCGTCTAAATTATTTCGCATGTGTGCATACATATCATCAGTTACTATCTCAACAATCAAAGAATCCGTGTCAGTATAGAGCAACGTGACATTTTTGCCATAATGAGCTCGTAAGAGATCATAAAAAAACCGATACATTATAATTTTGGAAAGATCTAAAATACTGAATCGGACATAGACGGGTTTGTCATACGTAACTACCTGTTTCGACAATTCCACCGCAAACAATTTGTCAGTGAATTGAATAAAATTTTTAAATTGCGGTTTTGCAACGTACCGTGCAAGACCTACCCGACGACCGTTATTTTTCCAATGCGTTAACAGTTTAATAACTCTTCGTTTGTCGACATTTTCCATTGTTTTACCAAACACGCCATTATTCATAATTTTATAGAAATCCTTTTCGAACTTGTTCTGTGCTGTGTTGCGGAGAGCTGTATTAAGGTCTACGTATGGTATTAGCCACGGACTTTGACGAAAGCGTAAAAACCTATGAATACGAGTAACAATTAAGCCATGCTCTATACATTGTTTTAAATAGCGGTAATGTATAACGTAGTTAGTCTTATCACACAGGTTAGGGATTAACTTCTCCTCCTGGGAATGTGGTGTGCAGATCATTTCAGCACAAAACGGATAATCGTTGTGTTCGTCATGCAGATGGTGGGGATAATGTATATCAACCTCCAGTACAAATCCAACATCGGCGGCATCATCAATCTTTAATACGTCAAAGTGATCTATTTCCTCTTGAGGTAACCACATAAACCCGTCGTGGGGCAGGTATTGTCGCATACTCCACCCATATAAGTTCGTAGCGTCTAAATACTGTAAAAACACTTTAAGTTGTTTAGGATCATAGTTTGGAACAATCTCGTGATTAGCGATGCTTCTCCGCTTGATACAAGTACTCACTCCACCCCGAATACCTTGTTTAAAAAAGTGATACATATCCATATCCGTGAGTAATTCTAGCTCTACTTTCGTACATTTCAACATGGCATCCCACGCCAATCCAGGCAAAGTGACATACTGTGCAGGTTCTAACCCATACACACCCATACATAACCGTCTAAAGTTTTCAAACACGTCAGCCAATAACAACACATCTGATTTTAAATAAATATCAGCATAATCACCTAGTGTATTACACTTAAAGTGATCCTATACCAGTAGAACGCGACAATATTCGTCATCGGAAATATTTGCATCACGCATTTTGTCGTAGAATTTGTCATATGATGGCACCGTGACGTCGTTCAATTTACTAAAGCTGTCTACGTACGCATAAGGGAAACTACCTTTCTTTCTCATTAAGTTGAAGTCGCTATCATTACTAAAATATTTCTGTACCATAAATTAATGTATTTCTTTGCCCTGATACCATGACTGTTTACATATTCATCAACAAAATGTGCTTACCAAACGTTATATATTTTTCACTGTTAACAGGAAGTACGGTAATTTCTTCCGTTTCACTCACTAACTGTTTAATGAACAGGTGAAAAATTAAAACATTTTAATTTTTCAAATTTGACAAAATTGTTTACTACATCTTTAACAATTTTTAACAAACATTACTACTGACGAAGATAACTGTAAGTGTTATCGAAACGTTTAGATTGTATAATTTAAAGTACACCATTAAAAAATCCCAAAAAAGATAAGTATTTTATTATGAGTGTTAATGGTGAAAGTTTACATTTTCATATTGATGGAAATGTTGTTATTGGTCTCAAACGTTGAAATATTCGTCAGCTTAACAGGGAACGGTACACCATTCCAGTTGAATAACGTCTGGAAATCAGGGTAAGACGTTGTCCGCTGTGGTAGACCCTTTGGTGTCACTAGTGCCGATACAACAGCCCATGCAAAGCAGCAATTATCATTATTTTTTACATTGACTATGGCGTGTTTATGTGCGATTTCGGCGGGGACAGCCATATATGATGAACCCGTGTGTGGGAGAAAATTTCAGCAGGCTTACCTCTATATATACGAATTGCACCAGGGACCACCCTAAAACAGTTGTTACTAATCGATTACACCATTAGTCACACGTACCAGAATCTTTATGCTGAAATTCGGATTGCTTTGCATCCAATATTTTACTTATTCTTTGGAAACACTCTTCTAACACCGTCCCTACACTGAGAATATCATACTTAGTCTGAAAGGATTTCAGTTCTGTGCTTTCCCTACCGTTCAAAAAGTATAAACCAAACAGCTCAACATTACATTTTAAGGAGTAGTGTTTCTGCAACTGATTTTGTATTACCTTCAATACGTTCCCTTTAACGTCTGCCATAAAGGTGGACACAGTAGTATGCGTATTGCATGGTGACAGTCGGTACGACACAATGCGTTGTTTAAACGCATTTCGAATCACTTCAATCCCAGTATCGACAAGCATACATACATTTGCTTTATGCCTATTGCTTCTGAGGTGTCCTTGTAACGCATACCGAGGTACATCTATTGAGCAATTAGTGCAGTACACACTCTCAACACTTCTACTATTTTTCTTTTGTGCCGGTTCATCACATTGGTTAGACTTTCGCTTCCTTGAGTTGCTCAACCCTGATGGTCCGTGTTTCGCAATATCCTTCGCATAGTTTACCCCAGATGGTCCTGGTTGCGCAAAGGAATCAGTACCATGTCTATGTACTGCTTTGTTGTCGTCGGAAGTGCTTCCTTGCACCACATTGCCCCCTGTGGTTTGGTTTTGCAACGGAACCTCCTGCATGCGAGATGGTGGGGTAGATACTGACATCCAGCACGCAGTTTTTTGATGTCAAAGTAGGGAATCCTTTCGAGAAAATTTCTTGAGACATTCACATTGGAACATTTTATTGGGAGCTGCAACAAAGAAAGAATAATAACTACATGTATAGCTGAAGTGTTTGCGTTACGTGTTTTGTTATGATTCCTTTTTTAACATAATATTCTACTTCCTACTATAGTTTTATTGACAACTGTTAAAGAAAGAATCATATCCAGCGATGCGAACGAGGATGCAACGTAACCTATCGCCAGGAATAGGATAGGTTAAGATGGACCGCTCAGGTTGATGTGAGTAAGGGTACTATACGTGTTGGATAGGAAGGGTAGTCGGGAGAGTGTTGCTGACCACACATCTTCCACCCAGCATTATACTTCACTCTACTATGTGCTGTGGTCTGGAAACCAATTGTTTGACAGAAACTCCGCAGCACATGTAGGACTCAATATACTCTGGGGTGAAGATACTGCGTTTTCCACTATGTCCCTAAACGGTGATGGCGCAGGTATTATATACAGCATCGGTGCTGCAGGGCTCCTAGGAAGTGCCAAGTCATTTAACGACCAGTCATTTGCTAGGAAATCCGTAGCAACTGCTGGACTGAGGATACTCTCAGACGATTCCTCCACTGGCTCCACTCGTACCGAAGAGTTTAGCGGCCACCACTCCTTCGCAAACTCCTCAATACAACCAGGGTTCAGGACACTCTCAGAGCTATGTCTCCTGACCCTCCTTCTACCGAAGAACTATGGTACGACCACTCCTCCATGAATTCTGCGGTAGAAGCAGGACTCAGCAAACCTTCAAATGGATTTACTTCTCCTACTCTGCACTCCGAACGTGTTGCAGATGTGGACGACTCAGTGTCTACAACACATTCGGGGGTCAAAGTAGTTTCAGTGTTCTCCATCCTCATCCCAGGTTGCATTACGAACTTTATGTAGGAATGGTTTTCTCCACAAGTTCCGCAATGCAACCAGGACTTAACACATGCTGCAATACGACCTGCTCTTCGCTCACGAGTGCCTCTGGGTTCTCGTGCGGATCACTTACAGGTTGTAAGGTGAGCAGTACTTCGTCCACGGCTGCCTGATCATAGTTTCGGGATAATACCACATCCAAGTCGCCCTCTGGCGGTGGTGTAACCAAAAGCCGCAAAGCTATTTCACAGTCCTCCTGGTCGAAATACTGTTTTCCCTCCACCAAGTTGCCTTCAACACCTCCTTCGTGGACTATCTCTCTAGCTTCCTGTACGTGATCCGTAAGAGGTTCAACTCTCAGCAACCCCCTCAGGATGAGACAATTCTCTTGCGGCACTAGTGTTATGTGGCTTATAATAACTCTTCCATTCCCCACTATGGGAGTATCATAAGCCACATACGAGCGTGACGTACCTAAGAAGGCACATACCATACATTAGTTATCTGCTACAGTAATGAATGAGAGTGCGTTCTTACCTCTACTTGTTGTCGGTACGGTTATGTTACTCACTCCAGCCGCAGGGAAATGTCGGTTTTGCAGATTCTAAACGCAAATACTATTATTAGTATATCATTATACAAACATTATAACTTATTCTAAGTCCCTAAAAGATTTTATTAAAATTATACTATGTTCTATATGAATTTATTGCAATATGAAAATATTCCAAGTGCAAACACTTTTTAATGAATAAAGTACAAATCCTAAATGAATTTATCTGAAAATATTCTAAGTGCAAACACTTTTTAATGAATAAAATACAAGTCCTAAATGAATTTATCTGAAAATATTGTAAGCGTTAAAAGAACCCTGAAAAAATGTCCTCTAAAAATGCATGAAAAACGTTGTTTGTGTGAGGGAAACACCTATATTTAACGAAACGAATACAGTAGAAATCATTCGTACAACTGCTTGTACAGTAGATTACAACAAAAAAACAAACATGAATTCTCCAGCAACATCCTCAGCATCTTCTTCATCTGGCAACGATGAGTTGCCTCAGGTAAGCCTCTTTTTTACGTTTTTACATTTTTTTTTCCTGATTTTGCTGTATTTCTAATTTTTTATTTTTTCTTTTTAGGTTAATATCCCAATCATCCGCTCGTCATCGCCTGAGGCAATTTTGTCCTCCTTTAAGCCCGACGTCCCCCCAACTCCAACGCTCGAACTTTCCTCCAACTCCTTACCACTATTACCTGAAGACGTGAGTTTTCCATTGGAATTTTTCCCCCTCGCTTCCTCTACACCAATCCCCAGCCCCCCCCTTAACTCCTATACCTCAGGTCTTTTCCGCCTATTCTCCTGTTGTGTACATCCCTCCATCCTTTTCCAGTCCCATCCCAGTGGGCAGCCCATCCAGTCACGACTCCGTATATGAGATGACGACCGTAGTCCTGGACACTCAACAGGTCCTCGACCGTGCTGCAGAAGCAGAGACAATAGTACTCGACCTGACTAACGCTGATTTCATCATTATCAGTGACGATGAAGACGATGTTCTATCTTACGACGTTGCTGACAATGATAGTGATGACTTTAGCGAAGCGTCTTCCAGTGTTGAGGCGTTTGTTCCTCATGTGCTGGGAACGACTACCTCTACACTGGTGACTACGACTCTGAAGTAATAATGGACCCTGCCTACAGCTACGATTCGGACGACTATGACAATGACGCTTTACGCCAACAACGTATACTGAGACGTAGAGAGTTCTGCAATGAAGTCGTCATTGAAGCAAGCAGTGATGAAGACGACTTCATGAACGCTCTGACAGCTGACATGCAAAGCCTCCAACAAAGCGCTCAAGACCTCGAGGCTATTGTA
>JARFJB010002125.1:37500-145000 GCA_036346205.1 Vesta saturnalis
AACGGAAGTGGAGAGGGCCTTCTGCACTTGTACTAAATCAAAATGTTTTATTCCTAAAGAAAATCATATATCTGATTAATAAATTTGTACATGTCTTTATTTCTACATGAATTAAGTATATTAACATATCGTTTTCTTTTATTTTTGGTAGCGTTAAAAGTGTGGGTGAACAAAAAACATACAAGTGGGCAAAAAACATACAAGTGAGGTGACCTTGGGGGAGAGTAGCATTTGGGTGGTCTTGTTGTTATGCGATCGTGTTAAAATAGGTCACATGGATGACCTTGAAATTGTGGAACCTGAACGCGGGGTTTGTGACATTGGATGACCTTGGGTTTGTGTTAACGATATGTAAGCAGGTCAAACATTGCGCTTTCATAACCTTGGTACAGTGGTGACCTTGGCAATATGGTAGCCTTGGAATTGTGGGACCTTGGAATTGTGGTGTGTGCCAGAAGTCTCCAATCTTACCTACTTACATATGAATTTCATCTTAGACGCTCATTCCATTCCTTCATATCCAACACTACATTATCGCTTTGATCACAGTTAGCACACCCAATACGCACTACTGGTGCAAGCTTGAGGTGCGTACTGTATCCAATTTCCATATGTTTTGCATGATGAGCATCGTTGGATAGTTTATAATAAATACAATCGATTAAGTATTCATTAGCTGCTTGTTTCTACATTTCAGATAAATCATATGGCTATCTGTCAGTGTTAGAAGAATAACCTTCATCATATTTCTCTTCATTTTTACTTCTATTACCACCATCACTATTTTGACAGCACCAACAACGCAAGGTAAAATTGTTATTCATATTGTTACTGCAACTATGTGGGGGATCCATATATAACAGTGAACTTCTGAGTTTGGATCGTTCCAGAAATGATGTTATTGCTGCCTGCAATATAACGACTGTACTTGCTTGCAATTGCACTAGGACTAAACGTTGTTTAAGAAATGATTTTAGTTCAATCATGTGGGTGGGGTTGTGGCACTACTATTAAAAACTAAATGTTATGTTTGTTGTTTTCCCGACTGCACCCAAACTACTCATGAAGACAGCCCTCGTGTTTAGCTGCGTTTTAAATCCTTCCATTCGATTTTCTTCTTTCAAGTACTCATAAAAGCGTTGAGGTAATATACATTTAAAATCATCCGTTTACATCACTATACGTTTACTATACTTAGTTTTAATTACTGCCACATTAATCACTTTATACCTTTTTGATATCTCGAGGTCACATGCACTTTTAAAAAGTTTCCAATGGGTTTAACCTTGCTAATCCCATGTTTAACAATTACAAGTTGCTAACTGACTGATCTCAACACACCTCGCTGTGCTTTATATCACAAAAATGTGTCCTTGACTTAAGTACCTATGACAACATGTTTAAACTTGTTAAATACACACCTACTTTTAGTTTAGTAAATTATTTCACCTTGACTCAATTTAGTCAATATAAGTACCATTTGACCTTGGTCTACTTTTTAACATAGACAACAACTCGCATTCTTCTTGTTTTCATGAATTGATTCTATTTTTATACTTCTAAGAAATGTCATACGATACCCCTACAGGTCAATAATCTTTGACCTTGACCACTCTATTTTTAGATTTCTAAGAATTGTAATATGATGTTGACATTGCAATTTCTATCTTTAGCTTCTGACCTTGACATACAAATTTCACGCCAAAACGTTTGATCGCATAGTGACCTTGTAATATGATGAGGATGGTGACATTACAATTTCTATTTTTAGCGAGCTCCTAAAATTTAAATTTCCCGCCAAAAGTTTGACCTTGAAGAGATCCAATAGCTTACA
The DNA here is from genome assembly GCA_036346205.1 of Vesta saturnalis. NCBI lineage: Eukaryota > Metazoa > Arthropoda > Insecta > Coleoptera > Lampyridae > Vesta > Vesta saturnalis. The sequence goes on from JARFJB010002125.1 coordinate 39,335, forward strand.
TTTCTCACACCAGAGGGCGAGTGACCTTGAACTGGTCCAGAACCGGCCCTTAATCACTGCTTGTTTTCCTTGTTCCTTGTCTGTATATATTTGGGATGTTTTCATCCTTCTTACAAAATATCTGTTGATTTTGGTATTGTAGATTTGTTTATCATTAATAATTCTTCTGTTCAGTATTTATTTTTTATTTGATATCTTTAACTCCTGTTCTTCTTGCTTTTTAATCCCGCCTGTTATCTTTTCTCGTCCTAGATAATAATAATAAAAAGGAAAAAAAAACTTACTGTTAACGAATTTATAACATGTGAATTGATATTAAAAATTAAGAAATTGAAAATTGATATTAATGACAATCAAAAATTTTGAAATTAGCTTGGTTGATTATTAGAATCTAAAGAAATTAAAAAAGAATAAATTTTGCTTAAATTACCAGTATCAGATTCTTTATAATTTGTTTCTTTTTGCATTTTTACCATCTCAAGGAACAATCTCTTATGTAAGTTCTTTTCAAAGTGCAAAATAAACTAAATGTTTATTTTTAATTATTAAATGCACAAGAATTTTCTCTAGGTAAATTACAGTCACTTCTATGTTTAGCCAGTCTTTGTTTTAGTAAATTTTTTTATTGTCCAATATAATGTTTATTGCAACCAAAACAAGGAATTTTGTATACAACATTAGACCAAAATAATATTGTATTTTGTATTTTGAATTTATTGTATTTAATTCTAACGGTTTGAAAGGAATTCTATTATTAACTTCTTTTTCTATTGTAAATTGGATATTTTGGTCATAAGTATTAAAAACGTTAAGTACTTCATTTATAGAGTTATATGGAATAGCACAAATTAAATCATCACCATATTTTTTTTAAAAAAGGAATTTCAAAACTGAATTTTTTAATACATTCAACAGTAAGGTCGCCCATAATATATTGAGCAACAATTGGAGAAATAGTTGATCCCATTGGTGCTCCAATAGATGTATTTTGTTATTACGTACATGGTTATATCAAATATTATCACTCTCCCACAATAACCATTTACATAGACATAAATCGTAAACTGATACATGGTAAGCTGCCTTTGCTTACTTTGTAATTTAAGTTTAACTTTATTTGCTACGGTTCAAGTGGGTTCAACTATATAAACTTCTTATATCTCTTTTTGAATCATGTTAGTGTACAAATAGTAACATTAATAAATCATTGGAATTAAGTATTGCATGTTTTGACAATGAATTGAATTTAATTAAATTGAATATTGTAATAAAGCCGATCTCAATATTAAATGTAGTCGTTCCATTTAGCAAATAAACTGTTGTTATGCAGAAAAGTATTTTTCTGTGTAAAAATATGCATATGAAATATAAAATGCATTGCTAATTCTTCCAATTTTAAATCACTGAATGTGCTTCGAGTCATAGTAAATATTTAAATATTGGCGCCAATTAAATATAAAACAAACACTAGATGTCATGCGTAGAACGCCGATATACATTAGTCATCTGCCTATTCACGATTTTGAACGTGTGCGTGCGTATACAAATAATTTTTTGCGATTTTATTACATTAATAGAACGAAATAATCGTTTTTTCCTAATTGGAAAACGAATAATGGAGGATGTAGACGAATCATTACCGGAAGATGCTTCAGCAGAAAACAAATCGTTTGATGTAAAGCCACTGTCAGCAGAATCAATGAGAATCTTTTCTTGGAATGTGTTTATACAAACTCAATCGTGTACGCCAAGGTAATATATTCGTATTTATTAAAACTTATTGTTTCTCCAGTACCCTAAATGTATTAGATTGAACCGGCTTGAAAAAAAATTCAAGTATGATTTCGAAAAATTAACCAAGATATATGAAAAACAAGGATCTGAAAATACAGAATTTCTCAAACACTATTGTAGAGGTGGATATATGCCTGTCACTTCAGGCCAAATTCTTGGTCCTAATAAAAACTATCTAGTAATACGAAAGCTAGGTTGGGGAGCATTTTCAACAGTTTGGCTTGAGGAATTTAAAACAGTAAGTCTTATATTGATACCGTAATTTAATTCTAACAAGATTGTTTAGACGCAATACATATTGTGCTATTAAGATCGCTAAGGCAGCTTTTAATTATAAGTTGGCTGCTAGACAAGAAATGCAGTTGCTGGAATGTACCAAATATAGTGATATCAGGTCAATGGGGCACAATAAGATAATCAAACATTACGATTGTTTCTTTGCATGTAGCATCAATGGACAGCATTCATGCATTACCTTTGAATTAATGGGCCCCTCTTTACTACAATTAGTAAAGATGAGTGATTATCATGGATTAGAACAAAAAGGAGTAAAAAGCATTATTATGCAGGTCAGTTTTATTACTTTTTTTGAAATTATTATATGCCTAATTGTAGGTACTTCGTGGGCTATTTTATCTTCATAACAGTTGTAAAATTATCCACACTGACATCAAACCAGAAAATATTTTGATATTACCTAACGAGGCATATATACGAAATCTGATCGAAGAAGTCAACTGTTTCAGCAAATTTGAAGTTGATATGCCTAAAACTTATGGTAGTAAAATAACTTTTAAAAATATGATACTTAAAAATGTTTTATTTAGTAAACACAGTTCAATGGACGTCAAATATTTATAGTCAACAGTCTACATCTAAAACAAATGTTCATACAGGAAAGATGATTAGAAGCGTTTCTTGTCCTGATGTAACAAATCTTAATAAAACCCATACAATAACAAAATCTACGTTAACATCTCGTAGATTTAAACCAATGATAATTGATCCAAATATTCAGGTTAAAATAATTGATCTAGGAAGTGCATGTAGAGAAGTAAGTATGAAACGTCACTCAATCAAATAAAAATGAAAATTATATTAAACCATTGCAGCATCACACTTACCCAACGATACAATCAATTCCATATCGAGCACTAGAAGTGATCATTGAAAGTAATTACAGTTATCCTGTTGACATATGGTCAGTTGCATGTATGACTTATGAACTATGTACGGGAGATCAATTATTCAATCCTTACCAAACTCCATATATTTCAAGTGCTGAGAGGCATTTAATAATGATTACTAAGATGCTTGGTGAAATTCCATCTAATGTGGCACTAAGTGGACGAAAATCCAAAGATTACTTCCTACCATCAGGTAAATTTTTGTTTTTGTTTGAATTTAGTTATTTTCATTTTGTTACAGGTGCATTAAAAAGTATTGATTTAGACAGTATTTATTACCCTTCCCTTGAAAAAAGACTTATTACGATGCACGGTTGGAATCAAAATGATGCTAAAGCCTTAGCAGATTTTATGGAATCGTTACTTCGGTCTGATCCAGGACTTCGTTTAACAGCTGCTGATGCTCTGGAAAGTCCTTGGTTATCCGAATGTATTAATAATTAAATTAATTGAAATTTTGTTCAGTTCTTTTTGTAACTACATGCAATTGTCAAAAAGTTTGTTCAAATTAATGTAATAAAAACAGAAAAATACAAAAAAGTGTTAACTTCATTTGCATAAAACAAAATGATTATAGTTTGAGAGCAGCTGACTAATGCACATACTAGATGAGTAAGTTATATTATGGTTTGTTTAGGATCATACGTTTATACAATACATGTATTTTGTTATTACCTATATAGTTTACACCAAATTTTATCTCTATGCAACAATAACCATTTATATAGACATAAATCATATACTGATACAAGTTAATCACTGATTTAATTACTGTGCTTTGGATTATATGTATTTTGTTATTAATGTATATGGTTTACACCAAATTTTATTACTCTGCAACAGTAACCACTTACACAGACAAATCGTAAACTGATATGTGTTAATCACCGATTTAATAGCAGTGTTTTAGATTATATCTATTTTGTTATGACATATATGGTTTATAGCAAATTTTATCCCTGTAGCAGTAACTATTTACATAGACATAAATCGTAAACTGATACATGTTAAGTACTGATTGAATGACTGTGCTTTGGGTTATACGTATTTTATAATGATATAATATTTTGATTGGGTAAACTATCTCGATCCATTTCCTCCATTGCTGTCTACTTTCCCCTAATTCCTCCATATCTTTTTCCCTTTATTTGCTCCTAAATCCTCTTATGATGTTTTCATCGTCTTCCTGCTTTTTTTCCCTTCTATTTTTGTTTAATGAATCTGTTTCATAATTCTGTTGTTATCCATTCTTTTCACTACTATTTTAGTTGTTTCTTCTCTAGTTTTTGTATGATTGTTTATTTCAACGCTTTGTATATGTCCTCATTTCTGTTCGGGTCGAATTTAGTTACGTTTGGGTATTTTTCGTAGGTACTTCATTTCTATAGTGGTTAGCTTCTTTTTATGCTGTGGAATGGTTGTAGTACCTCTGTTGTATATAGTATTGTAGGTGTTACTATTTAATTGTATATCTCTTGTTTGGTTTTTGTGTTTAGCTCTCTTTCATTTAATAGTGTCTTGATTATAGAATAATATATATTATTTATTTTTCTTATCTCGCTTGCTATTTCCAGTTTTATTCTTCCTTCATTACTGATGGTTCCCAAATAATTATATGTCGATATCTTTTTTATTGTCCTTCCTCCTGTCGTGAAATCTTGTTTTTCATCTTTGCTACTGTTATTTACTTCCATGACCTTGGTTTTCTCCGTGTTTATTATCATCTCCATTGTATTTAGTACTTCTGTCCATATGTCTAATTCTTTCTGCATTTTCCCCGGCTTATCTGCAGTTAATGTTATGTTGTCTGCATAAATTAACGAATCTAATTGTACTGGTCTTAAATCTCTGTGTCCTACAGTTGTTTTAGGTGTATTGCGTTTTTGCAATTTTTTATTATTCTATCCATGTGTATGAGAGTAGAGGATTTAAGAAGTCTCCTTGTTTTACTCCCTTATTTATTCCGAACTCGTCTGATGTTTCCCGTTTATTTGTACCACTCATTTTGCGTTGGCATATAGACTTTTTATTACTCCCCTCAGTTGTTGTGATATTTGTAGTTGTTCTAGTACCCTCCGTAGCTTTTCCCTATCTACTTTGTCAAAGGCTTCTGTTAAGTCCATAAACGTGTTGTATAGTTCTTGATTCGTTTCAATTTTCGATTCTGTTAGTTTCCTTAGTACGCTTATGTGATCTCGTTGTTTGCCTTTGGCTTCTGAATCCCCTCATCCTCTAGCTTGTCCTCCACAGTGTGCTCTTAGTATTTTCTCTATTATTTTGCTGTATACCTTTATTGCTACCGGTGCTAGACTTAATTCTTGTATTCTGTGTGTGAGCTTTTCTTGTGTGTGGGGATTATCGCATTAGTGGAACAAGGACACCTTAGCCGCCATCTTGAATTTTGATGTCACAAGACGCCCACGTGGGAGACCGTATTTTCCACCCCTATGGTTTCTTTTCGGAGGCCTTTTTCAACCCCTTTTCATCCCTAATTATTTGTGTTTTTACACACCCACGTGTGAGACCGTATTTTCCGCCCCTATGGTTTCTTTTCGGAGGACTTTTTCAACCCTTTTCATCCCTAATTATTTTTTTTTACTCTGCCACGTGTAGGACGTGTTTTTTCGCCCCTATTTTTTGGCTGCCCACGTATAGGACGCGTTTTTTCTACCCCTATGGTTTATTTTCGGAGGCCTTTTTCAACCCGTGGTCGGAGTTTAACCGGTAATTAGAGCCCTTTTGGTTGTGTTAAGAACTTTTTTGTCGGTTCACACCTATGGCTTCTTTTGGGCAGTCATTTCTTGATGGAATTTTTACCCTAATTACCGCCTCTTTGTTAGTTTAGCCCCTAGAAGGTAGACAAATGCGTGCACGTACAATGTTCTAATAAGGAGGCCTAATGCTAGCTTGTAAGACACGTGTAGGGCTTCTCAACTTGTTCTCGGGCCTTCGCCCCTTGACTGAAGATGGTATGGGGACCCTAACCTTATAAGACAAGTGCAGAGCCTACCCCTATCGTGGGCCCCTTTGGTGCAATTGTATGCGGGTTCTAACTTAATCTTACAGCTGTAGGCCTTCGCCACGTCATACAAAATTGTATTCTAATAAGTTGGCCCTAGCCTTGTAAAGACAGGACTTGTATCAGGGTCTGAGCGCTGGCCCCTTTGAGTTGAAATTGATTTTAGCGCCATCTAGTGGCGTACAGACTAATGAACATTTTCTATAATAGAAGTTGATAATGCACACCTATATCTTGCTCTATCTCGTTTCTCTCTCTCCCACTCTCTCTTTCGACTCTTTCTCACACACACAAACAAATCAATTAATTAATTAATCAATCAATCTCAAACAAATCATGCTCGATCAAATCAACCAGATCAATCTCAATCAATCAACCGAAATTATGACTTACAGTTTGCGGAAACCAGATTACAGTTCAAACCTGAATACATTAAAGTCTAATTAAATATGTCGTGAAATAATAAATAACTTCTACCCTAATGCAATGATGCTTTATATATAGGCAGATTCTCTCTTTCTAAACAGGCACCACCTATACATTCGGAAAATTATGTCTGATTTATTTGCATGTTCAATTACATACACACAAAACTGTTTCATAGAAACGTGTTCTTTAACGGTTATAAAAACCCCATTAAAAAGACTGGAAAGTAATAATTACTTATATATAACATAGAGTTAAATTAAATTAACATGTTTTTAAGAATATCAAACTGATACAAAGGAAATAAGAGGCAAAAGGTTTTAATGGTTTTATTATTATACTCGAATTAACAATAACTACAAGTTCAAAATCCACGAATACGTACCAACTATTTGTAGACCTGATCTTATGACGTCATCCTATAAGAGTAATAATACATTTTAAAAATCTTTATCGACATTTTTGTTAGCAATATCAAGTAAAAAACATATATATATATATATATATATATATATATATATATATATATATTAAAAATAATACGTTCACCTTTAGAAGTGTTTTTTCTTTCAGTTGTTCTAATAATGATAACCATATGTTGAATTGAAATATTTTTTATACAACGAGTCCACATGTAGCCTCACTAAACACGTTTTATGAATAGTTGGATATAAACTGGCTATTACATTCTGATCATTAACTAATTTAGAAAGTAAAACACAAACCCTGATTACTGCTACTCGTATTTAGCAATTATATTGTTCTTATAAAATTTACATTCAAAACACTTACAAATATTTAAAAAAATTACCTTAAATAATTTGAATCTTGAGATTACATAAACTATTGTATACTCAATTACGCGCTCTCTCACACACACACGCACGCACGCGCACGCACGCACGCACCCACGCACCCACGCACACACGCGCACGCACGCACGCACGTACGCACCCACACACACACACACACACCCACACCCACACCCACACCCACACCCACACCCACACCACACCACACTACACACACACACACACCACACCAACCCACAGCCACACACACCACACTTACACACACACACACACACACACATACACACACACAACACACACACACACACACACACACACACACACACACACACACACATGTACTTCACGTTATATGGATTTTTATCAGTTGAGAGTAATAGCAATGTTAACTAAACGCTTTAAAATTTCTAATCTGCAATAAGAGTGACGTAATCTAATTTTATTTGAAATTTCATAGAGAGCATCACCATCATCGAGATTTTGAGATACATTCACCTCATCGTCTTCACCTTGAACGATTATATTGTAACAACCTATAAAGCAGCTAGTAACCCCTGACACTTTTGTTATCAGGCACTATTATTATTATTACATGGACATGAGGTTATCCCTAAATTAACTGGTTTCGGCACTGCTCTGGAAATGCTGCACACTCTTCAAATCTTTCAGTTCGTTCACAGAAGCTGTACCGTATTAATTTCCTTCAGTTTTATCTGCATTCTGTTTCGAGACTGTAGTACGTTTTCTAATACATAAACAGAATCATCAATACTGTGATGCATGTAGCAACAAAACACGTTAGCTAGCTAGTTTCACCTCTATATTATTTTACATGCAAGCCTGACCTTATCATAAGTACATCTGTCGAAAATCTAATTAAACATAGCTCCACGGACTGGGCATAGCAAGAAGCGTTTCCAATTATGGCTTTTAGTCAACACAATATTGGCTACAACTACATACTATCATTGTTTTAGCACGAGGAGAAAACGAAAACACGCCAACACGAAAACACACAAACGCAAAAAATATACAAACACGTTAAAGTAAAAACAGGCAAACACGAAAACACACAAACGAAAACACGCTAACGCAGAAACACAAAAACACACAAACAAAAACATGCTAACACGAAAACACACAAACGAAAACATGCTAACACGCTAACACGAAAACACGCAAATGCGAAAACATACAAACACGAAAACACGCAAACGCGAAAACACACAAACGAAAACACGCTAACGCTAGAACACACAAACGAAAACACGCCAACACGAAAACATGCAAACGCAAAAACGCAAACGAAAACAAGCGAACATGAAAACACGCTAACCCTAGAACACACGAAAGAAAACACGCAAACGCGAAAATCTACAAACAGGAAAACACACAAACGAAAACACGCTAACACGAAAACACTCTAACGCAAAAACTCACAAACGAAAACACACAAACGAAAACACGCTAACACGAAAACATACAAACACGAAAACACACAAACGAAAACATGCTAACACGATAAAACGCTAAGACGAAAACACGCAAACGCGAAAACCTACAAATACGAAAACACACAAACGAAAACACGCAAACACGAAAACACGAAAACATACAAACACGAAAACACAGAAAACGAAAACACGCAAACACGGAAACACACAGAACGAAAACACGTTAACACGAAAACACGCTAACGCAAAAACACGCAAACACGAAAACACACAAACGAAAACACACAAACACGAAAGCACGCTAACACGAAAACACGCAAATGCGAAAACATACATACACGAAAACACACAGAACGAAAACACGTTAATACGAAAACTTGCTAACACAAAAACACGCAAACACGAAAACACACAAACGAAAACACGCTAACGCAGAAACACGAAAACACACAAACAAAAACATGCTAACACGAAAACACTCAAACGAAAGCATGCTAACACGAAAGTACGCAAACGCGAAAACCTACAAACAGGAAAACGCACAAACGAAAACACGTTAACACGAAAACACGCTAACAATATAACACACAAACGAAAACACACAAACGAAAACACGCTAACACGAAAACATACAAGCACGAAAACACACAAAACGAGAACACGGAAACACGCAGAACGAAAACACGAATACACGCTAACGCAAAAACACGCAAACACGAAAACACACAAACGAAAACACGCTAACACGAAAACACACATACGAAAACAGGCTAACACGAAAACACTCTAACACGAAAACACGCAAATGCGCAAACATACAAACATGAAAACACGCAAACGCGAAAACACAGAAACGAAAACACGCTAACGCTAGAACACACAAACGAAAACACGCTAACACGAAAACACGCTAACGCTAGAACACACGAACGAAAACACGCTAACACGAAAACACGCTAACGAAAAACACACAAACGAAAACTCGCTAACACGAAAACATACAAACTCGAAAACACAAAACGAAAACACGCAAACACGAAAACACACAGAACGAAAACACGTTTACACAAAAACACGCTAACGCAAAAACACGCAAACACGAAAACACACAAACGAAAACATGCTAACACGATAACACGCTAAGACGAAAACACGCAAACGCGAAAACCTACAAACACGAAAACACACAAACGAAAACACGCAAACACGAAAACACGAAAACACAGAAAACGAAAACACGCAAACACGGAAACACACAGAACGAAAACACGTTAACACGAAAACACGCTAACGCAAAAACACGCAAACACGAAAACACACAAACGAAAACACGCTAACACGAAAACACAAACGAAAACACGCTAACACGAAAGCACGCTAACACGAAAACACGCAAATGCGAAAACATACATACACGAAAACACGCAACCACGGAAACACACAGAACGAAAACACGTTAATACGAAAACTCGCTAACGCAAAAACACGCAAACATGAAAACACACAAACGAAAACACGCTAACGCAGAAACACGAAAACACACAAACAAAAACATGCTAACACGAAAACACTCAAACGAAAGCATGCTAACACGAAAACATGCTAACACGAAAGCACGCAAACGCGAAAACCTACAAACACGAAAACGCACAAACGAAAAAACGCTGTAACGAAAACACGCTAACACGAAAATACGCAAACACGAAAACATACTAACACGAAAACGCGCAAACATACAAACACGAAAACACGTCAACACAAAAAAAACACGAAAACACGCTAACGCGAAAACACGTAAAACGAAAACACACAAACGAAAACATGCTAACACGATAACACGCTAAGACGAAAACACGCAAACGCGAAAACCTACAAACACGAAAACACACAAACGAAAACACGCAAACACGAAAACACGAAAACACAGAAAACGAAAACACGCAAACACGGAAACACACAGAACGAAAACACGTTAACACGAAAACACGCTAACGCAAAAACACGCAAACACGAAAACACACAAACGAAAACACGCTAACACGAAAACACAAACGAAAACACGCTAACACGAAAGCACGCTAACACGAAAACACGCAAATGCGAAAACATACATACACGAAAACACGCAACCACGGAAACACACAGAACGAAAACACGTTAATACGAAAACTCGCTAACGCAAAAACACGCAAACATGAAAACACACAAACGAAAACACGCTAACGCAGAAACACGAAAACACACAAACAAAAACATGCTAACACGAAAACACTCAAACGAAAGCATGCTAACACGAAAACATGCTAACACGAAAGACGCAAACGCGAAACACAAACACGAAAACGCACAAACGAAAAACGCTGTAACGAAAACACGCTAACACGAAAATACGCAAACACGAAAACATACTAACACGAAAACGCGCAAACATACAAACACGAAAACACGTCAACACAAAAAAAACACGAAAACACGCTAACGCGAAAACACGTAAAACGAAAACACGCAAATACGAAAACACGCAAACACGGAAACACACAGAACGAAAACACGTTAACACGAAAACTCGCTAACGCAAAAACACGAAAACACACAAACGAAAACACGCTAACGCAGAAACACGCACACACGAAAACATACAAACACGAAAACACAAAACGAAAACACTCAAACACGAAGCACACAGAACGAAAACACGTTGACACGCTAACGCAAAAACACGCAAACATGAAAACACGCTAACGCAGAAGCACGCACACACGAAAACACACAAACGAAAAAACGCTATCACGAAAACACGCAAATACGAAAACACACAAACGAAAACATCTCCGACCAAAGGTTGAAAACGGCCTCCGAAAGGAAACTATAGGGGTAGAAAAAACGCGTCCTATACGTGGGCAGCCATAAACTAGGGGTGCAAAAACACCTCCTACACGTGGGCGAGTAAAAATCAAAAATGATTAAGGTAGAAAAGGGTTGAAAAAGGTCTCCGAAAAGAAACCGTAGGGGTGGAAAATACGGTCTCCCACGTGGGCGGTCTTGTGGCGTCATAATCCAAGATGGCGTCCAAGGTGTCTCTGTTCTACTCGCATTCGTTTCCCAATCTTTTAGAACCACCTTTTATTAAATACCATATTACATATTTCCTGTACCCACTGGCGTGTCTTCGGTTCTCCGTATTTTTTATCATCTCTGGATGTATCCCGTCTGGTTCCGCAACTTTTTCCGTTTTTAATTCTTTTATGGCTTGTGTTACTTCTTCCGTTCCTATATCTGGATCGTCTTGTTGGATTTCTTCGCTTCTATGATTTTGCGTCTTTTCGTTTTCTTCTTCTGTTTTTATTGCAAATTTTCCTTCGTAAAAGTTCCTCCAGGTTTTTACTATTTGTTCTGTTTCCGTCTGTAGTATTCCTTTCTGGTCCCTGATGCTCCTTATGTTCTTGTTCCTTTGATTTCTCAGGGATTTTGTTATCTTCCAGAATTTTATATTTTCATTGTCTTTTAGTTGTGTTTTTCCCAACACGTCTGCTTTGCTTAGCAGTGTTTCTTTCGCCTCGTTTCTTTGCTGTTTGTAGTCTTCTTTGTCTACTTCTGCCCTCGTCTATTGATATATTTCCATGCAGTTTTTCCGCTTTATTTTTAACTTAACCTCCACATTCCACCAAATCGTTCTCTTATGTTTTCCTGTTATCTTCTTTTCCCCGCAGGTCGTTTTAGATGCTTATATCAGTGTATTTTTGAGTGTTTCCTACTTTTGGTCTATTGTGTTGTTGGTGTTTTCTTGTTCCCACTTTGATAGATCTTCATTGATTTTTTTTGTTATTCTAATCTCCTGTTTTCTTTTTTTAGCTGTTCTATTTTTATTTTTTTGTGTTGTTTTCCTGTCTCTGTTAATGCTTTTGTGAATCTCCTTTTAGCTATTATTAATTTATGGTCTGTATTTAGCTCTGCTTCCTTTATTATTTTCACAGAATATATCTTGTTCGATTGTTTCCCTGTGTATGTGATATAGTCTATCATACTTCGTAGTTTCTTTATCATTTTTAGGCCATGGTTGTTGCTTACTTCTTCTCCACACATCCCCATAGTTCTCTGCACCCTTTCTGTTGTCTTTGCCTATTCTTGAGTTCCAGTCTCCCATTATTAATACGTAGTCTGGTCTTTCTTTGTGTTTCTCCACTGTTTATTGTAAATCGCCATAGAATTATTTCATTACTTCTTCCTTAGTGCCTTGTATTGATGCATACACTTGAATCATTACTGCCTTCATTCCTATTTCTATATCTATGATTCTCGATGAGACTAGGCTCTAATTTGTGATTTTCTTATTTGTTTCTTCTGATACTATAAACCCTACTCCTTCTTTCTTTTTGTCCTGCTCCTTTTTTTCTGAGTAACATAGCGTGTATCTGTCTTTCAGCACTTTTTTTCGATTCCCGTTTTTCCTTGTTTCGCTTATACCTAGTATTTGTATGTTTCTTCACCATTTCATCTATTCATCTACTAGGGGAGACCGGGGCTCGTTGAAACATGGGCCACCATGAAACAGGCGGCTTTTGGCGCTAAAAATTCAAATTTATTTACCTTACCCCATGGTTCAATGTTGGCGACACTGTTATAAGTAACCTAAGTTCATGTGAAAGTGATCCCGTGCTACTACAGAACTTTATTCAATTTTCGTTGAAAATCGGTGTTATTTAAAAGTTCTGTGCTCTTAAATTGTTTAAAGTGCATTGTTAGTGTCCAACGCATAATTTGTATATATTGCCCTAATAAAAGCCTATTGTTTTGTGGTTTGTTTATAGCGTTAGCTTTTGTAAGGTTAGGTTTTTTACACCAGATAGGTAATTATTTAGGCAATTTTTGGTATGGGTACCTTGAAACATTTTGGGCACCTTGAAACACTGTTTCAAGGTGCCAAAGCAATCCTAAAATAATATTAAATAGGTACCCATTGATATTTATTGTTTAAATTGCAGAATAAAAAATGGTGCGTAATAGAAAGAGAAAAACTGAACGAGGTATCTTTAATGAAGAGGATATGAGAGAAGCAGTCTTGCTTGTGAAACGAGGCAATTACTGTATAAGACGTGCAGCAATAATTAAAAACGTGAATTATACAACATTATTTCGATACATAACAAGGTCTGATTCTAACCCAGACTTAAAATTCATGCCAAAGTACAACACCAGGAACATTTTCTCTGAAAATGAAGAAAAAATTTTGGCTGAATATTTAATAGAATGTTCTAAAACGTTGTTTTGGTGTGACTACAACTGAATGCAGAAAGCTTGCATATCAGTTGGCAAGCAGAAATAATTTGACTGTTCCCGAAAATTGGCTGAAAAATAAAATGGCTGGGGAGGACTGGCTGTCAGGATTTATGAAGCGACATAGCACAATAAGTTTAAGAAAAGCAGAAGGGTGCAGTCTTTCAAGAGCCACATCGTTCACGAAAAGCAACGTTTCCAGATTTTTTGACAATCTTGAGATGGTTTTAAGACGAACTAAAGTAGATGGAACCCGGCTGTTCAATTTAGATAAGACTGCAACTAGCACTGTTCCTGACAACCACAGAAAAATAATTTCAAAAACAGGCATGAAGCAAGTGGCACAAGTAACGAGCGGTGAGCGCGGAACTCTCGTCACTACATGATGTATAATAAGTGCCTCAGGAAACAGCCTTTCGCCGGTGATGGTCTTTCCAAGGGTGCATTTCAAGAACCATATGGTAAAGGATGCACCCTCTGGAACCTTAGGACATGCATCAAAGTCGGGATGGATGACCTCAGAACTGTTTCCGATAGTTATGGAACATTTTGTAAAATTTAGCGGAGCTTCAAACGTAAATCCAGCTATTTTGATATACGACAGCCATGAAAGTCACCTTTGTATTGATGCATTAGATATTTCGAAACAAAACGGTGTGACAGTTGTCACTTTGCCTCCGCTTACATCAAATAAGCTGCAGCCATTAGATGTCATTGTATTTTTTCCTTTTAAGGCTTATTATAATTCAGCCATCAATTCTCTTATGTTGCAAAGACCAGGAGTGCCAATAACAATATATGACATCGCTGGATGTGTACGCATAGCTCATCAACGTGCAATGTCTCCATCTAATGTCATAAATGGGTTTAAGAAAACCGGAATCTATCCTTTTGATAGAGATATTTTTACCGAAGATGACTATAAAATAAGTGAGGTAACTAACAGGCCGGAACCAGCTAACAAAAATGATAGTAGCATAACAATGGGTGATGAAAGGGAAGCAATGGTAGGCAGTGAAATAGATGGACCTCGCAGTGAAAATGATGGCCAAGCAAGCAGTAAGGAAGGCGCACCAGTAGGCAATGAAAAAGACTCAAAAACAAGCAATGAAAAAACGCATCAACAAGCTATGAAAAAGACGCAGAAGCAAGCAGCGGAAGAAATGACATTATAGAGTTTGTATCGCCTGAACATATTAGGGGATTTCCGAAAGCTGGTCCCCGTAAAGGTGAAGACAAGAATCAAGAAGAAACGCCAGAAGCACTGTAGCAACCGACACCCCGGAAAAACTAGAAATTGAGAATAGAAAAATGAAGTCACACTTGAAATTAAAAAATGATGCGAAGAGAAAGGTTTTTGAAGAAGATGAAAGCGAAAACATAGGTGTTCAAGCAAAAGTCGAAAAGAAAGTGAAAAAACAGAAGCCACAGTCAGTGAAAATAAGAGCCAACAAGAAGCTAGATGAAGGAGAAGATGATGTAAGCGATTCCAGTGTGGATATGGTGTTGGAAAGTGAGGAGGAAGCAGATTGGCCTCAAGTAGAAGAAGATGAGTCAACTTTAGAGGAATTAAACAGTCATTATGAGGTGAACGGTTTTTTACTTGTTAAGTTCGAGGCATCAGGACATAATAAATTTGTCTATTATGTAGCTAAGGTTTTGTGTAAATTAGAAGATGGACCTGAAGTTTCATTTTTACGAAAAAGTGAAAAAGTCAGAGATGCCTTTGTTTTTCCAATTGTACCGGACCTATCATTTATTGAAAATGAAAATGTTAAAATGACTTTACCAAAGCCTACTTTATTTGGCCAAACAAAAAGACAGAAGTCTTATTTTAAATTTTAAATTCGTTTTAATAATTTAGACATACGATAGTCTCATATTATTGCTTTGTATGCTACACCAATTGTTAGGTGTATGTATAATAAGTTTTCTGTTCACTGTAAAACATAAGTTGTATTTGTTCTTGATAAATAAAGGTCTGTTTCGACTTAATCTACTAGTCTCAAGAGTTCTCCGCCTTAAATACCACTTGTTTCAATGTACCTCAGGCTATGTTTCAACCCAACCCGTAGCCTGGGGCACTTTGAAACAATGTGAGTTTTTGATTTTCCCTATTTTATTGTCAAAAATACACTGTTTATTAAAAAAATTGTATCAGTTTTAGTAACCCTGGAGTTAATTTACTGTAAGCACTATAAAAATTTTACCTATCCACATAATCCAGAATGTTGTGTAAAAAAGAAAAAAAATGTTTCAACGAGCCCCGGTCTCCCCTACATATTTCTTCTTCTTTTCCATTTATAGTTTTAATATTCCATGTTCCAAATGTTATTTCCGGGTTATTTTTGGTTCCTTTACCTATGTTTATTTGATGTGTCCGCTTGTTACCTATTTGTTTTCCTTGTTCCTTGCCTGTATACATTTGGGATGTTTTCATCCTTCTTACAAAATATCTGTTGATTTTGGTATTGTAGATTTGTTTATCATTAATAATTCTTCTGTTCAGTATTTATTTTTATTTGAAATCTTTAACTCCTGTTCTTCTTGCTTTTTAATCCCGCCTGTTATCTTTTCTTGTCCTAGATAATAATAATAAAAAAGAAAAAAAACTTACTGTTAACGACTTTATAACATGTGAATTAATATTAAAAATTAAGAAATTGAAAATTGATATTAATGACAATCAAAAATTTTGAAATTAGCTTGGTTAATTATTAGAATCTAAAGAAATTAAAAAAGAATAAATTTTGCTTAAATTACCAGTATCAGATTCTTTATAATTTGTTTCTTTTTGCATTTTTACCATCTCAAGGAACAATCTCTTATGTAAGTTCTTTTCAAAGTGTAAAATCAACTAAATGTTTATTTTTAATAATTAAATGCACAAGAATTTTCTCTAGGTAAATTACAGTCACTTCTATGTTTAGCCAGTCTTTGTTTTAGTAAATTTTTTGTTTGGCCAATATAATGTTTATTGCAACCAAAACAAGGAATTTTGTATACAACATTAGACCAAAATAATATTGTATTTTGTATTTTAAATTTATTGTATTTAATTCTAACGGTTTGAAAGGAATTCTATTATTAACCTCTTTTTCTATTGTAAATTTGATATTTTGGTCATAAGTATTAAAAACGTTAAGTACTTCATTTATAGAGTTATATGGTATAGCACAAATTAAAACATCACCATGTTTTTTTAAAAAAGGAATTTCAAAACTGAATTTTTTAATACATTCATCAATAAGGTCGCCCATAATATATTGAGCAACAATTGGAGAAATAGTTGATCCCATTGGTGCTCCAACAGATGTACTTTGTTATTACGTATATGGTTATATCAAATTTTATCACTCTCCAACAATAACCATTTACATAGACATAAATCATAAACTGATACATGGTAAGCTGCCTTTGCTTACTTTGTAATTTAAGTTTAACCTTATTTGCTACGGTTCAAGTGGGTCCAACTATATAACTTCTTATATCTCTTTTTGAATCATGTTAGTGTACAAATAGTAACATTAATAAATCATTGGAATTAAATATTGCATGTTTTGACAATGAATTGAATTTAATTAAATTGAATATTGTAATAAAACTGATCTCAATATTAAATGTAGTCGTTCCATTTAGCAAATAAACTGTTGTTATGCAGAAAAGTATTTTTCTTTGTACAAATATGAGCTACAAATCAATAATACATATGAAATATAAAATGCATTGCTAATTCTTCCAATTTTAAATCACTGAATGTGCTTCGAGTCATAGTAAATATTTAAATATTGGCGCCAATTAAATATAAAACAAACACTAGATGTCATGCGTAGAACGCCGATATACATTAGTCATCTGCGTATTCACGATTTTGAACGTGTGCGTGCGTATACAAATAATTTTTTGCGATTTTATTACATTAATAGAACGAAATAATCGTTTTTTCCTAATTGGAAAACGAATAATGGAGGATGTAGACGAATCATTACCGGAAGATGCTTCAGCAGAAAACAAATCGTTTGATGTAAAGCCACTGTCAGCAGAATCAATGAGAATCTTTTCTTGGAATGTGTTTATACAAACTCAATCGTGTACGCCAAGGTAATATATTCGTATTTATTAAAACTTATTGTTTCTACAGTACCCTAAATGTATTAGATTGAACCAGCTTGAAAAAAAATTCAAGTATGATTTCGAAAAATTAACCAAGATATATGAAAAACAAGGATCTGAAAATACAGAATGTCTCAAACACTATTGTAGAGGTGGATATATGCCTGTCACTTCAGGCCAAATTCTTGGTCCTAATAAAAACTATCTAGTAATACGAAAGCTAGGTTGGGGAGCATTTTCAACAGTTTGGCTTGCGAGGAATTTAAAACAGTAAGTCTTATGTATTGATACCGTAATTTAATTCTAACAAGATTGTTTAGACGCAATACATATTGTGCTATTAAGATCGCTAAGGCAGCTTTTCATTATAAGTTGGCTGCTAGACAAGAAATGCAGTTGCTGGAATGTACCAAATATAGTGATATCAGGTCAATGGGGCACAATAAGATAATCAAACATTACGATTGTTTCTTTGCATGTAGCATCAATGGACAGCATTCATGCATTACCTTTGAATTAATGGGCCCCTCTTTACTACAATTAGTAAAGATGAGTGATTATCATGGATTAGAACAAAAAGGAGTAAAAAGCATTATTATGCAGGTCAGTTTTATTACTTTTTTTCAAATTATTATATGCCTAATTGTAGGTACTTCGTGGGCTATTTTATCTTCATAACAGTTGTAAAATTATCCACACTGACATCAAACCAGAAAATATTTTGATATTACCAAACGAGGCATATATACGAAATCTGATTGAAGAAGTCAACTGTTTCAGCAAATTGGAAGTTGAAATGCCTAAAACTTATGGTAGTAAAATAAATTTTAAAAATATGATACTTAAAAATGTTTTATTTAGTAAACACAGTTCAATGGACGTCAAATATTTATAGTCAACAGTCTACATCTAAAACAAATGTTCATACAGGAAAGATGATTAGAAGCGTTTCTTGTCCTGATGTAACAAATCTTAATAAAACCCATACAATAACAAAATCTACGTTAACATCTCGTAGATTTAAACCAATGATGATTGATCCAAATATTCAGGTTAAAATAATTGATCTAGGAAGTGCATGTAGAGAAGTAAGTATGAAACGTCACTCAATCAAATAAAAATGAAAATTATATTAAACCATTGCAGCATCACACTTACCCAACGATACAATCAATTCCATATCGAGCACTAGAAGTGATCATTGAAAGTAATTACAGTTATCCTGTTGACATATGGTCAGTTGCATGTATGACTTATGAACTATGTACGGGAGATCAATTATTCAATCCTTACCAAACTCCATATATTTCAAGTGCTGAGAGGCATTTAATAATGATTACTAAGATGCTTGGTGAAATTCCATCTAATGTGGCACTAAGTGGACGAAAATCCAAAGATTACTTCCTACCATCAGGTAAATTTTTGTTTTTGTTTGAATTTAGTTATTTTCATTTTGTTACAGGTGCATTAAAAAGTATTGATTTAGACAGTATTTATTACCCTTCCCTTGAAAAAAGACTTATTACGATGCACGGTTGGAATCAAAATGATGCTAAAGCCTTAGCAGATTTTATGGAATCGTTACTTCGGTCTGATACAGGACTTCGTTTAACAGCTGCTGATGCTCTGGAAAGTCCTTGGTTATCCGAATGTATTAATAATTAAATTAATTGAAATTTTGTTCAGTTCTTTTTGTAACTACATGCAATTGTCAAAAAGTTTGTTCAAATTAATGTAATAAAAACAGAAAAATACAAAAAGTGTTAACTTCATTTGCATAAAACAAAATGATTATAGTTTGAGAGCAGCTGACTAATGCACATACTAGATGAGTAAGTTATATTATGGTTTGTTTAGGATCATACGTTTATACAATACATGTATTTTGTTATTACCTATATAGTTTACACCAAATTTTATCTCTATGCAACAATAACCATTTATATAGACATAAATCATATACTGATACAAGTTAATCACTGATTTAATTACTGTGCTTTGGATTATATGTATTTTGTTATTAATGTATATGATTTACACCAAATTTTATTACTCTGCAACAGTAACCATTTACACAGACAAATCGTAAACTGATATGTGTTAATCACCGATTTAATAGCAGTGTTTTAGATTATATGTATTTTGTTATGACATATATGGTTTATAGCAAATTTTATCCCTGTAGCAATAACTATTTACATAGACATAAATCATAAACTGATACATGTTAAGTACTGATTGAATGACTGTACTTTGGGTTATATGTATTTTATAATGATATAATATTTTGATTGGGTAAACTACCTCGATCCATTTCCTCCATTGTTGTCTACTTTCTCCTAATTCCTCAGTATCCTCGAATGGTTGGTTTTTGTGTTTAGCTCTCTTTTATTTAATAGTGTCTCTCGCTTGCTATTTCCAGTTCTATCCTTCCATCGTTACTGATGGTTCCCAAATAATTATATGTCGATACCTTTTCTATTTATTGTCCTTCCTTCTGTCGTGAAATCTTGTTTTTCATCTTTGCTACTGTTATTCACTTCCATGACCTTGGTTTTCTCCGTGTTTATTATCATCTCCATTTTATTTAGTTCTTCTGTCCATATGTCTAATTCTTTCTGCATTTTCCCCGGCTTATCTGCAGTTAACGTTATGTCTTCTGCATAAATTAACGAATCTAATCGTACTGGTCTTAAATCTCTGAGTCCTACAGTTGTTTTAGATGTATTGCGTTTTGGCAATTTTTTATTATTATATCCATGTATATGACGAATAGGAAAGGGTTTAAGGAGTCTCCTTGTTTTACTCCCTTATTTATTTTGAACTCCTCTGATGTTCCCAATTTATTTGTACCACTCATTTTGCTTTGGCACATAGACTTTTTATTACTCCCCTCAGTTGTTGTGATATTTGTAGTTGTTCTAGTACCCTCCGTAGCTTTTCCCTATCTACTTTGTCAAAGGCTTCTGTTAAGTCCATAAACGTGATGTATAGTTCTTGATTCGTTTCAATTTTCGTTTCTATTAGTTTCCTTAGTACGCTTATGTGATCTCGTTGTTTGCCTTTGGCTTCTGAATCCCCTCGTCCCCAAGCTTGTCCTCCACTTGTGCTCTTAGCCTTTTCGCTATTATTTTGCTGTATACCTTTATTGCTACCGGTGTTAGGCTTACTGCTCTGTAATTCTTGTATTCTGTGTGTGAGCTTTTCTTGTGTGTGGGGATTATCGCATTCGTTTCCCAATCTTTTGGAACCACCTTTTATTAAATACCATATTAAATATTTCCTGCACCCACTGGCGTGTCTTCGGTCCTCCGTATTTTTTTATCACCTCTGGATGTATCCCGTCTGGTTCCGCCGCTTTTTCCGTTTTTAATTCTTTTATGGCTTGCGTTACTTCTTCCATTCCTATATCTGGATCGTCTTATTGGATTTCTTCGCTTCAATGATTTTACGTCTTTTCGTTTTCTTCTTCTGTTTTTATTGCAAATTTTCCTTCGTAAAAGTTCCTCCAGGTTTTTACTATTTATTCTGTTTCCGGCTGTAGTATTCCTTTTTGGTCCCTGATGCTCCTTATGTTCTTGTTCCTTTGCTTTCTCAGGGATTTTGTTATCTTCCAGAATTTTCTATTTTCATTGTCTTTTAGTTGTGTTTTTTTCCCAACGCTTCTGCTTTGCTTAGCAGTGTTTCTTTCGCCTCGTTTCTTTGCTGTTTGTAGTCCTCTTTGTCTATTCTGCCCTCGTCTATTGATATTTTTTCCATGCAGTTTTTCCGCTTTATTTTTAACTTAACCTCCTCATTCCACCAAATGGTTCTCTTATGTTTTCCTGTTATCTTCTTTTCCACGCAGGTCGTTTTAGATGCTTGTATCACTGTATTTTGAGTGTTTCCTACTTTTGGTCTATTGTGTTGTTGGTGTTTTCTTGTTCCCACTTTGATAGATCTTCACTGATTTTTTTTTTGTTATTCTTATCTCCTGTTTTCCTTTTTTAGCTGTTCTATTTTCCTAATTATTAAATCGTTTTCTATACAGAACTTTATCATTTTTAGGCCGTTGCTGTTGCTTACTTCTTCTCCATACGTCCCCATAGTTCTCTGTACCCTTTCTGTTGTCTTCGCCTATTCTTGAGTTCCAGTCTCCCATTATTAATACGTAGTCTGGTCTTTGTGTTTCTCCACCGTTTATTGTAAATCGCCATAGAATTCTTTCATTACTTCTTCCTTAGTGCCTTGTATTGATGAATACACTTGAATCATTACTGCCTTCATTCCTATTTCTATATATATATATATATATATATATATATATATATATATATATATATATATATATATATGATTCTCGATGAGACTGGGCTCCAATTTGTGATTTTCTTATTTGTTTCTTCTGATACTATAAACCCTACTCCTTCTTTCTTTTTGTCCTGCTACTTTTTTCCTGAGTAACATAGTGTGTATCTGTCTTTCAGCACTTTTTTTTATTCCCGTTTTTGCTTGTTTCGCTTATACCTAGTATTTGTATGTTTCTTTACCATTTCATCAAATCGGTTTCTATACAATAAAAAGACGAGGGATTCGTTTGCCCTCAAAAGGGTTTTATACATATATATTAGACCTATTATATACAGTAGCTAAATATTCAGACTTAACACTAACTTAAATATTTACATAAGAATAAATTAAAATACATCGGATGCTGACATAACGCAACTAAAATAGATACTACAAGTAAAATATCTATCCACAATGGCCTGGGGTAGGACGGTTCTACTGGTGGGTGTCGGTGTACAATAGCGGTGTCTAGGATTGACTGAAGCTTCTCCCTCTTAATTACGTTTGCTGCGAAAATAACATTAACTGTGTGTTTACTACTCTAAAATAACTGATATTAACGTATATATTGCAAGCAAAACAAAAATATTTAATTTAAATATTTTAAATTTTAAAGTCCGGACCTGTCTGGTAGTTCCCAGTGAAAGCAACTAGTGTTATACAGTTATGATAACGGGGTTTATAGTGTTGGGCAGGTGTTGGCAAGGGGAACGATTCCTATACCCCCGCTTTGCGGGCAGACAGAAAATCAATACTTTTAAAGGGACTGCTTTATATTTTATGAAAGAAGTCGTATTTTATATTGTATACATGGAACTTTTATGCCTAACTTTTACGAGCGAAAATTTAAAAGGAATATAACTAATATTTACAGGGGCTTTGTTAACTAACGGTGGTCTATCTATTTGCAGTGTAATGTTAATTACTGGGGATTGAAATATATTCTAATTACGTTTAGTAATTAATGGAGATTTTCTTGAAAAAAAAATTGTTGGTGTTTAATAATTATTTAACTCTATGAAAGTAAATACTCTCGTATTGAGTACGCTGGGTGCAGGGAACTCGTAATGCATTAGCCGCTTAAGTGCGCCTTGTCTGATTTAGGTAGCAACGGTAAAGGCTACCTGGGGGCCTCCAACTCGGGGGCCGCTTTAATAATAATAATAAGGTATTCAAACCTTACGGAACGTTTCGTTTCAGGATTGTTTATCAGGTACAGGATAAACCAAACGTTTTACAGGTACAGTATTATTGAAGAAGGACTACATCTGTAATTCTGGGTTAGCGCGACTTGCGAGCTGGATCGGATAAAGGTTCAGGACTTCCGACAAAAAGTAAAGTTTTCTTATACG
The DNA here is from genome assembly GCA_036346205.1 of Vesta saturnalis. NCBI lineage: Eukaryota > Metazoa > Arthropoda > Insecta > Coleoptera > Lampyridae > Vesta > Vesta saturnalis. The sequence continues at coordinate 63,095 of JARFJB010002125.1, forward strand.
GGGGACAGCGTATGACCTTTAAATCTTCAGAAACTTTCGGTATTCAGAACTGTTAAATAAACGGGCTGACAGGATAACGGAACGTTTTACGTGCGTCGTCATTTACAAAGGTGTTAAATCAGGATTTATGCTATCCTCTGGATATCTCACGATGAGCGAACGGTTAGGAAAGCGGTTTCAGGACTTTTACTAAGAAGTATTCTTTGAAAAAAACTAATTTTAAGCAATTAATTACTCTTAGCGAAATTGAAACGTAATGCTGATTGTTTTACGTAATGTTTTCGTAATTTACGAAGCTGGGCGACCGAAATATGGTCTAATTGTGGGCGGCGTGTCGCTTTCGAGGCTCCCTGCACGCCATTTTTAAGTAGCCGGTGAAGGCGTGTTAGTGTGCGTTTGTATACAATGTGTAGATATCGATTAAAAGATTTTGGGCTTATACCCGTTCCGCTGTTTAATTGATACCCCGGGAATTGGCAAAATTCAGATAAAAGCCTTTCTTTTCAATGAAGTAAGTAAAAGACTACGTTGGGAATAATCCCCAGCGTGGCGTCATTTACTAGCGTATGTGTGCGGTTGTGTAATTAACTTACATGCAGGTGACCCCAGATTTAAGCAGAAGTAGGTCCTGGTGTCTTGGAATAATTGCGGGCGGATTGAGTCGCGTTGAAGGCGGGAACGGCTTCTGGCGACAATTGTAATGCAGAGATTGGTTGTTAGACTGGAGAGAACTGACGTAGAAAAATTCTTAACGTTTTTGAAACAACGTCGGAGGGTATAAAAGTATACAAGAGGGATTTTGGACCACTTTGACATAGATATTTTTCAAGGTCATTGAATGTCAAGGTCATGTGCGGGGGAGTATGATTCACTTTGACCTTGAAATTTTACAAGATCATGTGTATGTTGGTGGGAAAATTAAATGTTCAAGGTATTCTTAGAAATAGAATTTTCAAGGCCAAGTTAATTGTAGGTCACGTGTGGGTGATTATTTGACCTTGTAATTTTTTAAGGTCAAAGTCATGTGTATGTTGGTGGGAAATTTAATTTTTTAAGGTCAAGTTCATTCAGCGAAGCTTATAGACAGTCATAGTGTCCGAAATTTTGAGAAACTTGCATTTACTTTTACCCTATGCATACGTATATAGGTTAAAAAAGCGAACCTTTAAATTCGTCTTTTGAAAAAAAAAGGAAACACGACAGCGAACTTACATCCCTTTAGTATCACGTGCACTAATCCGTTTTTCAAGTGCCCTATATTTTGAGAAATTTGCATTTACTTTTACCCTGTGCATATGTATATAGGTTAAAAACGCGAATTTTCAAATTCGTTTTTTGAAAACAAAAAAGGAAACACGGCAGCGAAGCTTATAGACAGTCTTTAACTTACGTCCCTCTACTATCACGTGCACCTTTCCGTTTTTTTAAAAGTGCCCTAAATTTTGAGATATTTGCATTTACTTTTACACTATGTCGGTCATCTTATCGGCCATTTTTGTTTTGGCGGAAAATTTGAAATAGTATTCCAATAAGGGGGAGCATACTATCTTATAAGACAACTTAAAACCAAATCGACCCTGTTGTTGTTGCTCAAAAATTAGGTGTTGGTTTTCATCATACCAGTGCCTTGTATTTCCTGTTAAATAAACCGGCACTGCTTATATGGGCTTCGTCTGACCATATGACTTTATTTGCCAATTTATTGTCCCTTCGAGTTTGGTTCAAAAACCAATTACAGAAATTCACACGCCTCGCTGCATCATCAAGGTATAAATGCTGGACAATATTCACTTTGTAGGGTTTCAATTTGTGTTTTTTTTAATCCTTTGTACCCGTGATCGGGGAACGCCAGTGTCATTTTCTAACTTCGTACAAGAAGTCTGAGGAGAGACACGGACGCTGGTTAAGACATTTATTTCATCCACTTCACTATTTTCCTTGTTATACGTCTTGGGTCGGGGTTTAGAATACGCACCATAATTTAGTAGATTATTCTTTAGTCGAAATATCGTTGCTCGACTAGGTTGACGCCTCTCTGGATATCTAACGTTTTAAAAACAATATGTCATATAATGTCTTATTGTAAATTACTAGTTTACCTGTTTAAATATAATTCTAATGCTTCGTCAACATTTTCATGGCATTGATTGAACCATTGTATGAAAATCGCCAAACACAAACACAATAAAACGTACCAACATTTATCATCATGACAGCAGATGTGTTGATTTCTCCACAGTCACTTGATAAAACAATGCTCCAAAAGTCAACAACAATGTTTGTAGCATCCATGACCTACTATAAAAAAATCGCAAATAATAATCCCTGTAGTAAAACTTTGAAATCCATGGCACTCTATTAAAATTCAATGTTTTAGTAATTTTGGAGCATTTTTGAAAACTTCGTGTCTATATATTATGTATCATTTCGAAGGAAAAAAATAAGTAATTTAATGAGATAATAAAATGCAGGGTGTTCCATTGAAAAAATCATAAGTTTGAGTCTTATCTCCATAACGATACCCCGAAAAAAAAAATTGAGTGCGCCCATGGATTCTACGTAAAACTCTCTATGGGACAAGTTTTCAATTTGACATTATCGCTGAGAAGCTTCTTAGATATGGAAGGGATCCAAAAAGTGTGGATTTTCAAAAACACCCTGTAATTTATTAACGAAAGAAGTTAGGCAAAATCCGTCTTGAGTTTCACAAAAAAGTGGCACAGGAGCGCGGAAACCGCAAGGTTCTATCTTTAACAACAACCGAGATATCTGGCTGTCCCAACCAAAATGGGATGCACTGTACATACTACCTACACTTTAATTAGTAATAAAATATTATTTAATTCTAAAAGACTCAGCAATAAAATTACAAAACATTCATATGAAGTAGGTATTAAAAAGACGGAACAATATGCTCCCGAGCCTTTCCAACTCCTTCCTATTTAAGGGTATTCCGTCTCTGAAAAACAAAAGATATACATTAATAATCAACGATTTTAGTTAATAAAGTATTTCACTTGCGATCTTTATAGTTCCTAAGTAAATATAAGGGAAATTAAAAAGTATAGTAAACCCTTGAATTTGGTTACCTTCAATCCTTTTCTTGTTACACTCCACCTAAAAGGTGGGGAAGGCTATCTCATATTTTTAGGAATTAACACTTACTACTTTTTTGCATAAGATATTTTACAATTTTACGCGCTCAAATAATAAATTATATAGCAAACATATTTTATTAAAAATATTTTAATACACTACGCTACTGGACACTTCCGCCGCCTGTGCCGTTATTAACTAACTTCAAATGCTTCAGTGGAGGATGCGTGCATATGTTTAGAAGTTAGTAATTATCATATACTTAATACCAATTTCTAAACGAGTAAAAAATAACAGTCAGAAAGAGAACCCAACTTACATATTTTGCAATATAGTTATTGATGAGATGTCGATTCGAAACCAACTCATCTACAAAAACGGACAATTTTATGGAGCTGTTGATATTGGAACACACGTCCAACATGATAATGATACTGTACCTTTAGCTAAAAGTGCTTTGGTGTTCATGGTCGTTGCTATCAATGAATCTTGGAAGGTTCCAGTTGGGTATTTTTTAAATGACGGTTTAAATGGGCGTGAAAGATCAAATTTGTTGTTGAGATGTATAAGTTTAGTCCAAGACCAACGTGTTTTTGTTAGATCTATAACTTTTGATGGTGCATCAACAAATTTAAACATGTGCACTTCGTTAGGTGCTAATTTTGACTATTACAGTTCCAGTTTCAAACCCTATTTATTATACCAGGCACAATCCACAAGATTTATGTCTTTTGATTTATGTCATATGATTAAATTAGTTCGTAACACGTTAGGTGACAAAAAAGTTTTGAAAGCCCAAAATAGCATAAATTGGCAATATTTAGTTTCCTTAAACGAAATTCAAAAACAAGAAGGGCTTAGATTAGGCAACAAAATTACAAAGAAACATATAATGTATTACAACAACCGCATGAATGTGAAACTTGCTATTCAAACACTTAGTGAAAGTGTTGAAAAATCCCTTATATATCTAAGTAGCAGATATGAACAATTCAAAGGAGCAGAAAGTACTGCAGAATTTTGCAAAATATTTAATGATGCCACTGACATTTTGAATTGCAAAACATGTTTTCGAAAAAAGGGTACAATAATCCACTTAATAAATCCAATATACAGAAACTGAAAGAATGTGCGCAAAAGACAGAAGAGTACATTGTAAATTTAAAAGACGAATCTGGGCCTATTCTGAAGTCGAGGAGAAAAACTGGTTTTCTTGGATTTATAATTGGTCTGAGAAATATGTTCATTTTATATGAGGATCTGCAACAATTGGGGTTACAATATTTACTAAGTTTTAAATTGTCCCAAGATTATTTAGAAACTTTTTTTTCTGCTATTCATGCGAGAGGAGGATTTAACAACAATCCAAATGCCTTACAGTTTATATCTGCTTATAAGAGGCTGTTAATTCGTCATGAATTGAAGGAATTTGAAAGTGGAAATGTTATTTTTGACGGTATTGACATTTTGCATGTTTCTTCAAGACAAAAATCGACTTGGCCCCTAGAAAATGACAATATAGAACAAGAAGCTGTGTTTGAACAAACGGACCATGACTACATACAATCATTAATACAGTTATCACCACTTGTGGAAGATGTAGTTAAATATATTTCAGGATATATTGCATTCAAAGTACACAATAAAATTAGTTGTGACATTTGTCAGAAACACTTAATATCTTCAGATGAAATGTCACCTTTAATACACTTAAAAAATTGAGGGCCATATAAAAATCCATCAGAATGTATAATTCAAATTTGTTGTATTACAGAAAAATTAATACATCAAAACAATGACACGTTATTAAAAGCAAAATTTACCTTATATATTACAAATTTAGTTCTTCGCAAGATCAGAATTCCATTTAATACAGAGGCAATGGATTTACATTGTAAGTCTATGGAGGTTTTGGATAATCACAGAATTTTATTGCGTAAAGTGATTATTCAACTATATCTAGAAACGAGACTTCATCATGAAGGTAGGAAGATGTCCAAACAGGATAATTATATTAGACAGAAATACTGTAAACTAGTTTTATTTAAAAACCAATAAAGTTTAATTTTTATTCATCTTTTATTGAAAAATCACAATTTTTTTAGATGTAAGGTTATAAAGACGCATTTTTTTAGGTTATAAACCTAATTTAAATTGCGCAGTAAGTCGTAAGTGACATATGCTCATCTCTCTTTCTTGGATTGTACGTACGTGATACAGGTATTTGTAATGAAGCATTTAGTATATCGATGGCCTAGAATCAATACCTCGTATGTGCAAACTGCCAAAGTTTTCAGTATGAACAAAAAACCTTCCAGTTGTCATAATTAAAAATCTACACTTCTACAAATGCAATTTTGGTTTTATTTTTGAGAAATAATATAATTACTAAGACATAATTAAGATTTTTATTTGCCCTCCAATAAAATGCAAGCACTTACTTATAGTGATTGACAAGTAAGAGGTATTGCTGCTTACGAAATTATTTTTTTTCAATTTAAATTTTATTAATTAAAGAAACACAAATAATATTACACATGTTGCTTAAAACAAAAAAATATAATTTTAATCTTGATCCGTTTGCCGCCCTTTCTTTTTGGAAGTTTCATGCGCCAAATTCTTATAAAAATTAATGTAGTCCGGTTCCATTACCTGGGTTATATCCATTAAATGTTCATATTTTTCCAAAGAAATCTTGGGTTTGGTGCGGTATAATTTCGGGTAAGTAGGTATAACATTTGGTAAAGTTTTATTTTTTCTTAGTGGCAGGTATTCTGAGTCGAAATCGGTCTTGTAATATATAATCCCCTCGGGGGTATATTTAAGGCATTTTATATCCGTAACATAGAAGTTTCCTGGTGGTCTTAAGGAGTTGTACCATTGAAACTCTGGAGAGGCATAGTTTTGGAAGAAATCGTGTGTTAGATACTTAGCATCTAGAGGAAATGGCTTCTCTCTTGCTCGCTTGGTAACAGAAACAAACTCTGCAGGTAAATGAATGTCTCTTCTGTCCAAACGTCTCTCAATCAGACTGTGTACCGTGTCACACTCCATCTGTGTGTGTCCCTTGCAAAGATACTTCTGCTCAATGGTTTTCCGCTCTTTCACAGCAAAAGTCAGCAAGGCATTTGATACAACAGTGCACCTGTTCTGATACCCACATCCATCAGAGTATAAAACAATGGACTTGTCACTATTTTGAAAGTGTGAGTATAAGTAGTCGATAATGCAGCTTGCAAAATGCGTTGAAGTCACACCACCTTCTCCTTCATGCCACCAGAAATTAGTACTCTGATGAGTAGCAACATTATATTCAGTAAAGTTGTGAACCCTTAATTTCATTTTAAAATATAATTTTGAGGCATATAGCTTGGGACATAATTGAACAGCCTGTAAGTCCATGGTTACCATGTTGCAATTGCCTAAAGTGCTAGCTTCTTTATCTGTTTGTTTTTCGATTCTAGCTCGATCTTTATTTGCAATGTGACATTGATAATCCTCCTCAGTGACGGTTTCAAAATTTCCTGCTTTGTAGGCACAGCACACGTCACATTGATCTTTTTTAGGCTGGAAAATCGCTAAGTTTTTTCTATCAAAAATTTCGTCAAATGTAAAAGAACTTAGTGGCTTCACGTCGGTGCAATCAGATCTATACAATCTGTAAAGTTCGGATTTACTTTTTATGAAACTGTCTTCAATGTATTGTTTGTTAGTGTCTCGCCTTGCGTAATGGGATGGTAGTTTTGGCAAGCTATCTAGCCATGTTTCAAGAAACTTTCGTTGTTCGACGTTTAATAATATTGTGCTGTTAGCTTCACGATTAGCAGATCTACGCGTCTTCAAAACCTCAGCTGATGGTAAAGTACCACAAGTACTATTTTGGCACCATGACCGAACTGACCATTCGCTTAGACTAAGAGTACTAAGAAACATGTTCTTACATACTCTCATTTTGTTGGTTCCATCTTTAAAAAAATATTTAAATGTTGAGCTTTTTTGGGTTTCTTGATTTTCCGTTCGTCGCCGAGTTGGTTTCGAAATATCCACATGATTCACAACAAGGATTTGTTTTTGTTCCCAGGTCATTTCACTCCAAAATTTTGAAAATATTACGCTTCTGACGTCATCAGTAAACTTGCTGCATTCATAAATGTTGGCGTGCTTTCCATTGCATCTTTTGCCAATAATCCTTGCTTCTCTCTGTGTATCGTTTTTCCATACTTTGTCCTTTGATCTCGTATAACCCCTATCTTTCTCACATCTATTTACTGAACAAACATTCCAAGGCAACAATAATTATAATTAGCTGGTAGTAATCTAATGAACTTACCTGTATCTTAAATATTTCACAAGAAACACCACAATACACAACTTGTCCGAAGCGGCCATTAGCAATTTGGCGCTTACAAGCTATTGCATCAAACATTTGCACATGAGGTATTGGCACGTGACACATTGAAGCTTTTCTATTGGTCTGAGAGTTACGAGTTATTGCCAGGATGTGGGAAAAGCATACAACAACGTAGTGGCGCTAAAACCGTAAAATTAAAAAAAATGTACTTACGAGCTATTGATTCTAGGCCATCGATATTAGTATTAAGTATATGGTAAATATATGGATGCGTGACGCGCATATGCATGCGCTAATGCTAAATCTTCGAACTTAAATGACAGATGACGTTTATTGAGCAGCCAGTTAACACAGGAACATAGGAAGTGCCTCCGATGACACATTTCTAGTTACTATAGCAGGTTTCTTGTATTGTTATTGACTAAAATATGCAACATGAACTTGTGACTTAACTTATTCATCCACTAATTGATATAATACATAATTTACCATTATTCCTTATAATAAAAATAAAACAATAAACTGACATCTTATTCTACTCATCTCCGATCTTTTCACTCATACCAACCTACCTTGGTTATCTTTATATACAAGGGAAAGCATTATTTCTACAACAACACTGCGTATGCCTTATCTACATAAATAGGTATTTTTATAAATGGCTTAAGTATCACTTTAAATATAGTGGTAGGAGTCGTCTTCCACGCTGTTCGTACGAGTTCGAATCCCGGCCCATGCATTTTTTTTTAGTTTTGTTTATCTAATCTACTTTTGTTAGGTTACAGTAGTTTTGTTTATCTAATCCTAATCTAAATTATGTTAAGTTCCAGTAATTTTGTTTATCTTATCTAATTAAGTTAGGTCACAATTGTAGCGGCACCTTCCTATGTTCCTCTGTTTACCGCTTCCTGTTTATTGTGTTTATATTAAAATGTTAAAAGAGAATTGTTTTGTTGATTTTTTAAGGTTGTCAAGCTGGCAAGTAAGAATTTCAACTGTGTAATCATGGCGTTAAGAAAAAATGATTTCATTGAGATAATTGAGAAGTTCATTATTTCTCGCGAAAAAAATTGCGAATATCGTAGATATCGAAAATATCGGTTTCGGTTACGAATCTTTAGCTTGTGAGGCTTGACATGTTTGGCACCAATTTACCCGAAAAATGGCGGCTATTATATAACTATTGCATGAAGAATACGGGTAACGTTCAAAAGCAACCTGGGGTGACAATTAAAGACACCATAGATACATATCAACGCATTAATGTGGATTTTGATCAAAACATTGCCTCAATCAATACTGTCGTACCTCTTTCGAAAACTGAAGAAACATTTAAAAATGATCATTTAGTAGATAATAAAAACGGTCTAGAAGTTGTGCTAGAGCATGATGTCATATTCAGTAATTGCTTTTCTCATCAAATCACCGATAATTTCCATATTGGTAGCGAAATAAATAAACCCCTAGAAAATGTCGACTTTAGAATTCTGGCAGATTTGATGTTAATTTTCAATTTCAAAAATCATACGCGTATTTTATAAAAGTGTTTGACAATATGAACCATAGAGTGGAATTGTGTCGTGAACATACCGGTGGACATTTTTATAGTTTATTTAATAAGATGTTAACTGTGCTTAGTGTAAGTGTAAAATTTGTTGTAAAACGGGAGATTTACTTGATTTAAAAATAAATTATTAATTTAGAAACTGATACCTGTTTATACATACACCACTGGAATTAAATAAATGACCAAGTATAATCACCAACCTTCAACATTTTTTGTTTTGCGGGAAATTCAAACAGTCATCAGTATACTATATTATTAATTTTATTAAATACATAAATAATAAAACGTTCACCTTAGAATAATTTATACCATTATTTATTTTTTACATTTCCAAAACTAAATTTTACTTGTTATCTTATAGTAAAATAAATCTTTCGATGCTGTTTTGCTACTAGTAGTCGAAATTGAAATGCACTAAAATAATATCTTCCAACAATAACAATTTCTATTTTAGAAACATGAACAAAAGACAAAATTGATTAGATACGCAACCTACAAACTAAGCTCTAAACAGCAAAAATGCATTGATGTAAGGTTATTTATCTATGAAGTAAACAAGGAATACATTAATATGTATCAAAACTAGACCTGCGTGCACATTACTGTGTAGAACGGCGACACCTGTAACTACGACACAAATTAATTTCAATCAACTTTGATACGTAAGACATACAATTACCTGCAATACATCGGAGGTATTTGCAAAAGCAAGTCAACAGGAAGTTGTTAGACATTCAACAAAGTCCACAACTATCCACTCAAACAGCTACGATTAAATTACTACATTTATGTAACTACAAATATGAACATAATTTTTTGACAGGTTTGTCCACTGGTACACACCACAAAGCTTTAAAAAAAACGTTACATATGCATCCGTACAAAATTTCTTCTGTACAAAAGTATCATGCACCCGACTATAATCTTCGAGTGCAACATTGTCAATGGTTCAACAAACGTTTAAGCAACAATAATTTATAAAATACTTATCTTTTTTGGGATTTTTTAATGATGTTCTTTAAATTTTACAATCTAAACGTTTCGATAACACTTACAGTTATCTTCGTCAGTAGTAATGTTTGTTAAAGATGTAGTAAACAATTTTGTCAAATTTGAAAAATTAAAACATAAACATAAGCCTGCTATTATTATAACAGTTTGGGAAACATAAAGCCAACTATAAAATTTTTTTAGTAAAGAATAACTAGGTCATAAAATTAAATATTATTAAACTGCTTCAAAGATGACAAACCAGAACACTCTCTACGACGAAAGCTAACAATGAAATTTGCCAGCCAAATAATAACAATAACAAAAATAACAATAATTTATTGTTATTTTACAAAAGGTTGTAATGGGTTTTTTCGGTGGTGGCAAGTGAAGCTTGCCCTCAACGAAATCCAGCACAAAAATTAAGACTCGCTTGGAAATATATTTATTAATTGTACTTATAAGTTACGGTATTTTATTTTATTGCAATGCCAACTCATGGGTGGTAAACAGGTTCTTCATCACAGGGGTTGTTATGTTTATTAATCATAAACATTGTATTAATATTTATTAGTCCAATACACAATGGTTAAGTTACATATATCTTAAGTCTATGCACCCATTACTATCTGTTCCCAAGTACCCCCTTGGCAGTGTTGCCACATTATATAACAGGGGTTGAAGCAGATTAAACGAATTCAGGCGCCACCCAAAGATTAGCTACTGTCCAGGCGGTCTTTGGGCCCACACCTGAACTTGTGCGGTTTCCAAACGGCTACCTCAGGTTACCCAGTGGAGGATAAATTCAGGGTTAAATCCTCACGGCCGAAGATGTACCTAAATTAATATGGATGGAAGGTAGATAAGGTAGACAAAGGTCACAAGTCCCCTTGACAAACAAAATTCCTTCACCAATGATGGATGAAAATGAATGATTCTTAATAAATATTAACTCTATGAATTTATTTAAATCTCACTAATTACAGGTTAACCAAGGTGGTGCATGATAGCAAAGTAACTTTTTGCTAATTATCGAAACAAATCAACTAGGTTTCGAACTTAATTACAGAACAAGTCTTTATTAAGTTTAATTGGATTAATTAATTGTTAAACTATTCTTTACCTCATATCAATTTACAATATTGCAATTTTCGCTAGGTATGCAGTGAGAATGTAGGACAGATAAAAATTTTTGTGAAAGCACTAACATATATGGAGTACATTTAAAAGTGGGGAACGGCTGGAAATTCCATAATTTTAGCGATGAGGCAACAGCGTAACAATTTGTATTAATTAATATTAAATCAATCAACGAGCTAGTATTCATTTCAACATGCTAAAACTATTATTTGTAAAATCACGAAGCGATTGATATAAAATTCGGCCAATTTCTATTAATAAAAATACTTATTCTATCGAACAGTTTAATTTGTAATTAGTAACACTTCTATCAACTCAAAATCACACAATTCCAGAAGCTGATTACTCTTTGACGCATCTGTCGGTGTTCGCGTTATTTAAAATACATAAAATTTTACGCAATAGTAAAAGATTACATTCCTTTCATTGTAGAAATTCATAGAAAGTATTTCAGATTTAACTTTACTTATTTATATCAAAACTATTATTTAACAATGCAATTTTTACTAACTAAATTAACTAATTCATGAGGACGGTGTTAATTATTACTTGTTTATTTTAATTTAAAACCCTCTTAATTAGATGGATCAGATTTTACAGTCAATTCGAGTGCTTCCGTTTCTTATCATTTCTAATATAAAATAAAAGGTTTTGAATGTAATTTCCCATTGGACATGTGTGTTTGAATATAAACTGTATTACTACTTATCAAGTTTTAATTTCGGAATAACAAAAAGAAAACTTTTATTTATATTAACGGTTGTTTATAGTACTTGATGTTTTAATTTTGAAACAAAGAAAATTTTCTATTTACAATTAACGGCTATCTTTAAATTTTCTTTCAATATTCAACGGCACATAATTAATTCATTTATGGACTTAGTTATTGTGTTATTAGTGAAGTAAACAGAAAAAAAACTAAGCTTCACAAGGTGCTCAGAAAGACCACCATTGTATTTAGTAAATCAAGACTAGAATTTATTATTTTTTATTATTTTACAAAAGGTGCTCAAAACGACCACCATTCATTTCTAGGCACAAATTAATTCTTCGCTTCATATTTTCATATACATGTTCAAGTTCAATTGGAGTTATATTGTTAATTTCTTGTTGTATTGCTCCTTTCAATTCTTTGAGAGTATGTAGTCGATTTTTAAATATATTAGTTTTAATTCGTCCAAGCAGAAAAAATCTAAGGGCGAGAGGTCAGGACTTCTTGGAGGCCACAAACCTGTACTAATTATTCAGTCGCTATAAACTTGTTCCATATACCTAATGGTTTCATTAGTGATGTGTGCAATTGCTCCATCTTATTGGAAAAAACCTAGTTGTTGCTCATCGTCATGTAAATTTTCTTCAATAGCTTGACGCAGAATACCAATTACAGTTTCATAAAAGAAAGAGGCCCAATTATCCTTCTTCTTGACATAGCCACCCAAATGCCAAATTTTTGGGGAAGTAAAGGTGTTTCGATGTAAATGTGTGGATTTTCTGCTGCCCAACTTGTATAATTTTGGCTGTTCACATAACCCAATAAATGTATCCATGCTTCATCTGAATAAAATGTTGTCTTCGTGGCAAGTAGCAATGGATAAACCTGTAAAAAAATATGTTCATATTTCTGGTTACATAAACGCAGTAGATTTAATCATACCTGCTTGAGCAGATAGTTGTGAAATAGATTCTTTAGGACTTTGTTGAATGTCATTAACAACTTGTTCGGTTAAAACAGCAGGCCTGTCTGTTGACTTTCCTTTGCAAATACAGTACTTGTTTTCATACCATGTAATAAGACATGACCTATGTTTTTTAAATAAATCATATTTGATATTAACATCGGGAAAAGCCATGACAATTCACCTTAAAAAATGCTAACGTAGATCACAATAGCTTCGTAACGTTAAGAGCTCTAAAAAGAATCTTTTTAAATGTTGATTAAATGTAGAGGAAATTCGAAAAGACGGCAAACAGAAGTAACGCAAATATGAGGTTATAATACTAAATATTACGATTTAGTAATTTTTTTTTCGAACTGCTAACAACTACCAACCTAGAGCAAACATATTTAAAGCGCGAAATTTAAAATTGATCACGGGGGTGGGGGTCAAGCATTTACGAAAACTCATTACGCATTGGGTTGAAAGAAATATAACTAATAGCGATTGTAATTGCCATATGAAATGTACATTATGCAAAATATGTGTACATTCCTTTAAATGTAATTGTATTGATAATATTGTATATTTCAATACCTGTGAGCACATCCATCTAATAACTACACTTTATCAGAGCAGTCCTAGCATCTTTATGCACAAGATTATAGAAGAACAAAATAAATTCACTTTGTTCAAAAGTAATTTCTTTAGAATGTGACAATAAAGAAATAAAAACAAAATTAGAATACCTTTTAAGTTTAAGTGTAAAAAACCATGTGGGCTTAAATACAAAAGATCTTTTTACACTAAGTTCGAAAGGGTATAGAAATTTACGAATTATTCTCTCCAGAGAGTGACGAGGTGCTAAATGTACATACCCAATTTGATCACATGTATAGTAAAGTAGTTAACTCAACAACTTCGACCCAGCTGTTCTACATGAATAGTACCACAGGTGTTCTTAATTATATTCATGTAAATTTTCCTCTAATGAGTATATTTATTTATCTACGTACTTAAAGTGAAATTAGAGGAATTTGGATCATTAAGGTAATGCCACCATACAAGTTAATCATAATCATTAAAAATTCCATTGTATGCTTTAATCTTCAATTACGCACCGTTTATCGAGTGAACATTATCTGCCATTTGTAAAAGTGTTACATCCTCTAATTTTTTGCAGGAGTATAGTGTTACCTTTCTGTAAATTTTACGAACTGTGCATAAAAATTGTATAATCATCCAGATAGGGTTTGCTACTTGTGCGGTGAATTGATTTTCAAGTCTCAAAAAAGGAACATCACTCCTTTAGTGCGATGTGTATGAGGTATATTTTGGGTGTAAAATTGGTGATCAGGGCAAATCTTGGGCACCTCACATCTGTTGTGCTTCTTGTGTAACTTTGCTTACTAGCTGGTTGAATGCAAAATCCCATAACACGCCATTTACAGTTCCCATGGTATTTGTTCATTTGTTTCAGCATTCTTCAAATTTTCTATTGATTCACATGCCTTTTCTTTCACACTTATTGCCTCATTTGTTTTGGATTATAATTTTCTCCTATGTTTGTGTCAAATTCCTTTTATTTTTCTGCTATAAACTCTTTTACTCCTATTCGGTTTACGTATGTTTCTATATCTGTCATCGATGTATCTATTTCATTTATAAACGATTCTATGATCTCAATGTTTTCATTTCTGGTGTGAAATAAATTGTACTCATCAAACCAATTTGCTTCTGAAACAACAGCACCTTTTGGTATCTTATTCTCAACGAGTTCTAAATGTTTATTGGTGTCATCTTTACTTTGTACAACCGCTTCAGACACTTTTTCTACATCTTGCGTAAGTTTGTGTCACAAAATAAATAATGATTCGTCTTCTTTTGGACCTGATCATTTATTGCCGGCACAAAGAGATGTTCTAAATCCTTTAACTTTCCCCGTTTCAATGAATCTTTCAATAAAACATAAATGTTGTAAATAAATTCAATTTGTTTCAAGTGATTTGTTGTTCTCAGTATTTTCTATATTGCCAGAAATAACTTCTCGACTTACCAGTATTGCAATCTATTGCATTTTGATCAAATGGGACCAATCCGCATGCTCTAAATACATTTTCCATCATTTTAGTAGTTATTACATCTCTAATTACGGTATTAAAAAATTTAGCAACAGCCTTCTTTCAGCCATTTTTAAGTGATTTTAAAACCTCCTACGTCCATTGGCTGGATTAAGTGCGTAGAATTCGGATATAGACTGATAAGTATGATACCCTTCTCTGAACAAAAATTACTGAGATGTAACGTCAGTTGAGACTTGTGCCCATCTACACAAAATATTACAAGTAATGGGACTGTTTTTGATTAGCCAAGGAAAGGAAACATTTTCTCCTGTCTTCCAGCCTGATTCACATCTTCCAAAACACCAACCATCTGGCATTAATGGAACAATGCTTTACGGAATTCTTTCATAAGCAAACAACATCATGGGGGCGGCATTTCCCCAACTACATTTATTGTAAAAATGAAGTAAGTAAGTAGGTACTCTTAGTCTTCTTACATGTAAAACCAGTCTTTTTAATTGTTGGCTGTTCTATTATACACGGTCTTACTACCCTTTGGCACTAACGCTTTTGATCCTTCTGGGCATAAGAAAAATGCAGTTTCATCTGTAGTAATAATATTTTTCGAGGATCTAATAACACACCTATCAAATTATTTTCTTGAAAATATGCTTGAATTTCTTGAAAGCAATTTCTCAGGCTACACTCGGTAATTTGAACTCTAGTTCGAACTACATTCGGAGTCATTCTGTTAGAAATTTCTGCATGGCGACGGAGGAAACCTTCATACCAATGCCTCCCTGATAAGCAGTTTTTCTTATTGTTTCTAAAGGGATCTACTTTTTTTTTCTTGTTTAAAAGCACAGAAACACTTTCCAGTAGTTGTTCTCTAGATACAGGGAATCTAACTTTAAGTATCTTTGTAATCCATGCCACTAGGACGGCTTCCTCTTCCTTTGATACGATAGTAGGAGCTTCAGCTTTGCACACAATAGGATACTTTCCATAAAATTTAGAATGAAGAGTAGTTTTGGGTATTTTATATTCTTTACTTGCAAGCTGAATAGGCATTCCATTTTTTATGGCCTATCAAATACGGGATCAAACATGTTATCATTTTCAAACTAATTAATCTTAAATTAATTATATTAGATCTAATTGGGCATATAAACTCTTTAGATTCGATAACCTACTTGAACATGAAAATATTTTTTGTATTTAGTGGCTCGACCTGATAACTCCTTTCCTTTCAGCCTTCTGTGGATAAAATGGCTAGAAACGTTTGCAAATAGATACGCCTTTTTTTACTTTCATTGATGTAAAATTGATAACACAAATTAAACATACAAGATTTAGTAACATCCATTTAAGTTTCTCGCGGTTAACAGAGAAGAAATAAATTTCACCTGAATTATGCGAAAATATCTACAGATACAACTAGTGAAATCCACATATCTTTCAAGTATTGCAACGGTCTAACCCTTTAGATCCCTTGTACATAATATCTAATTCAGGATAATATTACAAATGTAACATTCAAAAAACATAAGTGCCAGAGATTCCATATGGAATCGAACTGATAAAATTTGTGTTTTTTTCAAATTTGCAATAAATAGAGTTAAACCAATAATACCATTTACATAAATATACAGGGTGTCTGAGTAGTACACCCACAACGCTTAACTGTAGACTCAGGGGATAAAATACAGACGATTTAACGAAAAAAAGTTTAGTAAAAAGTGTTTACTTTTCGAGATATAAGCGATCAAAGTTACCATAAAATAATGGTTTTTGCTAATTCGGTTAAGCTGCTCCTTTTAGCAAAATATGGTCTCCTAGATTTTTACGATTATGACGTCATAATGTTATTCAGAACTTTTCCTATCGACACAATGATAACAATTGAAAGCACACATTTAATAGAACATTAATTTTTCAAGAGAAAAGCTCCTTTGCAAATTTTCGCTAAAGTTAGCCATTTTTGAGAAAAAAACTGTTTTGTGAAACCCTGTGCAAATCGTTAAATCGGAATGGCTATTAGAGCAATGTTTCTTTATTTCGGCAGAATTCCCATTTTTAACCCTTTCGGTCACAACTTTTTTGTTTGCATGAAAAAATTCTGATATTTGGCACACTTACTAAGTTATTTTTTTGTTGTTTTTTAATCCTACACCGAAATTTTTTGGTCAGGTAGTTTTTGAGTTTGACGATGTATTCAAATGAATACATTATGATTTTACGGTACAAATCCATACTAAACAAAAATAGATGGTTTAAAAAAAAAGGTTTTTATTTTTTATTTATTGTGGTATTTTACAAAACAGTTTTTTCCTTTATTTAAACATAAATGCACATTACATTTAACACACAAAACACGAGACTGACCTTTACATTCAGTATTTTTACATCTAGAGGCAAATGACCTTTTATCAAAATCTGGGAAATGTCCTATTTGATCATATCGCACATCATCGATGGGTCTGGTTTCAATGGTTCCTCTAGAAGTCGTTGGAGATGCAAATACTGAGCTTGCTGGAGGGTATTTGATGGACTGGTTGTATTTGAATTCGGAGAAAGGCGGGACAAGGGCCGTCCTTTCTTTTTTTGAATAACTCTTTTTGCCTTTATTAGGCCTTCGGCTATATATGCCCTAAAGCCTACAAGATCGAGTACGTCTTTCTTCGGAATTGCTATACTAGAAGCTTTGTCTCGGTACTCTATGCGTTTGCACATAGTCTCAGGGTCCATTTTCGAGATCTTATGAACGTTCTATACAAAGTAATCAAAAAATCGAGTTTATCCACTCCACCCATGCTGTCATTATAGTCCCTAATCACTTCAGGCCTGGAAACATCTTGGTAGTTTTTTTCAGATTTATTCCAACGCCTGCAGGTATCCGGGTCACCAACTCCCTTATAGTTTGTTGCCATTAGAACGCTTTTATTATCAAACCATTTTGTCATTACAATGCCGTCGTTGCTGAGGATTTCTTCAAAATTACCACGTCCCTTCTGTTTCATAATTTTATCAGATGAGAATGGGGGATTACTAAATCTGTTTGTTCGAGCAGTACCAGATGAAAAAATATTTTTGATTCGAAGATATCGCAGTGCTTTATAATTACTAAAATAGTTGTAGAAATATAATCGATAATTTGGTTCAGTTACACGCCGTTTTACTAATGTAACAATTGCAGCAGCTAGACCAAACACCTTCACATGATCAGCGAGTAATTAGGTTGTTGAACCCTGGTATATAATAAAATCGTACAGAATACCGCTTTTTCCACATAATGCCAGAAGTTTTATGCCCCATTTGGAAGGCTTATTTTTTATATATTGCTTGACATTTACATTTCCCTTGAAGGGAATCATTTGTTCATCGATGTAAAAGTCAGTCTCCAAATTGAGAGACAAGCATCGATCTCTGCATCATATAAAGGTCTTCTTTCCATAACCTATCATTGTTATCGGGTTTTTCTTCCGAATTAGCAAAATGAATATACTTTCGTAATTTGAAAAAGCGATTCACGGTCATATTATTTGATACAGTAGGGATGCTCAAATTTGGTTGCCAATAACATCTTATTCTAGGATAGTGACAATTTCCTATTATCACGTGTATACCAACAAACGTTTTCATCTCATCAAAAGTTGTAGGTAAGAATTTGCTGAACTGCATATAGGTTTGTATTTTCAACCATGAGTTGAAATAAGTCATCTGTGAAATATTGTTCGAAATAATATAAAGGGCTTTGCAATTCATCTCCACCACTTTCATTGAGACTTTCTCATTCCAAACAACGTAAGGTGTAACATAGGTCACATTTTTTATCCATAAAATATCTGCTTTCTCGGACAAACCATGTTCCTTCATAAAATTTTTGCGAATATTCTCACCCTCCATTGCGGTATCGCCAACTTCGACAGCTTGTACTTCAGTTACATCTACTTCCATACTTTGAATATTGTCTTCTGGTTCTTCTACAGGGTATTCTTGTTCATCTGTCTCATTTACCTCGCTTTCATCCCCACTCTCTTCTTCTGTATCCCCTCCCATATCTTCCACGTCATCATCATCATCATCCCTCAAAAATTCAATGTCGGAGAGACCTGACTCAATAATTTCTAATAAGTCAGCATCACTTAACGGCTTTTTCATATTATGTTTTGCTGCCTAAGACAATAAAAGGAGAAAATCAAGACAAAAAACTAAAAAGTTAGGTTAGACTTACCATGATGACTAGATCCTTCGAGTCACGATGTATTCGATTGAATACAATGCTTTTTCAGCTAAATTTACAAAAAAATAAAAAGTTTTCTTAGAAAACCACTAACAGCATTCAAATAAGTTATGTTTTGCACCACACACTTAGTATACTCCGCAAAAAAAAAAAAATACGTAAGAATATTCCAGTGAAAGCAAAAATACACAACAGCTGTTATGACGTTGATGCTAAGTAGCAAACTGTAATTTTTAAATAATTGTCAAAATTAGAAAATAATAACTAGATGGAGACACAAGTCATATTTGAAATACGAAAGGGTCAATTATTGATCAGGAAGTTACTACATACTTAGATAGCTGCATAGATGGCGATAAAAAATAGTTGAATTTATTCTATTCAATTGAATACACAGTGACCGAATGGGTTATTAAAATAAAAGTTAAAACCTTTGTGTATTAACTACTACAGTGGTTATTAGCCTTTTTGCAATACTACTTCACATTTTTACGACAAACTTACCAAAATTTAAAAATTTTTTTAATTAAAAATGGGAATTATGATGAAATAACGAAACATTGCTCTAATAGCCATTCCGATTTAACAATTTGCAAGGGGGCTTTTTTCTTGAAAAATTAATGTTCTATTAAATGGCAGCTTTCAATTGTTATGATTGTGTCGATAGGAAAAGTTCTGAATGATACTATGATGTCATAGTCGTAAAAATCTAGAAGGCCATGACCTAAAGTCGGCCATATTTTGCTAAAAGGAGCAGCCTAAACGAGGAAGAAACTGTACCAAATTTTATTAAGTTTCATTATGTTGTTGCAAAATGGTTAGCAAAAAACCATTACTTTATGGTAACTTGGATCGCTTATATCTCTAAAAGTAAAAACTTTTTACTAAACTTTTTTTCGCTTTATTTTATCCCCTGAATATACAGGTAAACGTTGTCGGTGTAATACACAGACACCCTGTATATCACAATTTAAATCACATTTTGATTCAGGAAAATTCTACAGTATAAATCACAGCTTATTAAGCTGTGTATAGTTTGAAAACGTCACACATCCCTACCTACATATTATACATTCCAGTAACCAAGTTTAATTCTGAAATGTTAACATCCAAATAATACTTCAAAAAATTATAATTAAGGAGTACTATTAAAAAGGAATTCCTTCTGCATTGCTTCTGGATATGTTCCAGGTGTAATCTTCAATTATAGGTATTTTACTATATACAACATCTAGTCAAAGTTTACAAATGCTACGTTATGTACATAGATTCATGTACAACTAATCACTTGAATTCATCAAATTATTTTCGGTTATGTTCGCCGAATAAGAAATAAATAGGAGTCACTTTGTTAGCTTTTTATTAACTTTATTAACACCTTAGACCATATAAAAATATATGATCTAAGATTAACACACAATTTGTATGCAGATGCTTGCACGTCAGAATGAAAAAAACAGGCAACAGCGTCCGCTTACAAAAACCGGTAGGATACAGTAGGTTCCTACCGCAAGCGTGGCTCCATCTGAGCGGCGTGGAAGTTCCCTATGAACAGACGACAGCGCTAGCTTACAAAAACCCCCGCTTAAGCGTCACGCCCGTTTGTACAGGGTGCATCGTACATAACAGAAACTAACTAAAATTTTCCGTTTTACACTGCTAACGTATTGTCGTCAATTAGCTCGTTTTATTTTAAGAATACCCAATTTTTATTAAAATTTACATTAAAAATACAAAACCATGTATTAGAATATAGAATACAGGGTTTAAAACTAAGCATAAACGAAGAACTTATATGCATAGAAGTAACAAAAACTTGTTGATTCATGTAAATCCCGTCTCTATTAATTACTATTATTATGAAAAGTCTAAGATACAAGATTCCTTGGAAAAATCGTAATAAAGAGGTGGGTACAATGGATACCTATACTTTTTCTAGAGCCATTGATTTCTAATATTAGTTCTTTAACATATTAATTTTTTTTGTATCTGTTATATAGTACCTACATTAAGAAAATGCAACACAAATTCAAAAACTCTTTCATGCACAATTATTCACACAAATTTAGTAAAGTTTCAAATCCTTTAGTAATTATTTTTAGAGCTATTAAAACTAAGTAAAATTTTGCAGTTTTGAACTATTAAAATATTACCGTCAAACTTCACATTGCTCAGATTACCAAACTATAAACAAATGTATATCACAATTTTAGAAAACCCAACCCATACTCAAAATAAAGGACCTTTAACTAAAAATAGAATATTTATGATGAATATTTAAAATTATAATGAGTAACTAATCTTTCAACCAAGAACTTTCAAGTGCTCTGGAAGCTGTTAAACGAGTAACTTGATCGAGTTCAAGTAATGAAAGAAAGTGTGCTAGTGATTTAGTATCACTGCTGTTCCACTGATAAAAGTCGACAAGTAAGTTCTCAATAGAACAGTGGTCCAGATCATTTGTAAGGGTTCTCTTGAAAGCACCTAGAATAATAAAACCAATGTAGTAACCACAAATTAAAATTTAAGATAATTACCAGAAGGTTCAAAGTACTGTTCTGATAAATCTCCACTACGTAGTATAGCTGACGAAATTTTACTAATTCTCTATATTACTCTTAAATGTTTTTCAGCGGTCGACAGAATACCTTCAACACGCAAGTAAGGCTTAAAATGGAAATCTCATGCAGGGGAGAAGTGCCATGAATGGGACAGGTTTTGAATGGGACATTACAGATATCTTTCAGTAAAATCACTTCTGTAACTGTGTATTGTTACAGATAGATGGAGCTGTATGTCCATTCTGCATTAAAAATAGTTTAGCCTTGAGACAAAGAATTTTCAACGCCTCAATTTAATGTTTTTGGTCACACGGGTACGAAGTTAAAATTATTAATCAGAATAAACGAGTATAAGTGAAAACATCTTGGAAGAAAACGCACAAGCTTGATAGTGAATGGTAGTGAGGCCACTTCTGAACAATTACTACACTATTAGGATGCTACAAAGCTAAGGTATTGTTTTATAATTGTTTAATTTTAAAATGTAATAGGTTATGAATGGGACAGTCAGATGGGCTATGGATGGGACACTGTCCCATTCATGACATTGTATTTGGAGTTTGAATATCTTGAAAAGTATTTAACTGACTTCGCTGAAATTCGATAGAGAGGGTACCTATAACGAGACGATTATTTAAAAAAAAAAACATACAATTGACTAAATTATTAATCCGATTTCGACGAAAATTTGTAGATGTTATCTAAGCTAAGAAAAATGTTTTACAAATTTCAAAAATATCGAGATGGCAGTACATTTTTTCTCCTTAGTGTTTTTATATTTTTGTTTTTTCGAGTAATTGATACAACTCGTATTTAGTCTCTACTCCACTTCCAATCTTGTAGAAACTAAAAAAACTTGTCTCAAAATCTGAACGTGTTTTCTTATTGTTTCACAATTAAAATGGTTGGTAAAGGGCAAAAACTTGTACGAGTAGATCCTCAGAACATGGAGAGAGCAGTTAAAAATGTCATTAAAGACAAATTTTCAATTCGAAAAGCAAGCAAAACATATGATATCTCTAAGTCAGCTCTACAAAGAGCAGTTAAATGTGCACTTCACCTTACTGACCCAAACGATTTCAATCACGCACCCAATATTGGAAATAGACGTGTTTTTACGGCTCAAGAAGAAACATGCTTAGTCGAATATCTTATAACAGCCTCGAAAATGTGTTATGGATTGGGACAAACAGCATTAAGGCAACTAGCTTTTCAATACGCAAAAGGCATGGGCAAATCTTATCCTGAAAAGTGGGATACGGATTTAAAAGCAAGCATCGACTGGCTTAAGGGCTTTAAGAAGCGTCACAGAAATTCCCTCTCTTTAAGAAAACCTGAAAAAACCAGCTTATCACGGGCAACTGCTTTTAATAGAACAACCGTTAATAATTTTTTTAATAACTTAGAGAGCGTGATGAACAAATTCCACTTCACACCTGACAATATATATATATATATATATATATATATATATATATATATATATATATAAAACTGTGACGAAACGGGTGTTACAAAAAGAACTCAAACAGGTCGGCCAAGCAACATCAGCGGAAGGAGGCTCGTTAATAACAATGTTGACTTTTGTAAGTGCAAACGGAAATACAATACCTCCTGTTTTCGTTTTTCCTAGAGTCCATTTCAAAGAGTTTATGTTAAATGGGGCACCAACAGGTAGTCTAGGCGTTGCAAATAAATCGGGATGGATGACAGAAATAAACTTTTTAGAAGCTTTCAAACATTTCGTTAAATATTCAAAACCATCTCCAGAGGCTCCTGTGTTACTGCTACTCGACAATCACGAATCTCATATTAGCTTGGATGTCGTAAACTATGCCAAAAGTAATAATGTGGTCTTACTAACATTCCCACCACACACCAGCCACCGACTGCAGCCACTTGATGTGGCCATTTATGGACCATTTAAGACCTATTTTAAATGTGCCCAAAATGAGTGGATGTTGTCAAATCCGGGTAAAACACTTGATATATATCAAATTGCATCTCTATCAAATAAAGCTTATCTGAATACCTTCACACCAAAGAACATTATTTCTGGCTTTAGCTCAACTGGGATTTATCCTCTAAATCGTAATATTTTTGATGCCTCCGATTTCTTATGCCCTTCTGTCACAGATCACGCCGATCCAACAACACGTTCACAAACACTATGCGATTACGATAAGCCTGAGGCAATACCATCTACCAGTAAAATACAAACAACGGTTACGCCCGAAGCCATAAGACCTTTTCCAAAGGCCCCAGAACGAAAAAATATGAACAAAAGAGGACGAAAAAAGGGGAGTACAAGGGTGTTAACCGACACAGGTGAAAAAAATTTACTTGAAGAAGCACACAACTCAAAGCTAAGGAAGAAAAATATTACGAAAAAAGGTAATAAACCAGTGAGGAAAGTTTTCGAAGAATCCAGCAACAGTGACTCCGAGGATGAACACATCGAATTTGAAGATACGGACGATGACATATCCGAAAATTTTGATATTGATGAAAATTGCAACTCAGATTTCAGTACCGAAGGAGAGCAAGCTTTGGAAGAGAATGACTTCGTTCTTGTTGACTGCTCCACAAAAAAAATAAGCTATGTTACATTGGACGCATTCAATCAAAATTGGAAAATCAAGAATTCCAAATCAAATTTTTAAGAAGATTCGGTAATTCGAATAGGTTCTATTATCCCCTAAAAGAAGATATTAGTGACGTTGAAAGGGAACGTGTAAAGAAAAAGCTGAAACCACCTAATAACAAATGCGGAACAAAAAGATCACAAGAAATTATTTATTTTCCCATACGTTTTGAAAATTATGAGAGAGAATTTGGACGAATCCTCTAACTCAACAATGGTTTAAGTCTTGAACTTCTGTTTAAAATTCAATGTCCCATTCAAAACCCCATGGTGTCCCATTCAACACCATGGGGTTTTAAATGGGACATATTACACTTTTTTGTTAAATAATGTTTGTTTTGTGAATAAATAAATCTTTTGAGATCTATTGCTTTTTATCTTGTGCTCAAATTTATTAACAATAATCCCGTTCAAAAAATTCTTGTAAAAGTAAAAAAATTAATTTTTGCTTAGCGCATAAAAAAAAGTGTCCCATTCATACCACTCCTTCTCTACACAACTCATATATAAGACACGCAACCGACCATATGTCGACTGGAAAACTAAATAACTGCTAGGTAAGGGACTGCTTGTATCATGTAGTATCTTTTCTTATGTAAATAGAATAACGTTTAATAAAAATACCTGTACTTCTAATTAACAAAAAGTTTCAGTTTTAGTAATAAGTACTCACAACATTGCATGAATTGCCAAGATCACTAATTTAACTTTAATGTTTGGATTAACACCCATTTTTGTATAATTAGGAGGAGATAATTTTAATTTGTTGTTCTCATTGTTCAACACACTCTGGTAGGAAGAAGTTCTTTTTGTAGGTTCTGCATGGTTGCTAATTTAATTGATACATACAGTTTGTTGTGATACGGCTGAATTTAGTAAAACATGAATACTCGACAAATGTTAATATTATTACCATAGGTGTTCGGAAACTCCATTCCCAAATTTTTCAAAAGAAAATCTTCGTCGACTTTATTTTGAATGTAAGCATCATGAACTACTACTACGAGGGTCACTGCTAAAATTCGTAGAAAATGTAAAAAATGCAAACGTTGTGTTACATAAAATTTTTTATTGTTTTTCAAAATATTCTCCCTTAAGAACTATACACTTTTGCATTCGGTAAAACCAATCTTCAAAACATTTTTGGCACTCTGAGCGAGGTACCTTGAAAACAAGTACTTTAAAAGCTTCAGCGGCCTCTTTAGGTGATGAAAAACAAACGCATTTTATTGTTGATGTTTTTCAACAAAAAAGTCATTGTGAGACAGATCAGGCGAATATGGACAATGATTCATTAATTTGATATCTTGACTAGTTAAAAATTCCGTAGTTTTTCGTGCTGTGTGTGCACTTACATTCGCTTGTTTATATTGTTTTTTCTAATTTCATCGGTCACCTGGGGGAGACAGATTGAAGCATGCGAATCACTGGAGGATTGAAGAACAGTTACTGTTCTTCAATCCCCCAGTGCAACATGACCGGTTTTTCTGAAACAAATAATTTTCTTTGAAACGCTTCGCGAGCGCAACACTTTTGTTGGTTTAGGTTCATTTTGGAACACCCATACAGATTAGTGTTTAGTTTCAGGCTCACATGAATATATCCATGTTTCGTCACCTATTACAAGTAATATACAGAGTTTGAATGACCATGGTCAAAGCATTTCCTTGCACGACTTGACACGTGCTTATTTGAGCTTCTGTCAGATTATAAGGAATCCGATTACAAAGCTTTCTGACATTAAAATGTTGTTTCTCAATGGTATGCGTTTGTTTCGTCGACAATGCCTAAGGGTGCCTGTATCTCATTGTATGTTGCATGTCAATATGATAAAATCATTTGACGCACAACATCAATATTCTTTCCGACAACAGAAGCGCGTAGTCGACACTCGCGAAAATCGTCATCAAAAGTAGATCTTCCACGTTTGAATTCTGCAAGCCATTTATAGACTATGGTTTTGGACGGCGCTTCATTACCAAACAACAACTTTCGTTTTTTCATACACTGCTATGGCATTAAACCGTTTCGGAAGTCATAAAAAATCATCACTCGAAAATCACGATTCGAAATATCCATTTTTTCACAAACTTACTGCCTTTAAAATCCTACTGAAATGAAACTGCTCTGTTTACAATCAAACTGTCAGCTGTACTAATGGTATGAAATGTCAAATTTTACGATTATGACAATCGCAGAACCTTACCATTGCAAGGAGTATTTGATTCCGCGAGCTTTAGCACTGATCCTCGTAATACGTTTTAAGGTTTTAAATCTGCATGAATTAATTTGCATTTTACATGAAGAAAATATAATCCTTGAAGTATCTACAATTTAAATGCTCATTGACACTGTTTCTAAATGAAGAAATGCATTAACCTGTCGAATGATAGTTTTTGCCCCGTTCATTTCTAATCCGAAGTGATGAGTCTGTAATATTAATTCACTTAAAGACGGATCCATCGTTTTAAACACAAATCATACAGGGTTAGGAAAAAGTACCGGAACGCTTAAATATATATCTACAAAATCGCGAAAGTTACGATTACAAAATTCGGCACTTGGGGGTTTCGGGGCGCGCGGAATTGGAAAATGATATCGACACTGTTGCCAGATTTCCCAGTTTTGCGATACACGTAGTCGTTTTGTTATCTTAAATATAATGCCCTATTTATTTTTATTGCAGTCAATTGGGCGTCTCAAACTTAGTAATATCTCAAATTTTCAAACTTTTAGATGTACTAGTTGCTGAGATATGACGACACCGTATTTTCAGTAAAAAGTACCGGAACGCTTGAATATCTGCAAAACCGCTAAAGTTACGATTACAAAATACGGCATTTGGGCGTTCCTAGGCATGCTAGATTTCCCAGTTTTGCGCTACACGTAGTCATTTTCTTTTCTTAAACAGAATGCTCTATTTATTTTTATTGCAATCAATTGGGCGTCTCAAACTTATTAAGATCTCAATACTTAGTCTTTTTGTTATCTTAAACGGAAGAACCCAAATTCTCAAAATTCTGTTTATACTATTAGATACTAGTGAGAAATATTATGGGATAGTTACTTATTTTAGAATGAGCATGCATTAAATTGTTTTCAACACTCTAGCCGTCGCCATGTTACAACAATGACATTCCATTTAAGATAACAAAGAGACTATGTGTAGCGCAAGACTGGGAAATCTGGCAACAGTGCCGATATCATTTTCCAAATCCGCGTGCCTAGGAACCCCCAAACCGAATTTTGTAATCATAGCTTTAGCGCTTTTGCAAATATTTAAGCGTTTCGGTACTTGTTACTGAAAACACGGTATTGTCTTATCTCGGCAACTAGTAGAGATAAAATTTTGAAAATTTGAGATCTTAATAAGTTTGAGACGCCCAATTGATTGCAATAAAAATAAATAGGGTATTCTATTTAAGAAAACAAAATGACTACATGTAGCGCAAAATTATGAAATCTGGCAACAGTGCCGATATCATTTTCCAATCCTGCACTCTCCGAAACCCCCAAATGCTGAATTTTGTAATCGATTTTGTAGATATTTAAGCGTTCCGGTACTTTTTCCTAACCCTGTAGGTGTTGTCCATTATGACTCAAAGTTGGAAAGTTACTATAGTATTTTGTTATTTTATTATGCCCAATAGATTTGAAGTTTTTAGTTTAAATGCTTTTTAAGACATTACTTTGATATATATCAGATCTTTTAAAATTATTACATGCTTTCATTATTTTTATTGCTCGATACATATTTGCCCTAAACCACTTTATTAAACTAATTATTGATCTATTCTCGCAATTAACAAACCTTTTTTACACAGCCACACTACAGAAAAAGTTCCGTAACCCAGTTTTCTGATAACTTTGTAATATTTATATGGTCCAATACGTTGACCTATAAATGTAACCACCAGGACGATACCCGCTCAACGATTCTGTTCTTTAGTTGTCGCTTTTTGTTGAACTTTTTGTAATATTTTAACAGTGTAATTGCTATGAAATTTAAAATAGTGGTTTAGTTTTATATACATTTCAAAGTAAAATACTACCAAGCAATGCACGTTCGAGACGAAATATTTCTAAGTCGTAGAAAAGTTTTTGTCTCGGGTGCAAGTGGTTCCACTTCCATACCATTGTCCTTTACTTTTTCCTTAGATATAGCCATATTTTGCGTATTATGTATAAACTGATCTAATAATACAGCAAAAACAAACGTATTTCTTCCAATCAGTATTATTAACTCTACTTTAGGCACAATTGATTTTGCTTAACTCAGAAATTTGTTTTTATAGGTGTAGTTTATCCCAAATATTAATATTTACCGTTAAAAACTGTTACTTTTTGTACTGAAATAAATCCAGTTGAAGGAGACTTGCAATAATGCTATTATAACTTTGGAAAATACAAAAATTGGAAACAACGAATGAATGAGGATTTTGTACGCATGACGTTTACACTTCATACATGTAAAGTTGGCGCCAATATTTAAATATTTTGATTACTTCTTTAAAATACTTAGCTTTGTTGGGTTTTCAATGGTGTGTTTTTGTATTAATGTTTTACACAAATCTAAACTCTTACAGTTATCGTCTTCAGTAGTAATGAAATCTTTCAGAGTTGTTTAAGATGTTGAAACAAATTTATAAATTTGTTTCAACGTCTTAATATCCTAATATCCCATTCATTTAAATACTATCTAGATAAGCTTACTTTAAAATTAGGTACCTGATATTTGGCCTAGTCTGTATTGCCATTTTCGTGAACGTTACTACGGCATATTCGAGATAATTTAAATAAACGTTCTAAATAATCTTCATCTATTCAACAACCGCAATTTCTCTTTTCAGACATAATAGCTTTCTTATATTCAAAATGATATCGGGATTCGGGTATCACAGCACATCTCTGGTAGGAAGTTTGTGCTCCACATGACCATATTTCATCATATTATTTATTTTTGACTCTTTTCTCAGTATAAAGATCACTTAATTGACCAGGATACATCGCTTTTTCGCATCTGAATATTACAAATTGGAATTTTTTGCTTTCAATCTTCTTCCTTGTTTTCTTTTCACTCCTTAAATCTGATTGACCTCAGTCAGTTGCTTTCCTTCTCTCCAGAATTTACAGATGCTCAAGTATTATATCATTGACTTTTTTGTTTGGTATTTTTACAAAGGTATTTCTATATTTCAAAACATTTTTTTTCTCTTTACTTTCATTATGTTTGGTTTTATTTTTGTTACTAACGGTGTTCTGTATTCTATTTGTTTTATTTTTTTGTTATTAGTTATTCTATTGATCTATTCTCCTATTCTTCAAAGTATATCAGTTGAACATTTCTCTGTAAAAAGAGCCAATAAAAGGATTAATTTCTTGTGCCTTGTTGTGCCATTTTTTAATGCCGTTCTCATGTACTTCGTTGTGTATTTTATTTAATTAATTTATTTTGATTTAATCTTCGTTTTCGAATTCTTATCCTTCGCTCGACCCGTCAAAATCTTTACCTAAAATCTGTATCCTAAAGATTTTAAAGAACTTGTCTTTCCACTTTCTTCACCAAATATGACGATCTAAATTCTTTATATAATAGAAGATATAATACAAAATTGATAACCCAAACTGAACATAACATTTACTTACAATATGTATAAACAACGTCCATAATGGGTGATATAAGAATACTAAATACTCGGTGGATTTGAACCAAACACGAGATGTTGAAAAAACAAACCGCGTGCAATTTACTAGCAAACGAAAGAGTCCTTTATCACACTGCTAATGACAGTTCAAATAAAGGCCATCGCTAATATCTCCATCGAGTTTAGTACGGGGCAGTATTGCGAAAAATTTCCCAATTTAATTTATACATTTACTATCAGGGGCACCTTGCCGACATGTTTTATATGCCCACGTGGGATTGTATTTTTCACCCCTTTTTTTATAGCTTCTTTTCGGAGGCCATTTTCAACCATCGATAGAATGTTCACCCTAATTAGAGTAGTTTTGGTTGTGTTAAGAACCTTTGCGTCAGTTTACTCCTTTACTATGGCTTCTTTTCGAAGACCATCTTCAACCCTTGATGGAATTTTTACCCTAATTAGAGCCCTTTTGGTTGTGTTACGAACGTTTTTGTCAGTTCACACCTTTTTATGGCTTCTTTTCGGGGGCCATTTTTTGCCCCTTGACGGAATTTTCATCAGAATTAGGACCCTTTTGGTTGTATTAAGAGTTCAGCTCCTGGAAGGTAGACAAATGCGTGCGCATACAATGTTCTGATTGGTGGTCCTAAGGACAGCCTCTTTTACCTGATTAGTTTCTGGATTGGTTCTTAGCCTCACCCAGCTCTGAGCTCTGATTGGAGGCTTAAGGCTCTGCAATGGTTACGGTGAGGAAATTTGAAAATGTTCTAATAAGGGCCCTCCATAAGACAGCTATAATAACTTGTGTTTGGTCTGCGCCCTCTTGTCGTGGCCCCCTTGGCTGGAAATAGTATTATAATAAGGGGGCTCTAATGCTATCTCATAAGACAGCTATAAGAACTTGTGTTAGGTTTGCGCTCTCTTGTCGTGGCCCCCCTTGGGTGGAAATAGTATTATAATAAGGAGGCTCTAATGCTATCTCATAACACAACTATAAGAACTTGCGTCAGGTCTGCGCCCTCTTGTCGTGGCCCTCTTGTTGCGAAACTTGAATTTGCTAGTAGGGTCATCTAGTGATGTATGGGTTAATGAATATTTTTTCTGCAATAAAGGTAGCGTCACTTAGCGATATTTGAACTTGTATTGTAATAAGGCACCTATGCTAACTTATAAAACAGACATACGGCTTCGCAACTTGCTTTCAGGTCTTAACCCATGGTCCCTTAGCGGGAAATTTAAATTTGAATATGTATTTAAGTGTTTACATCCTGACCACTTATTGCGAGAAATTTGAACTTGTATTCTAATAAGGGGCCTATTGCTAACTTACAAGACAGGCATAGGGCTTCGCAACTTGCTTTCGGGTCTTAGCCCCTGGTTCCTTGGTGGGAAATTTGAATTTGTGTTCTACTAAGTGGGCCTAATGCTAGCTTATAAGGCAGGTATAAGGTCTCGCAACTTGCTCTCGGGTCTTAGACCCCTGGCCCCCTTGGCGGGAAATTTAAATGTGTATTATAATAAGAGTGTTGTAAGACAAGTGTAGGGCTTCGCAACTTACTCTCGGGGCTTCGACTCCTTGTCCTGCCCCTAGGTGTAAAATCTGAATTTGTTAATAGCACCATCTACTTGTGTATAGGCTAACGAATGATTTCTGCAATATAGCTGGCGCCATCTAGCGATATATTTTAAAAGTGCATACAGGTAGCTGTAATGGTTATGGTGGGAAAGTTGAAATAAGGGGTCTAACACTAGCTTTTAAGGTAAGACTTATGCATCTGGGCCTTGTCGTGATCGGAACTTGTTCGTGGGCCTTCGTGTATTGTCGTGGTACCCTTGGCGGAAAATTTGAATTTGTATTATAATAAGGGGGCCTAATGCTAACTTGTAAGACAGGTGTAGGGCTGTGCAACTTGCTCTCGGGGCTTTGCCCCTTGTCGGGCCCCATTGGCGGAAAATTTGAATTTGTATTTAAGTCTCTGCAGGTTATGGCTGGAAATATGAATTTGTATTGTAATGAGGGGTATAATGCTAACTTGTAAGACAGATGTAGGGCTTAGCAACTTACTTTCAGGCCCTCGTGAATTTGTATTTAAGTGTTTACATTCTGATTACTTATTGCGAGAAATTTGAACTTGTTTTCTAATAAGGGGTCTATTTGTAACTTATAAGAGAGACAGACATAGGAACCTGAGTTAAGGCCTGCGCCCTCCTGTCGTGGCCCCTCGTTGGGAAATTTGAATTTGTGTCGTCTTCTAGTTGTGTATGAACTACTGAACATTTTCTGCAATAAAGGTGGCACTACCTAACGTTATATTTCTAGGACTAATCAGGGTTTTGTTTGTGCCACCATGTAGTGGTATATTTTTAAACTAGCGAATGTTTTCTGTAATAGAGGCGGCGCCGCCTAGCGATATACTTCTGGGACCAATTAGGGTTGTTAGTGATGTCTTCTAGTGGTGTAAAGACTAATGAATGTTTTCTGTAATAGAGGTTGGTCGTGTTCGTCTCTCCCTCGTCTCCCTCTCTTGCCTCTTTCTTAATTAAGCAGATCAATCCCAAACAAATCACGTTCGATCAAATCAAACAATCAGATCAATCTCAATCAATCAATCAACCAAATCAATCTCAATCAATCAAATCATAACTTGCAGCTTGCGACAACTAGTCTTACAGTTCAAAACTACTGATTAGTCCATTAGTGTAATCGTTACACTTCAAGTTCAAAAATACTGGTTAGTCCATTAGTGTAATCATTACACTTTTAAAGTGTAACCGTCATCAAATGAGCATTATTATAATGTATTCTCGTGTTTATGAGCCAACATCAGCGGACATTAGAGATTTTACCAACTTGTTAATAAACTATTACAACATAACCGTTCAAGATGATGATGGAAACGATGACGTGGATTAGATGAATGTATCTCACATCCAAGATGATGGTGATGATTCACAGAAGAAGAAGAACAAGAAGGATGAGGTAGAGTGGAAGGATGATAGCGACGAATCACGGTTGAAGAAGAAAAAGACCGATAAAAATGTGATTAAATAAATGATGTATTGTTGTCTATAATATATTTTTAAACGCTAAGCTTTCCTTCAATTTTTATTAATAAACTTGTTTTCCTAACGGCGTTCGAACCTGTACTAACAATGCTGCAGTTAACGCGAAAGGGCGGTTAGATGGGTAACCACTATAAGTGTGAGATTGGCTTTTCTTTGCACGCTGTAAGTTAAATCATACTGCTATTTTTTGAATTGAGAGCTGACTTTGTATGATTAAGTTAAAACAATTTGGTATTTTTGAATTGTGGTTGGTTAGTCAAATCAGTATTTTTGAACTATAAGCTAGTTTTCGCAAGCTGTAAGTTGTGGTTTGATTGATTGAGATTGATTTGATCGAACGTGATTTGTTTGGGATTGATCTGCTTACTTGATTTGATTAATTTGATTTAATGTGATTCATTGATTTTTTGTTTGTTTGAGAAAGAGACGAAAGAGAGAGACGAGGGAGAGACGAACACGATCAACCTATGTTACAGAAAACATTCATTAGTCTTTCCATCACTAGATGGCATCACAAACAACTCAAATTAGTCCAAGAAGTATACCGCTGGGCGGCGCCGCTACTATTACAGAACACATTAGCTAGTTTAAAAATATACCACTAGATGGTGCCACAAACAAAACCCTGATTAGTCCGAGAAATATAACGCTCGGTGGTGCCACCTTTATTACAGAAAATAGTCATTAGTTCATACACAACTAGAAGAGGACACAAATTCAAATCTACCAACAAGGGGCCACGACAGGAGGGCGCAGGCCTTAACAGGTCCCCATGCCTGTCTCTTATAAGTTACAAATAGGCCCTTTATTAGAATATAAGTTCAAATTTCTCGCAATAAGTAATCAGAATGTAAACACTTAAATACAAATTTAAATTCAATTTTTTTATAAGTTAGCATTAGGCCTCCTTATTATACTACAAGTTCCAATTTCTCCTTATAGATGGAGCCACAAACAAATTCAAATTTTTATAGAGGGGCGAAGACCTGAAAGTAAGTTGCTAAGCCCTACATCTGTCTTACAAGTTAGCATTATACCCCTTATTACAATACAAATTCATATTTCCAGCCAGTAGAGACTTAAATACAAATTCAAACTTTTCGCTAATGGGACCTCGACAAAGGGCAAAGCCCCGAGAACAAGTTGCGACGCCCTACACCTGTCTTACAATCTCGGTTATGTTCAGGGAGAGTTGGAGTGGCGACCGCCGAAACACCCTACGCCGAAAGCCTCGCGTCGCGCAATTTTACCTATATGAGGCCCATATGCATACGTCTTACCTTAAAACCTAGTGTTAGACCCCTTATTTCAAGTTTCCCACCATAACCATTACAGAGACCTGTATGCACTTTTAAAAGATACCGTTAGGTGGCGAAAGCTATATTGCAAAAAACATTCGTTAGTCTATACAGAAGTAGATGGTGCTATTAACAAATCAGATTTTATACCTAGGGGTCAGGGTAAGGTGTCGAAGTCCCGAGAGTAAGTTACGAAGCCCTACACTTGTCTTACAATTCTCTTATTAGAATACACATTTAAATTTCCCGCCAAGGGGTCCAGGGGTCTAAGCCCGGAGAGCAAGTTGCGAGGCCTTATACCTGTTTTATAAGCTAGCATTAGGCCCACTTATTAGAATACAAGTTCAAATTTCTCGCAATAAGTAATCAGAATGTAAACACTGAAATACAAATTCAAATTTCCCACCAAGGGACCCAAAAGCAAGTTGCGAAGCCCTATGTCTGTCTTATAAGTTAGCAATAGCCCCCTTATTAGAATACAAGTTCAAATTTCTCGCACTAAGTAATCAGGATGTAAACACTTAAATACATATTCAAATTCAAATTTCCCGCCAAGGGAGCAAGTTGCGATTACATACACCACTAGATGACCCTACAAGCAAATTCAAGTTTCGCAACAAGAGGGCTATGACAAGAGGGCGCAGGCCTGACACAAGATCTTATAGCTGTCTTATGAGATAGCATTAGAGCCCGCTTATTATAATACTATTTCCAGCCAAGGGAGCCACGACAAGAGGGTGCAGACCTAACACAAGTTCTTATAGCTGTCTTATGAGATAGCATTAGGGCCCCTCATTAGAACATTTTCAAATTTCCCCACCGTAACCGTTACAGAGCCTTAAGCCTCCAATCGGAGCTCAGAAGCTGGGTGGAGCTAAGAAGCAATCAGTAACTAATCAGATAAAAGGGGCTGTCCTTAGGACTATCAATCACAACATTGTATGCGCACGCATTTGCCTACCTTCCAGGTGCTGAACTGCCAAAAAGGCTCTTAATATAACCAAAAGGGCTCTAATTAGGGTAAAAATTCCATCAAGGGTTGAAAATGGCCTCCGAAAAGAAGCCATAAAAAAAGGGGTGAAAATACGATCCCGACGTGGGCCTATAAAAAATGGTGGCCAAAATGCCCCAGGTCACAAAATCCAAGATGGCGGCTAGTGCCTCACTACTACTACTATCTTAAGATATTTACGATAGTGAAGATCACTGTTAATTCCACTAGTTATGCTCCAACAGCAATAATAGCGCGATTAATATTAAGACTTACTCAGATTCCTTGCTCGATCGAAACTATTATGGTAATAAGGGTTTTACGAACAGAATACATTCAGTATTAATACCCTTACACCTACTTACAATAATAGGCGAATAATGATAACTGCTACGGTACGCTTCACTTGTTGGGGCTAAAATGGTACCGCACACTTTCTTATAAAATAACATTCTCTTACACCGTAAACGCGCCAAAATTCTAAATAAAGATACATAAAGAATGCTTCAACTTTACAACTACAGTTTTAAATACTACGTAACTTATTTTAATCAATAACGCTTAAATATACACAAGTTGCTTAGAAAGTACACAAAAAAATATTCAAAATGTCGCCAATAAGTGGGTACGCCATATATTCATCTACATTCCCTATCTCGCATGTCAATCAAATAATCTACGCACCTTGCTCCACGAGAACTAGATTTAGAATGGATGTATTTACAAATTAAGAAAAGATAAAAGCATTCCAATACCAGTATTCTGAGTCTATCGCTGTATATTGCTCTATTATTACCGCTTATACTTTTACCTCACAATACGAAAGTATTGGGAGGTATTGTAATCGGTCGGCGAAATTTCGAGTGCAGCACTTTAGTTTCTGTGAATTATCGCAAAATAGAAAATAGATAGAAAGTAGATCCCAACGTATTATTAAAGAGGATTAAATTTCCTTTAAAATGAGTTACCATTCTTAAAAATTGCTTTACCGTAAGTAAATAGGTTCAAAGATGAAAGTTTCAAAATGAATGTCTACCTGTCTATATGTGTTCCAGCGCGATAGCGTCCACAAAAATAATTCGATCCTCATGAAACTTGGTACCCAGGTTCAGATCCATGAGTAGACAGAATGATGAACTTTTGAGCGAAATATGTCCAGTCTAAATGGCAGAATTCCAGATTTCGACTATTATAGAGTGTATAAATACTAACGGCTATTCGTATCAGACCGACACGGCACGTCTTTACGTAGGCAACTAAGTCAACCATCCTAGAAGTGAATATCTACAAAGTTTTCGTTTGTTCGTGAACTCCTCCGGTAGCGCAGTGCCAGCGCGTTTGGTTGATGTCCCGGCGTCTCGGGTTCAAAACGCATAATGGACGAGGTTTTTTTATTTTATCTTATTAGACGTGTTAAGGGATTTTTGGCCATTTGAAACGATTTTTGAAAAAAAAAGGTCGCCTTTTGGTCAAAAATGTTCGAATTTTTTTTCATATTTACACGTTTTGAGCCATTTCTGACCATTTGAGGCGATTTTTGAAAAAAAAAAATAACTTAAATTTAAGATAATATGTCTTGGTCGTCATATTTAATTGTTTTTGTCGAAGTCTTACGATTTTTTTAGTAAAACAATTTAACAATTTAATGATATGAAAAAACTGTACAAAATTTTTAGTAGCAAAAAAAATCACAGTACACTAGTTATAAAACACATCAAATTCTTTCAATTTTACTTGTGCTTCTTTAAATTATCAATTACATTGTATTGTGAGGTCATGTGTTGCACACATCAGATTTTTTTATTTTAGATAAATCTAACAAAATTTATATGCGATTTGCGAGACGCTGGAGCACGTTTGATGCAATTTATTACATAAACGCACCACGGGTTCGTCTTTATTTAGCTGGAGGATCACGCGGGTGATCTCTAAGAATACGGCTTCTGGTATTGAGATTATCTCTAGGTCAAGAGGTCGCTTGTTTGTATTTCTAATTTTCCTCAGGATCTGGTCGGTGTATTGTATGTGTAATGTATGTTTAATGGAGAGCCCTTTATAAGATTCTGGGTCCAGCCCGTCGACTGCTGTACAAAGGGATCTCCTGGGGAGCGGTAGAATTAGAGCGAGTACCCTTCTTGCCGCTGGAGTAAATGGAAGATGACTACAGGGCGTTAGCCCGTAGTTACAACGTCCTG
This sequence comes from Vesta saturnalis, assembly GCA_036346205.1. Classification (NCBI taxonomy): domain Eukaryota; kingdom Metazoa; phylum Arthropoda; class Insecta; order Coleoptera; family Lampyridae; genus Vesta; species Vesta saturnalis. Next base: position 100,600 of record JARFJB010002125.1, read on the forward strand.
GTTTGTGTGTATACTGGCAGAAGGTAACTTCAGGCTTTACAGCCTACCGTGACTTCTAGTGTGTGTATTGGAACGGTTAGATAACTTCCGGGCTCTGCAGCCCGTCGTTTCTCTAGGTGTCTGGTGTAATGTTTAAGAAAATTGGTGCAATAAAACTTACGTGCTGTTAACCTTAGCGTATCTCAACCAGCAGTTTGATTGTATAATGCTGATTTACTGGTGACGGCGGCGAAGTAACGCGACTAAAGATACACGACGGTTTAGGATGAACGGATGCGGTAATCAACAAGTCGGCGACGTACACAACGAAACTAACTGCGGCAGACGCGCGCGGTCTGGATCTCGGTTCTAGATTCTAGATGCTGGAGACGCGAGAGTAGCAGAAGTAGCACGGAGTAGCGGAGTCGCGGGGTAGCAGGAGTAGCACGGAGTAGCGGAGTAGCAGGAGTGGCACGGAGTAGCGGAGTAGCACGGAGTAGCGGAGTCGCGGAGTAGCAGGAGTAGCACGGAGTGGCGGAGTCGCGGAGTAGCGGGAGTAGTAGTCGCGGAGTAGCGGGAGTAGTCTGGACTGGAGTAGAATTTCTTCCGGTAGCTCCGCGGTTTTTATAGCTAATTCGCGGTGGGTGGATCCGGCTTCTATGCAGGGGTCCTCTGGCTGTGATTGGCTGAGGGTTCTCGGACGTATTAATTAATTAAAATTAATTATTTATGATGTAATATCGCGCAATCTTTTGTAATGGGTTTTAATTTTATGCAACTTTATCTTGATTACTGTAGGGCAATTAGAAAAATAATTAATTACAAAAATTTTAGTAAAGTTAAGCTGGATCTTTACAATGTATTGCCTGATTTTTTAAATATTTGTACAGTGTAGTTGATTTTGTGGTCTCATTTCTAATTTTATTATGCGATCTGGCGTTGTACGTATGAAAATTTGCATTTTGATTGAATGCACTTATATTTGTATGTGCGTATATTAAGCATTCAGAAATAAATAATTGCACATATTTTTAGATTAATGAAATGGGAACAACACGAGTCACGCACACCGACACCGGCATATATAGGAATTGCCTTTTTTGCAGCATGAAAATCTCCACAGCTAATTTCGGATTACCCCAGAAGAGTAATCCATACCTCAGATGCGATTCAAAATAGGAATGGGGTACTGTTTTAATGTTTCTGTGTAACCTAAATATTTTAATCGTCGCAAAGCAAATACAGCTTTGTTTAATTTTTGGGTTAGTTTTAAAATATGATTCTGCCATTTAAAGTTGTAATTAATATACGGTTCTAAAATTTTGCATGAATTTACCAAGGTTACTTCCTTGTTCCCAACCAACAGATTATTTACAAGGAAACTATTATATTGAAAAAATGAAACGCTGGTTTTGTCCAAATTGAGTACTATTTTATTTTCGTTAAACCAATTCTGTGCTTGAGACAGGGTTTCTATTACATTAGTTTTTAGGTTTTTCAGTGTACTCCCAGTTACTACAGAACTTGCCTCATCAGCATACATTGTTCTTTAACATGGACAACATTAAAGTTGTACGGTAGGTAATTTATAAAAATTACGAAAAGTACAGGTCCTAAAACAGACCCTTGAGAAACTCCGCATACAGTTTGTTCTGAAGTTAATTTAAATGAAGAATTAAGTTATCATTTTTATAAACAATTTCTGCATATCGAAGACGTGAGTGAAGGTAAGACTTGATTGTATTTGAAATTGGTCCACGTATACCAATAACTTATGTAATAAGATTTCATGGTCAATTGTATCAAATGCTTTTGACAAATCACAATTGATGCTAGAACTATACATTTTGGCCTTCAAATTGTTCATAACGTTACTTATAATGTTTCGTAATGCAGTAGATGTGGATTTACCTGCAATAAATCCATGTTGCCTCACGCTAATACATATGTTTACCCAAAATAATCTATAATACGACTTCCCGAATACTTTAGAAATTGGCGATAATATAGCTATAGGACGAGTATTTCTCACTGTACCCACTAATATTATTTACATTTCCGCACATTGCCGTTTGTTAGTAATGTATTGTAATATTTTACCAGAAATATGTACCTACTGCCAAAAGTAAGTGACTCTCTTTTTCGCTTTAAACACACAAATCGACTTTACATCACCAGTCCACCTGGAATATAGCTAAATTGCAAGAAAAATCAACTTCACTTGTATTTTGCGAAAAACAACTGCAGTGTGTAGGTAGCGGACCGCGAAAATGTTATTATCATAACAAACATTTTTTAAATCGAAATTGTTACCGCGATTGGAAAGTTAATTAATGGGGTTTAACATATTTTATTAAATATTAAGTCGTTATTTGAGCATGGTTTTAGGAATATTTTATTTTTGTAACTAATATTTGGCTGAGGGTTGAAAAACATGTGTTTTGAGGCTTGACTAGCAGGTAGATGCTTAAAAGCTGCTTTACTGAAGGGGCGTAACGAATGTTTGGAAATTCTTGTATGCACATTCTTGATGTAAAAATGTCACTAGTTAGTAATTAATTACTAACGGTATATATTGCAATCAAAGACGTCTTGGTTTGGTACTTGGAAACTTGAGACCTAAACGTAGGGTTCATTACGGACGAATGCATATTTTTACAATTAGGGTGTCGTGCAATAATTAATGTGAAACTGTTCCAACGTAAATTAATGTTTCTTGTTTTTTTTTATTACCTTTGAAAAATGGGGGTTGATTCTGGGAGTAAATGTAGTTAGTTTTGAAATCGGGGGGAAGGCATTTAAACTTAGAGTGTCGACGGAGATAGATCGATAGGGTTAATAAAATATCTTCATTGTAAACAGTTTGTCTTTAAAATAATTCTTGCGTGTGCATTTTCTTTTGAATCAGCCACCACTAATTTATCCTTTCTTTCGAGTGTTTTTCAAATATTAATCTATAAATAACAGACACCTTTTTTGAAGTTAAACCGCGTATCTCAACGATTTGTGTCTGTGATCAATTAAGGGAATATATTCAAGTGTAAGTAGGTATTTTTGTATAAATGAAAGCTCGCAGCCAATCATTTTACCAGCCTATGTAACGTATTAAAAATCAAACATTACATTGCGAAGGTATCTCATTCGCATGCGGGCTCAGTAAGTAAAAATCTGCTAAAATAAAAGACAGTACAGGGTTCTCTGCCTCTGGTATTTGTGTGAATTATCATTGTTGTTTGTTGTTTGTATTAATATTTGTGTAGAGGTGGGCTGGCGAACGGGTACATGATACCGCTTTGGTTCTTAATTGTAAAAGGCGATTGCCAAGTGGGTACACACTCCCGAGCCAGATAACCATTAAACACCTCGATTTTATTTTATATTGTTTTTATTTGTTGTATAGCTGAATGTGTAACCTAGGAACGGGGCGCTGTATTTTTTTAACGCACTCAAATTTATATATGTCACGATGTTGTGATCTATTTATAACTTACCCTTGTAAAGCATTGTTTTAATGAGTTTTTTTGTGTGTCGTTAAGTACAATTGTTTGCATGTGAACTAATTTCTCTTTATATGCAATGGATTGTAATTCTTCATATGTATTCTGTGCTTTAATAGTCACTAAACAATTGTGTACGTATAAATTACTTGTCTATTTTCTTTTGTCCTTCACTGTACATTATTATCACCTGTGCAATTTTACTGTTGCTGTATTTTATATGTACCGTAATTTGCTTTATTGCTTTATGTGGTTATTTACTTAAAGATGATTGTTTTAAAGGGCCACATGTTTGGTATTATGATTTTTATTTTGATTATTGATGACACAATTGTGGGTGTGACTGCATGGAGTTTCTTTTTTTTATTGTGTTTCTGTGTAACTAAACTACTTTTTATGCATTTTCTCTGAATGTTATGATTTTGTACGCCTTTAGCCAGATTTAATGGTGTTTTGTTATACATTTAACCCTTTCATTGTTTTTGTGTGTCATTTGATTTATTAATGTACTTGTGCAATTACTTACTTATGAATAAAGTGGGTTTATTGGTGGTTATTTCCCACAATAGTACATTAACGGGCTTTAATTTGAGTAGTTTCATTTTTTTACCTGCCCCACATGATGCAACACTTACGTCATCCAGTCTATCCAATTCAGATAGCACAACGTACCTACCACTAGACGGCCACTTCGTTTGATCAGATTTGAGGTTTGGGAGTAATTAAACACCAGCCTTGTAAATAAATTCTAAGCGTTTAATTATTGTCAGGAGAGTCCATGTAAGGCGAGCAATCAATTTGAGTAATAGTAACATTCAAGTAACAAATCAAGATAAATCATTTAGCCATTGTTTTCTTCTTGTATTTGCATTTTTGCAAATAAGTTCAAATTACACTTTTCAAGATAGGGTACCTGGGGGATGCTACAAGTGAAATACAACCCGACCGATTGGACTGCCTATCGAACATATATAGAATGTCTTATGGCCATCTTCAACCACACGTAATTCCACACATCTTTCAAGCACCGCCTAAACCACTTTGTATTGCAGGCGTCTACTACGAAAATTATACCCTTAAGGAGGTTAAATAGGGGTTGAAAGTTTGTATAAAAATCGATTATTTTTATAATAATTAGTAGGAAAAAAATGTTTCGACATTTTTGGAAAATCAACCCCTAAGGGGGTAAAATGGGGAATGAAAAATTGAAAAAAAATCGGTTATATCTGAAGCAAACTATATGAAAATGGGTATTTAGATTTCTGGTTAATAATAAAAATCGTGTTTTAACCTTTTTTAGAAAATCAACCGCTAAGGGGGTAAAATAAGAGGTGAAAGCTTTGAAAATCATTTGAGCAAATAGTATGAAAATTCTTATTTAGCTTTCCGGTTAAAAATAAAGTCGTAGCTATTTCAACATGAAAATCAACTTCTAAAGGGTTAAAATAGGGGGGCGAATATTTGTTTTGTTAAAATAATAAATGCGAAAGTTTTTGATGATGTTTGGATCTTTGTTACGTAATCTTGTTAAACGGTTAAAGAGATTTGAATGAAATTTGGCGCACATGCCCTAGAATAGGACATTAGATTGAAGTTTTTATCCCGGAAAGAAACCACTACGTTCCTTCCTGCGGTAAACTTAATACCATGCAGGCGAAGCTGCAAGCGCAGGCTAATCAAATAGTAAAATACGCTGCTGAGCTTATTTTTGTTTAACAGTTTCTACTTCACACTGCCTGAGAATCCGTAAGAATAACAGAAGCGAACGTATAAAATTTTTTTCCAACTTGCAGTAAAAAACCAGAATTAAATAAATAATTAAAAATTTTCTAATTCTAAATTTTTTTAAATTTGGTTACACACACAATTTAAATCACGTTTTGAATTCAGGTAAAATGTTACAACGCTTCGTAGGTATAGATATATTTATAGAATACGGTAACGAACCTTACTCTTAACATGTAAATAATCCTTTAAAAAAAATCATGCTTAAGGGATACCGTTAAAATGAAATTCTTCCTGTATTGCGTATTGGGATCTTCCGCAGATGTAATGATAATCTTTAAAGATAGGTATTAATTAATTTATTTATTTTGGTATATACAACTTCTAGTCAAAGTATACAAATGTTACGTTGTGTACATAGGTTCATGTAAATCAATCACTTTCATTCTTCAAAAAGCTAGTACCTGATTATTTTTGGTACCTGGTATCGAAGCTAACTAAAATTTTGCAGTTTTGTACTGCTAACATATTGTCGTCAAGCGTCACGTTTTATTGTAAGGAAACCCAATAATTACTAAAATTTACTTTAAAAATCCAAAAACTTCCATATGCTACAAAAGCGGGGCCTAAAACTAAGCTTAATACCGCCAAGAAGAACGCATACGCGTGGAAGTGAGAAAAACGCTTTGAAGTATGTAAATCCCTTCTCTATTCACAATTATTAGGAAAAGTATAGGGTACAAGGTTTCTTGGAGACATCATACATGGGTGCATATACTTTTTATAGAACTATTGACTATTTGTTTCAGATCTAACAATAGTCTTTAAACATATTAATCATATTTTTTGTTGAATACATTATATAGGGGAGACCGGTGTCAATTGTAACAGGTGTCGATAGTAACACAACCGATAACAGCGCCATCTTTTTCAATTATATTGAAACGAGCAGAAAGCGATCCGCCTGTATGGTATTCAGTTAGAATGCATCCAGCATGCACGCAGCTTATTTTGTGGATGATTGTTTATAAACTGTTGAAAAAGTAAATAAACGTGGCGCTACAAATTGTTTGTTACAGATCGAAGTGCTCAGATTGGCAATATTTCAAGGTTAGGATAGGCTTTAGTGTAGTTTTTGCTTTGTTTTTTAGACGATAGTGGTTTGCTGTTTTGCTTAAAAAATACGGAAATGCAATCAGTATCTTTTGAGGTTAGGGGGTGTCGATAGTAACACATGCTACGGTGTCGAATGTAACGTGTTAAAATTGACACCTGCATTTATTTATTTGACAAAATATTTTCTTTTTCATAGTTCACTTTAGAAATGGTGAAGCCCAGACCAAGGAAGACCGAAAGGGGACTGATACCTAAAATTATTTATGAAAAAGCAGCAAGAAAGGTGATTGATAACGATCAAGCTGTTAGAAAAGTAGCCAAGGATTATGGAGTGTGCCATGTTACATTAAATCGCTTTGTGAATGCTCTACGTAATAACTTACCTGCTAATGTGGGATACAATCCCCACAATGGGGTGTTTACTACTGAGCAGGAGTCCGAGCTAGTAAAGTACTGTGAAAAAGCTGTCAATTTGTATTTTGGGCTCACTACAAAGGATCTTCGTAAACTAGCGTTTCAGTTTGCGTCTGCTAACAATCTTAACTATCCTCGAAAATGGAATGATTCAGAACTGGCTAGTGAAGATTGGTTCATAGCTTTTTTGAGAAGAAATCCTCGTCTAACACTTCGCACCCCCCAAGCAACCAGCCTTGCACGAGCCATGAATTTCAATAGAGTAAATGTCACCAACTTTTTTGATAAACTGGCAACTGTTTTGGAAAGACCTAATTTCGAACCACAAAATATTTACAATATTGACGAGACTGGTGTCTCTACGGTTCAAAAGCCAACCAAGGTAATAGCTAAAAAGGGAACCAAGCAAGTAGGATCAATAGCATCTCAAGAGCGTGGAACACCTGTTACGCTCTGTGTGGCTGTAAATGCAGTTGGTGACCCAATTCCGCCAATGTTTATATTTCCCCGGTTACATTTTAAAGATCATTTTATTGGATGCATTGGGGCAGGAAATAAGTCCGGATGGATGCAAGAGAAAGAGTTTCTTGCATTTATGAAACATTTTGTGAAACATGCTAAACCCAGCGAGACTAATAAAGTTCTAATTTTATTGGATAATCACTCTTCACACATATCCATTGCCTTGATAAATTTTTGCAGAGCTAATTTTATTACATTATTGTCGTTTCCGCCACACACCTCACACCGACTCCAACTGCTAGATCGGGGGGTATATGGTCCTTTTAAAAAGTATTTCAACAACTGTGGAAATCAATGGATGAAGAATAACCCAGGAAAACGCATGACCATCTATGATTTACCTTCAATTGTTAAAGCATCACTCCCCTTAGCCATCACGCCATCGAATATTTTAGCTGGATTTTCTTGCACCGGCATTTGGCTTTTTAACCGTGAAATATTTCAAGATTGGGATTTTCTAGCATCTACTGTAACTGACAGGCCATTAGATAATGAGCGTCCGGTAATTGAAAACAATGTGTGAAATATTGAAAGTGAATCAAAAACAAAATCAATAACTATTGCCAATTTAAATGAAAGTCAACTATAGGACCATCAACAGCCAGAGACACTACTCCTTCTCCACAACTAGGACCATCAACAGCCAGAGACACTACTCCTTCACCACAACCAGAACCATCGACAGCCATAGACACAACTTCTTCACCGCAACCAGGACCATCGACAGGCAAAGATTGTACTTCTTTAAAACAATCACAACCGACAGCATTAATTACACCTGATATTTTGAAACCATTACCTAAAGTAGATCACTCTAAATTCAGGAGAGGGGGACGAATGAAACGAAAATCTGCAATATACACCGACACTCCAGAGAAGACTTTAATTGAAGAACAAAATTGTAAGAAAAAACTTCAAGCAAAGCGCAAAATTGACCAAGATGACACAAAAAAATCCGCACGTTTCAAAACTGCCAAAATAAGAATTAAAAGAACGAAAACAGTGAAGAAAAAGCCAGTAGAAAATTACTCTTCAGATTCTTCCGATGATAACACTTTGTGTTTTGTGTGTTGTGGATCATATTCTACGAGCACAGAAGATTGGTTACAATGCGTATCATGCAAAAAATGGGCACATTTAAACTGCACAGCCAAAAGCTCATTTTACATTTGCATAAACTGTAATTCTGATGACGAATTTACAAGATCCACATTTTTATAACCGTTCAAATATGTCAGTGACTTCGATATTGTTAGCTTGATTTGAATTAATAATGATAATTTGTTGTATTTTTCGAGAAAAATAAATTGATTTTTAAACTTTTTATGAAAGGTTTCTAAATTTCTTGCATCATTATAGGTAGTTGTTACAATTAACACCGTCATTGTTACTATTGACACCAGATAGGTTGCAGTTGTAACAGTTGTTGAAGCCTCCTAAAAAGTCGCCTAGTTTTAAATTAGCAGAATTTTTACTAGTTCAAAATACGAAAAGTTGAATCCAACGTAGTCTACATTTTTAAAAAAAGTAAATTCAACTTTTTAAAAAGAAAGATTGGGTAAAGAAAAATAAAAAACGAAATTTTGTTACAATTGACACCGGTCTCCCCTACTACCCACCTTTAGTAAAAAATACTCACAAATGCTTATTATATTCTATCTAAACTCTTTCACGCGCAATTACTCACATGAATTTATAAAAAAGTTTTAAATCCATCAGTTTTCGAGGTATTAAAGTATGTAAAATTTTACAGTTTTGTACCATTAAAATATTACCGCCAAAAGCCACATTGCTCAGATAACCAAATTATTACAAAGGACATTTAAACTACGAATAAAATATTTTAAATAAATGAATAACTAATTGCTATTGTGGCTTTCTTTCAACCAAAAACATTCAAGTGCACTGGAAGCAGTTAAACGAGTTACTTGATCGAGGTCCAGTAATGGTTCAAGAAAGTTTGCTAGTGATTTAGCATCACTTCTGTTCCACTGATAAAAGTCGACAAGTAAGTTTTCTATAGAATAGTGACCTAGATTACTTGTAAAGGCTCTCTTGAAACTACCTAGAATAATAAAACCAATGTAGTAACCACAAATTAAGATTTAAGATAATTACCAGCAGGTTCAAAGTACTCTTCTGATATATCTCCATTACGAATTATAGATAAAGGAATTTCACCAATTATTTTCCATATTAATCTTAAATGTTTTTCAGCGGTCGACAGATTACCGTCAACAGGCAAGTAAGGATTGAAAAGGAAATCTGATGTACACAACTCATACGTAAGACACGCAACTGACCATATGTCAACTGGATAACTATAAGGACTTTTAATTATCACTTCAAGTGCTCGGTAAGGGACTGTTTGTATCATGTAGTATGTATTTTTCTGTAAATAAAATAACCTTTAACAATAGTACTTGAGTTTGAAACTACAATTAAATTTTTGGAGTTGTAATAATACTTGTTATAGTACTTACAACATTGCATGAATTTCCAAGATCACTAATTTTAACTTTAATGTTTGGATTAACAAACATTTTTGTATACTTAGGAGGGGTTAATTTTAGTTTGATTAATTTGTTTTTCTCATTGTTTGGCACATTCTGGCAGGAAGAAGCTTTCTCTGATGGTTCTTCAAATCTACTAATTTGATCGGCACATGCAGTTTGTTTAGATTCGGTTGCATTGACTAAAATATGAGTAATTACATATTATATAAATTTTAATATTAGTACCGTAAGTGTTTGGTAACTTGAGTCCAAATTTTTCAAAAGAAGATACTTCGTCTACCATATTTTGAACATAAGCATCATTAGCGACAACTAATATGTTTTCAGGTTTTATATCTGCATGAATTAATTTGCATTTTTCATGAAGAAAATATAATCCTTGAAGTACCTACAATTTAAATGTTCACTGACGCTATTTCAAAATGAAAAAATACATTAACCTGTCGAATGATAGTTTTTACCCCGTTCATTTCTAATCCGCAGTGATCACTCCGTAATATTAATTCTCTTAAAGACGGACCCATAGTTTCAAAAACAAGGCACATGTGTGGTCCATTATAACTCCAAGTTTGAAAGTTGGTATAGTACTTTATTATCTTATCATGCCCAATGGATTTGAAGTTTTTAGATTGAATGCTTTTTAAAACATTGCTTTCATATATAGCAGATCTTTTAATATCACTACTTGCTTTTATTATTTTTATTGCTCGATACGTATCTGTCCTAAACAAATTTATAAAACTAATTTATTTATTCGCGCAATTAACATACCTTTTCGAGTTTTTACACAGCCACACTGTAGAAAAAGTTCCATAACCCAGTTTTCTAATAAGTTTGTAACATTTATGAGGTCCAATACGCTGTCCTATAAATGCAGGCATGTAACCACCAGGGCGATATCCTCTCAACGATTCTGTTTTTTTAGTTGTCGCTTTTTGCTGAACTTTTTGTAAACTTTTAACAGTGTAATTGCTTCGTAGGTCAACGGAATTTAAGCTATGAAAATTAAAATAGTCCTGTAGTTTTATATACATTTCAAAGAAGTAAAACACTACCAAGCAATGCACGACCGAGTCGAAACATTTGCACGTCGTAGAAAAGTTGTGGTCTCGGGTGCAAGTGGTTCAAATTCCATGTCGTTTTCCTTTACATTTTCGTTAGTTAAAGCCATATTTTGCATGTTATGTATAAACTGATCTAATAATTTATCTTTATAGGCGTAATTTAACAGAAATATTAACATTCATAATTAATTGTCACTTTTTTATACTGAAATGTATTCAGTTCAAGCACATTTGCAATAATGCTATATTAACTTTTGAAAATACAAACATTGGAAACAACAAATGAATGACGATTTTGTACGCATGCCATCTACACTACATATATGTAAAATTGGCGCCAAATATTTTGATTTGACACCTTCTTTAAAAAATGTATAATCAAAGACGGTACTCTTAATACGTTTAATAAGTTATAATTTTATTCACAAAATAAACTAAATGTTACATTTCTTTATTGCCTAAACTTTACTGTATTCCGTATTATCCATTTTATTTTTGTATTGCATTGTCTATCTCTGTTCTAACAAGTACACATATACATATCTCATGCTGCTAGAAACATATTAATTGTATAAAAAGCATTATTTTTCAAGAATTCTTTTAGATCTAATTAAAACTTGCTAACGTTACTTTGTGGATGGTTATGGGTAAATATTTTTTTGTTTTTAAATAAGACCTACATGTTTGCGTAAATGGCGTAAATAATCGTTGTCCGTACTGTCCTAAGGTAGGCGTAGGGCCAGGGCCCCCGCAAGGCTGAGCGGTGCCCACGTGCGGGACATTATTTTGGCGCCCTTTATTAATTAATGTACGAAGTCCAGTTATTTTTTTTTATTTTATAATAAAACAACAGACATTTTTTTTAATTTAATTTTTATTGGAAATAATAATTAATAAATTATTAATTAATAACAAAAAAAAACATCTTTAATCCGTCACTTAAAACTACAACTTTTATTAGGTTAAATATGTGTTTTTCTTGATATAACGGTAGCAAATTCTTTTATTACTCCATCAAAATCGATTTTGTCAACCACCTCCTGCTCTATAGCTAATATTGCTAGTCCAGATAGTCTCTCTTGATGCATAGTTGATCGAAGAAAATTTTTATTATTTTTAATTTTGAAAATGACCTCTCCCCAGAAACCACAGATCCTGGTAAAGTTAAGAGTATTCTTAAGGAAATTGTAACATTTGGCAGAGATGAGGTTAAATTGTGTTCAAATATATATTGCAATATATCCAGAGGATTTGAAGAATGAGGAATTGAAAATAACTTTAAAGCTTTAATCTCATTAAACAAAACATCTGCCTCAATATCAGCCTCCATCTTTACCGCATCAGTAAGCTTCTGTTGTAGAGCTTGGCAGTTGTTTAGGAGATCATCGTCACATAATGTAAAAATATTAAAAAAAAAACCAAAAACATTGTCATAATTAGAGATCATATCAAATCTACTATTTGAAGAACTTAGTACTTGATCAATTATTCTTAAAAAAAATTAACTTTAAACGCGGTTTTGGCATTTTGAGGTGCTTCATCCCTATGTTCATAATCAAAAAACTTTGGTTTATATTTTCGTCTAGTTGAATTGATTGCGGGAAGATCTTGCTCTAACTCAAGATCGGCGGCTAATTTTGCCGCTTGAGCAATTATTTCATTAAAGAAATTATCATTTCTATAATTTTTGAAATGATCGACTAAATTCTTTAAATAGTTTTGACATACTTTAATGTCAATTGTTACACTTTGCATCATTTTGCTTACAATATTAATCTGAAATAAAACATTGTACCAAATAATTACACTACAAATAAATTTAAATGATTGGATATTTAATAGTAAAGAACTTGCTTTATGCCTACTTTCTATGTTCAAAGTATCGTTATCCGCTATTTCTAGAAGACTCTCACCAATTTTAATTAAATGAAATTTTAATGGCTTTATAGCATCTACCCTACTTGACCATCTAGTATCACTTAGGTGTTAGTAGTACCCGGGCACTTGCGCCGCCATCTTGGATTTTGACGTCACAAGCCCGCCCACGTGGGGGACTGGTTTTTCCACCCTTATTTTTACTCGCTTACGTGTGAGATCGGGTTTTCCACCCTTATTTTGCGCATCCTCGTGTAGGACGCATTTTTCACCCTATTTTTGCACATCCACGTGTGAGACCGCATTTTCAACCCTAATTTCTGCACATCCTCGTGTGAGACCGTATTTTCACCTGCTGGAAATTTTATCCCTAATTATTTTATACGCGTACGTGAGACAGGATTTTCCACCCTTATTTTTACACATCCACGCGTGATACCGTGTTTTCAACCCTAATTATTTACTCGCTTACGTATAGGACATCTATTTTCACCCTATTTTTGCACATCCACGTGTGAGACCGTGTTTTCAACCCTAATTATTTTTACTCGCTTACATGAAGGACCGTATTACCCTTATTTTTATTATTTCTTTTGGGGAGTCTTATGGCTGTATTAAGGACCTTTTGACAGCTAGGACTTTTGCTAACGCGAGGACAGGGGTGGGAGCTGGTCTTGGCTTAGAACTGTATTTAGGGTTGGAGCTTAGGTGGGGCTGGTCTAGGGTTATTCTTAGGTTATTTGGTGTGTAAGGACCTTCTGGTTATATTAAGAACAGTGCCCCTGGAGGTTAGGCAAATGCACACGCATACAATGTAGGAAATTGCATAATTAATAAGATATTATTATTAAAATTATCGGTGCTATTGCTTTAAAATGGCCAAATGTTGTAATTCTAATAAGGAGGTTCTTCGACACTGTAGGGCTTCAACTTGTTCTCGGCCTTCGCCCCTGGCTGGAAGTGAACCCTAACCTTATAAGACAAGTGTAGAGCTTAGCCCTATCGTGGCCCTTGTGCAATTATATGTAGGTTCTAACTTATTTACAGCTGTAGGCCTTCGCCCTGTCATACAAAATTGTATTCTAATAAGGGGTTCTTGTAAGGCAGGACTTGTATCAGGGTCTGCGCCTGGCCTTTGAGTTAAAATTGATTTAGTGCCATCTAGCGGCGTAAAGACTAATGAACATTTTCTATAACAGAAGCTGATGCACACCTCTCCAGCTCTATGCTGTTTCCTGCTCCCTCTTTCTCACATCACAAACGAATCAATTAATTAAGTCAATCTCAAACAAATCACGTTCGATCATCAGATAAAATCATCAATCAACCGAAATTATGTCTTACAGTTGCGGAATCAGATTACAGTTCAAACTGAATGCATTAAAGTGTAATTCAAATATGACGTGAAATAATAAATAATTTTTACCCTAATGGAATGATGCTTTATGTATAGGCAGATCCTCTAAACAGCCACCACCTATACATTAGGAACATCATATCTGATTTATTTGCATGTTTAATTACATACACACAAAACTATTTCATTGTAACGTGTTCATTAACAGCTGTAAAAACCCGTTAAAAAGTACTAATTACTTATATATAACATAGAGTTAAATTAAAATTAACATGTTTTAAGAATATCAGGTTGATATAACGGAAATAAAAGGCAAAAGGTTTTAATGGTTTATTATTATACATGAATTAACAATAACTATAAGTTTAAAAACCGTGCGTACCTACTATTTTGTAGAGTTGATCTTATGTCGTTATCCTATAAGCATGATAATACATTTTTAAAAAATCTTTATAGGCATTTTTGTTAACAATATCAGGTAAAAAAACATAGATTAAAAATAATACGCTCACCTTTAGAAGTTTTTTCTTCAATATGCTAAACTGAATTTTTATATACGTACTTCACTAAAACATGCTTTGTGAATGGCTATAAACAGCCCATTACATATCGGACATTAACTATTTAGAAAGTAATACAGAAAAACCTGAATTCGTATTTAATAATTATGTTGTACTTACAGAAATTTACATTCAAAACACAAATATTTTAAAAACGTCTAATACCACTAATGTTGCATCATAATAATAAAAACTCATTATACAGTGATTACATATTAAATACTTAAAATATGTAACTTTATACGACGTCTATTATTACATAGAGATGGGATTATTCTTAAATTTAATTGATTTCGTTCCTACAACCGTTCGAAATCTTGCTTCTTCTCGCGATATCAAAAAAGCTATACTAGTGATACATTAAGTAAGTATAATAGCGGATACAGCTACATTGCTAACGATTATTGATGTTTTTTGCATGAGATTTTTTGAATGAGACAGCCTCGCAAGGTATTTTTAAGAAAAGCTATACATCTCACGAGATCAAACGAGATTTTGAGATACAATCGCCTCATCATCTGCACCTTGAACGATTATATTGTAACCTATAAAGCAAGCTAATAACCCTAATAGTTTATTCAGACATTATTACATGGACACGAGGTTAGCTCTAAATTAAATGATTTCAACGCCGCTCTGAGAATGCTGTACACTTAAAACCTTTAAGTCTGCTAGTCGAAGTTGTACCGTATTCACTTTCTTCAATTTTATCTGCACTCTGTTTCGAGGCTGTAGTACGTTTTTCTAATACATAAACAGAATCTTCAATACTGTGATACGTGTAGCAGCAAAACACATTAGCTAGTTAGTTTCACCTCTATATTACTTTACATGCAAGCCTGATCTTATCATAAATAAATACATCTGTCAAAAAGCTAATTAAACATAACTCCACGGCCAGGGTATAGCAAGCAACGCTTCAATTATAGCTCTTAGTCAACACAATAGGGCCTACAACTACATACAATCGACTAGCACTGCTTTAGCACGAGGATCAAACGAAAACACGTACGCACGCACCCACGTAAGCACACGTTCGCACACGCAAGCTCGCACGTACGCTCGCACGTACGCATGCACGTGCGAGCGCTCGTACGCTACGCACGCACGCTCGCACGAACGTACGCACGCTCGCACGTACGCACGCTCACACGTACGCGCGTTCGCACGACCGTACGTACGCTCGCACGCACGCACGTAGCACACACACACACACACACACACACACACACACACACACACGAGAGAGCGCGAAAACACGCTAAAGCGAAAACTTGTAAACTTGCAAACATGAATCAAGACGAGTGGAGCACCGCTAGAAAAAACAGGTTTATTAACAAAACCGAAGGAAAGCTTAACGTTTTGAAAATATTATTATTATTATTATAAACAACAATACATCATTATTATTTAATAACATGCTTTATCGGTTTTTTCTTCTTTGAACCGTGAGTCGTCCTCATCATCATCATCATTTTTGAGATTTGCCCTTCTCCCTACCTCAGCTCTTCTTTTCTTCTGTGAACCATCATCTTGATGGAGATACACCAGCTCAACCACGTCATCGCTTTCATCATTATCTTGAACGGTTATGTTGTAATAGTTTATTAACAAGTCAGTAAAATCTCTAATGTCAGCTGATGTTGGCTCATAAACAGGAGAATACATTATAGTAATGCTCACTCGATGACAGTTACACTTTAAAGAGCGAAACACGAGAAACGAGAACGCAGCTAGCCTTTGGTCTTGTGCAAGGTGCTCGTCAATGTTTCGGTAGAATCGGACATCTTCGGGGATGTCTGAAGTATTGACCTAACCACACTCTAACATAGTCCCTGGGGCATGTTTATAAAATCTAAACGCCTCTTTTATGGTCGAGATATTTTCTCCTAAGACGCCAGAACGCAGCTAGCCTTTGGTCTATGCGCAAGCGTGCTCGTCAATGTTCGGGTAGAATCGGACATCTTCGGGGATGTCTGAAGTATTGACCTAACCACACTCTAACATAGCCCTGGGGCATGTTTATAAATCTAAACGCCTCTTTATGATCGAGCTGTTTTCTCCTAAGACGAGCTAGTTTTGGTCTTGTGCAAGCGTGATCGTCAATGTCAGAGACATCTGGGATGTCGAGTATTGATAACACACTCTAACATAGACCCTGGGAATGTTTATAAATCTAAATGCCTCGACCATAAAAGAGGCGACATCCCCGAAGATGTCCGATCTACCGAACATTGACGAGCACGTTTGCGCATAGACCAAAGGCTAGCTGCGTTCTGGCGTCTTAGGAGAAAATATCTCGACCATAAAAGAGGCGTTTAGATTTATAAACATGCCCAGGGCTATGTTAGAGTGTGGTTAGGTCAATACTCAGACATCCCCGAAGATGTCCGATTCTACGAACATTGACGAGCACGTTACGCACAAGACCAAAGGCTAGCTGCGTTCTCGTTTCTCGTGTGTTTCGCTCTTTAAAGTGTAACTGTCATCGAGTGAGCATTACTATAATGTATTCTCCTGTTTATGAGCCAACATCAGCTGACATTAGAGATTTTACTGACTTGTTAATAAACTATTACAACATAACCGTTCAAGATAATGATGAAAGCGATGACGTGGTTGAGCTGGGTGTATCTCACATCCAAGATGATGGTTCACAGAAGAGAAAGAAGAGCTATGAGGTAGGGGAGAAGGGCAAATCTCAAAATCATGATGATGATGATGAGGACGACTCACGGTTCAAGAAGAAGAAGAAAACCGATAAAGCATGTTATTAAATAATAATGATGTATTGTTGTTTTAATAATAATAATAATAATAATATATTTTCCAAACGTTAAGCTTTCCTTCGGTTTTGTTAATAAACCTGTTTTTTTTCCTAGCGGTGCTCCACCGTCTTGATTCATGTTTGCAAGTTTACAAGTTTTTCGCTTTAGCGTGTTTTCGCGCTCTCGTGTGTGTGTGTGTGTGTGTGTGTGTGTGTGTGTGTGTGTGTGTGTGTGTGTGTGTGTGTGCGTGCACAGTGCGTGAGCGTACGTAGCGTGCGAACGCGCGTACGTGTGAGCGTGCGTACGTGCGAGCGTGCGTACGTTCGTGCGAGCGTGCGTCGTACGAGCGCTCGCACGTGCATGCGTACGTGCGATCGTACGTGCGAGCTTGCGTGTGCGAACGTGTGTGCTTACGTGCGTGCGTACGTGTTTTTCGTTTGATCCTCGTGCTAAAGCAGTGCTAGTCGATTGTATGTAGTTGTAGGCCCTATTGTGTTGACTAAGAGCTATAATTGGAAGCGTTGCTTGCTATACCCTGGCCGTGGAGTTATGTTTAATTAGCTTTTTGACAGATGTATTTATTTATGATAAGATCAGGCTTGCATGTAAAGTAATATAGAGGTGAAACTAACTAGCTAATGTGTTTTGCTGCTACACGTATCACAGTATTGAAGATTCTGTTTATGTATTAGAAAACGTACTACAGCCTCGAAACAGAGTGCAGATAAAATTGAAGAAAGTGAATACGGTACAACTTCGACTAGCAGACTTAAAGGTTTTAAGTGTACAGCATTCCAGAGCGGCGTTGAAACCATTTAATTTAGAGCTAACCTCGTGTCCATGTAATAATGTCTGATAAACTATTAGGGTTATTAGCTTGCTTTATAGGTTACAATATAATCGTTCAAGGTGCAGATGATGAGGCGATTGTATCTCAAAATCTCGTTTGATCTCGTGAGATGTGTATAGCTTTTCTTAAAAATACCTGCGAGGCTGTCTCATTCAAAAATCTCATGCAAAAACATCAATAATCGTTAGCAATGTAGCTGTATCCGCTATTATACTTACTTAATGTATCACTAGTATAGCTTTTTGATATCGCGAGAAGAAGCAAGATTTCGAACGGTTGTAGGAATCGAAATCAATTAAATTTAAGAATAATCCCATCTCTATGTAATAATAGACGTCGTATAAAGTTACATATTTTAAGTATTTAATATGTAATCACTGTATAATGAGTTTTATTATTATGATGCAACATTAGTGGTATTAGACGTTTTAAAATATTTGTGTTTTGAATGTAAATTTTGTAAGTACAACATAATTATTAAATACGAATTCAGGTTTTTCTGTATTACTTTCTAAATAGTTAATGTCCGTATGTAATGGGCTGTTTATAGCCATTCACAAAGCATGTTTTAGTGAAGTACGTTGTATAAAAATTCAGTTTAGTATATTGAAGAAAAACTTCTAAAGGTGAGCGTATTATTTTAATCTATGTTTTTACCTGATATTGTTAACAAAAATGCCTATAAAGATTTTTAAAATGTATTATCATGCTTATAGGATAACGTCATAAGATCAACTCTACAAAATAGTAGTACGCAGGTTTTAAACTTATAGTTATTGTTAATTCATGTATAATAATAAACCATTAAAACCTTTTGCCTTTTATTTCCGTTATATCAACCTGATATTCTTAAAACATGTTAATTTTAATTTAACTCTATGTTATATATAAGTAATTATTACTTTTTAATGGGTTTTACTGCTGTTAATGAACACGTTACAATGAAATAGTTTTGTGTGTATGTAATTAAACATGCAAATAAATCAGATATGATGTTCCTAATGTATAGGTGGTGGCTGTTTAGAGGATCTGCCTATACATAAAGCATCATTCCATTAGGGTAAAATTATTTATTATTTCACGTCATATTGAATTACACTTTAATGCATTCAGTTTGAACTGTAATCTATTTCCGCAACTGTAAGACATAATTTCGGTTGATTGATTGAGTTTTATCTGATGATCGAACGTGATTTGTTTGAGATTGATTAATTAATTGATTGTTTGTGTGTGTGAGAAAGAGAGGGGAGCAGGAAACAGCATAGAGCTGAGAGAGGTGTGCATATCAGCTTCTGTTATAGAAAATGTTCATTAGTCTTTACGCCGCTAGATGGCACTTAAATCAATTTTAACTCAAAGGCCAGGGCGCAGACCCTGATACAAGTCCTGCCTTACAAGAACTTATTAGAATACAATTTTGTATGACAGGGCGAAGGCCTACAGCTGTAAGAATAAGTTAGAACCTACATATAATTGCACCAAGGGGCCACGATAGGGCTAAGCTCTACACTTGTCTTATAAGGTTAGGTTCCATACCACTTCCAGCCAGGGGCGAAGGCCTGAGAACAAGTTGAGAAGCCTACACGTGTCGCACAAGAACCTCCTTATTAGAATTACAACATTTGGCCATTTTAAAGCAATAGCACCGATAATTTTAATAATAATATCTTATTAATTATGCAATTTCCAACATTGTATGCGTGTGCATTTGCCTAACCTCCAGGGGCACTGTTCTTAATATAACCAGAAGGTCCTTAACACCACCAAATAACCCTAAGAATAACCCTAGACCAGCCCCACCCTAAGCTCCAACCCTAAATACAGTTCTAAGCCAAGACCAGCTCCCACCCCTGTCCTCGTTAGCAAAAGTCCTAGCTGTCAAAAGGTCCTTAATACAGCCATAAGACTCCAAAAGAAATAATAAAATAAGGGTAATACGGTCCTTCATGTAAGCGAGTAAAATAATTAGGGTTGAAAACACGGTCTCACACGTGGATGTGCAAAAATAGGGGTGAAAATAGATGTCCATACGTAAGCGAGTAAAAATAATTAGGGTTGAAAACACGGTATCACGCGTGGATGTAAAAATAAGGGTGGAAAATCCTGTCTCACTGTACGCGTATAAAAATAATTAGGGATAAAATTTAGGGGATGAAAATACGGTCTCACACGAGGATGCAGAAATAGAGTTGAAAATGCGGTCTCACACGTGGATGTGCAAAAATAGGGGTGAAAAAATGCGTCCTACACGAGGATGCGCAAAAATAAGGGTGGAAAACCCGATCTCACACGTAAGCGAGTAAAAATAAGGGTGGAAAAACCAGTCCCCCACGTGGGCGGGCTTGTGACGTCAAAATCCAAGATGGCGGCGCAAGTGCCCGGGTACTACTGGTGTTTTAGATTTAATTCAGGAGCATTTTTTTAAATAATATCCCATCTTTTTGTGGTGGAAGAGAAAAAAACGTAGAGTTTATGTACTATATTAAAAAAGTTTACTGTTTCATTTGATACTTTAGCAGCATCATATACTGCTAAATTTAAGCTATGTGCAGCGCATGGCACAAAAAAAGCTCGAGGATTAGCGTCCAGTATACGTTTTTGTAAGCCAATATGCTTTCCACGCATATTGGCACCGTTATCATACCCTTGACCTCTCATGTCTTTAATATCTAAATTTAAATTTCGTAAAAGTTCAACTACATAATTAAATAGTCCTTCTCCTGTAGAATCGAATATTGGGCTAAAAGCTAAAAAACTCTCTTGTATTTGAACTTTTTTACAATCATGATTTAACACCACATAACGCAAAACAAGGCTTATTTGTTCTGTGTGACTTGTATCTGGCGTACAATCCATAATTATTGAATAATATTTGGAACTGCGTACCATATTTAAAATATGATTTTTTACTTGAGAGGACATTAATTCTACAATTCCGTTTTGAATTTGATTGCCTAAACAATGAGTTTTTTTAAAGAATTTTCCTGGGAGTTTTGCACTCTACTAAAATGTTCTCTCATCACAGGGTCAAATGAGGAAATCATCTCGACAGCCTTAAGAAAATTTCCGTTATCATGTTGAAAAAGTATTTTAGAAGAACCCTGAAATGCTAGACATTGTCGGGACAAAAATTTTACGACTGCAACAATTCTTTCCAGAACATCATGCCAATATTTTTATTCGGTTTCTAAAACCCGTAAATGGTGATCGTTTACAGTAGTAGATAATTTTAACATTTTTTTCAAACTCATCCATGTATTCATATGAACATTATGTACAATTGATGTGTCATGTCTTTTTATAGCCAACGATAAGTGTTGCCAGTCAGAAAAACCATTTGAATCAGAAAAAGTATTGATAGTTTTATCGAAAACCTTACAACAAAAGCAAACTGAATAAATAAGCCAAATTCTCTCTGTTGTTTCACCATTCTCCAGTTTTCTGACAAAGTACGTACTTGAAAATTGTCTTTTGTCTTGATTTGTAGGAAATTGATAATTGCGTCCTATCAAAGGAGGTCCTCGTTCAACCAACCTTCTGACTTCCTCGCTGTTAATCGATCTAGGCCACAGAGCAAGATCCTCTGATAGAAGAATGGTACTTGTCATCTCAGGACTCATTTCAGTCAAGGCTTCGGTTTCAGCTTCACTTGTAACCTCTATTGTTGAGCCGGTGGGTTCGACCGATTCTACGTTTTCACTGAGAGTTGATGTACTCGTAGATGGTTCAAGTGCAGGAACAGGTGAAGCAGCGACCGCTTCAGAACATTGACTCTCTAAAGCTTCTGTTTCTGCATTGGCAACGAGTTTTCGCCTAGAAATCTTCCATTTTGCCAGCCATCTTCTCCCTTTCTTGGGCTCTAACTTTTTTTTGCTCCCGTAATTTTGCGCCAGAAGGTCGTTTCTGTGGTTCCCAGAATTAAGCAAGTGAAGCTAATATAAGCTAATATGCTAGATCAATATAAAATGTATTAAGATGTACTAGGCTCAGAAAACATTTAAAAAAGAAACGTGGTGAGATCGTTGGATGATAGACGAATAAAATATTTTGACAGTTTTGGCACTACCGGCTATACCGGAAAGAGATGTCAACTTCGGCAATTTGAATGAAACACCCTGTATATTATTACCTAATTAGGTAACACGTAAAAGTCTAATTACCTAGATTTTTGTACATTTAATATCCTATACCTATTTTAAATGGTTTTTAAGAAATTTTAATTTTTATTTCAGAAACTACATTTGCATTTTTTTCCTATAAACAAGACATTTATTATTTAATTTGAATTGTTATACGCAATGACTTGGCGTAACAAAATTTGTATAATATCTGATTTAAATTTTAATAGTTAAAAGCTATATTATTTGAAATAATGAAAATTAAAATATCCCAAAAGCCATTAAATCTTAAGAGGTTATCCTCGAGTTTTACGTAGAATCTAACTATGTAACTATTGTATAATAATATAAAGGGTGGCTATTTACATTGACAAAATTTTTAAAATAAACTTTGATATGCCTTAAAAAAACTAATTTTGGATTTTATTACTTTATTAGAATATGTCCAATTATTTATATTATTTTTTATATGATATAATATAATACTTACCATTTCACCCTTAATTTAATTTCCACACCAAACACAATAACAAATAATATAAAACACTTGATCGAATCGAATATTTTCTTTCTACCACTTTAAAACACGTCTAATTTATAATTTATCTTCCGTTTTCTTGTGTGAATATCAAGAACTGATTAGCTAACGCCTTTCGTTGTTTTAATTTATACCCCGAACCGGAAAAATGCAACTCTGGACAAGTTTTCACGTTTGTAGACAAGCTTGGCGATTTACGGATACTGCATAATATTCGGATTTGGTTTAAAAAATGCAATTCTTTATTTACAAAAAAAATGTTAAATATTAACAAAAATTTAAAATAAGGGTTTAATTTTTAATAAACGATTTTATTTAATATCGCTCGACCTGTATAGTTGTTTATTGTTCGTTTTTAATCTTGCAATAGCTTTTTGAACTACTTCTACTCAACCGATTCTTACAAAACTTTCCGCACATATTTTAGGTTTCCGTGAAAACATTATATTATCATATTTTATGTTTAACCCCACAGTATCAACTCCTGAGCGAGGGTGAGAGCTGCCCTTAAAAATTTTAAATTAGAAGGAGATCAAGTGATACCTCGTTTTAAAGGTCTTTTTATCCTGAATTTAATGTTGCAGTCGTATAGTAGAGGTAATTCTAGTCTAGTGAGAAACTAAGAACCAAAAAATAGAAAGTATAGGTAAAAATATTTCTGATATATCCTGACCTCTGGAACATTTAACAATTAAAAATAAAAACGTGGGGGCGCAAGTTCGCTAAAAAAATATTTTAACCTACATCCCACATTTTAAATTAATTGTTAATTTTAAAGAGGTTAGAATCTTTAGAAAGTCTCATAATGTGTCCTAATAATTATTTTCCGTTTTAGTGCTCCAGATTTTATTTAAAGTAGTAGTTTAACTTAAAATATTATTTATGTATATTAGATAAAATATTGATAAAATTGTTAATTTCATCTCTAAGTGTTTAATAAAACCTTAAGTTAAAACTGTATGAAAATTTAATATGTCGTAGCACCGAAATAAATATTTCTTACATTGGGTCGGGTGAATAAAAACAAGTGAACGCTTTTACCCGTCAATCCGAAAGTTAATACTCGTTAATCCTTAACAAACTAAATGTGGCCACTAAGTATAATTATACAATTATACATCTGGGTCAGTCCTCCCCAATACACCCTTGATATGGTAAACCGCATCCAAAAAAGAGCTATAAGGCTTATAAATGACCCGTCTCTGACTTCTGACCTGCAGCCTCTTGAGCATAGAAGAATAGTTTCGGTTCTTTCCTTGTTCTATTGAAGGCCATCTTCGCTACGAACATTCGGTTTGCCCATTCCACCAAAATTACGCACTCAAAATTCTATCGTGTCACACTAAACGGGCCCCATCTACATTTTTCCACACGGCGACCAAATTGTGGAATGCAATACCCAGCTCCTGTTTTCTTCCAAACTTTGACTTAAGTCAATTTAAGGTAGCCATTCATAAACATTTCTCGGCAGCCTAACAATATCCCTAAATCCTCCCAGTGTTCCTGAGTGCTTTAGCAACATGAACTAGGCGTACTGGCCTTGTATTCTACTTCAATGGTGGTGGGGAAACGGATACAGCGCTCGACGTTCACATTCGTCACTTTGTACTTTGCAAACGGTTCGTCGTACGTGAAAATGAATATGACATTTTTGTAGATAATTTCATGAACTTCCTTTTTTGTAACCACCTCAATTGACTTACGAGCCATAGAAAATGAGATGTGACCTTGGACGTTGAACAATTTTTTAAGCATGGCCGCAATTTGTTCTTTAAAACAAAAAAAAATGAAACGATTAAAAAAATATATTGCTGCCGATGGCCTTTTTTAAGCTAAAATGACTGAATTATTAGAGTAATTAAGAATCCATGAGTAATAAAAATAAAAAAGGAACGTCCATTTTCACGTTATCGCGGAATGTTGTTTGTATAATAAAGGGCAATCTGTATTTTAAAAACATACTAATTTCATTAATTGCGGGTCGAATAATGAAAAATAAAGGCGAAGTCTCGCAAAGTATGGTGGAACTATTACCACAAATAAATGTGAAACTAGACAAAATTGAACATAGGAATCAGAGATTAGAAAGGAAAATAGATAATCTTGGGACAGAACTAACTAATGTAAAAATGGAAAATGAACTATTGGAGAACGATAAAAAGCTACTAGAACAAAGAACCTCAGTACAAGAAGAGAGGATAGAGAAACTAGAAAGAGAATTAAGAAAAAAAAAATAATTCACGGAGTGGGTGAAGCAAAAGAGAGAGACTTAAAACTAAAAGAAAAAATGAGAATCGTACTAAGAGAGATGGGAATACATATAAATATGGAAGGGGACATAACAGAAATCAGAAGAATGGGAAGGTAACAGCGAGGAAGAATAGGACCAGTATTAATGGAAGTGAGGGACTGGAACAAAAAAATTTAAAAAACTGAACTATACAAAAGATATACAGGAACATCGAAGAGACCTGGTGAAATAAATGAAACAGTATAGAGAAAAGCTAATGAAAATTATGCGGTATACAAAAAACTAATAGGGAGCGAGGGAGGGAATTTGGGGACGACATGGAATGAATGAAGGATAACGCAAATGAAAAAACGGCAAAGGACCAAAAAGACAAACCTAAACATACCGAAACATGTAAAATATCAACAGAAGGGATAAAGTAGAAAGAAACAGTAAAAAAAAATAGGTGAAACAAAAGAAGTGGTAGTATGAACATGAAACATAACAACACTAACAGGGAAAGAAGTAGAGGTAACAGAAGAAATGGACGAATACGGAATTGGGATACTAGGAATAAGCGAAACTAAGAAGAAAGGAATAGGGATAATAAAACTGACAAATACACACTACATGTATTACTCAAGGACAAAAATGGAAGAAACGGTAAAGGAGGGAATGGGACTTATTGTAAATGAAGAAATAAAACAAAAAATCGTGAAAATGGAAGCAATAAATTCAATAATGATAATCTTACACCTGCAAATGGAAGAAAGAACAATATTTATACAATATGAAAATGTAAACTTTCACCATTATGTTTCCCAAACTGTTATACTAATAGCAGGCTTACGTTTATGTTTTAATTTTTCAAATTTGACAAAATTGTTTACTACATCTTTTAACAATTTTTAACAAACATTACTACTGACGAAGATAACTGTAAGTGTTATGGAAACGTTTAGTTTGTATAATTTAAAGTACACCATTAAAAAATCCCAAAAAAGATAAGTATTTTAATATTTATACAAGTATACGCGCCAATAGAAGGAAGTGAAGGAGGGTAAATGGAAGAATTCTATAACGAATTACAAAAAAAAAAACAGATGGTGCGAGAGAGGACACCGATAACATAATAATAATGGGAGACTGGAACTGTAGAGTAGGAAGAGATGTGAATAGAGGTCTGGGATGTATGGGCGATTTTGGAGAGGAAACAATCAATTGAAATGGAATCAAGATACTAGAATTCTGTCAATTAAATGGCGTTTTGATAGGAAATACTTTTTGGAAAGAAGAACTAGACGATAAATATACATTTGTGGCAGAGGAGAGACAGGCCAAAAGTATAATAAAGTATGTAACTTTCACACCAGGTTTAAGGCATAATATACAACAAATCTTAACAGAGAAGAGGGCAGAACTAGCAACAAATCATAGATTAGTAAGAGCGACATGGAAAATACAGAAGCAAAAGACAGAAAATATAATAAAATTTAGAAAGGTGAGGATAAATAAACTAAAAGAAGAGAAATATAGGCTAAAATATCAAGAAGAGACAGATGAAGAGTTTTACAGACAAGAACTGCAGAAAAAGGGATGGACTATGGAAGATAGATGGAAAGCATTTAAAGAAGTAATATATACAAAGGCAGTAAAGATCTGTAGAATGAAAAAAAGGAATAATAATAGGAAAACAAATTGGTGGAATGAACAAGTAAGAGAAGAAATACAGGACAAGAAAAAGACCTGGAAGAAATACATACAGACTGGACAACAACAGGAATATATAAATAGAAGAAATAAAACAAAACAGACAGTAAAGGAAGCTAAACAAAAAGTTGGGAAAAATTTGGAAGAGAGGTAAACGAAACATAAAGATAATGATAGCATTTTCTGGGCCAGGATAAGAAATTTGAAAGGAAGTCAGCTAAAGGAAATAAGAGGAATTAGAAATAAAAATAAACACATTACAACAACATTACTAGAAATATGGAAATACCTACTTTGAGCAGAAGTTTAAAAAGAAAGGAGACAATGAAGAAAAGAAATCGACTAGTGAAAAGGAAGAAGCAAGAGGAGAAACAAAACATTTATGAGGTATAACAAGAGGGGAAATGGAAAACTCACCGAAAAAGATAAAAACTGGGAAAGCAAGCGGCGAAGGCAAAATAGACCCGGAAATGGTAAAATGGATGGGAGAAAAGGGTAAAGAATGGCTATGGAAAATATGTAAGGAAGCATCGAGACTTAAGAAAATCCCGACGGACTGGGAACAGAATCTGATAATCCCAATATATAAGAAAGGGGATCAGACGACATGCGACAATTACAGAGCCATATGTCCCTCCTCGGTATATTTTAAAGTATATACCAGAATTTTGGAGCAGAAACTTAGAAATAGAATAGAAAATAAACTAGATAAGGAGCAAGGGATATTTAGAGCAAATAGGCAAACGAACGACAACATGTATATTGAGGAATATTATAGAAAGAAAGCAAATACTGCTAACCTTTCTAGACATAAGAGAAGTCTTTGGCACAGTCGAGAGAGAAAAAATATGGGAATGCCTAGAGGAACTGTAAGTGACAACGGACTTAATAGAGGTCATCAGAAATATATACAAGAAAGCTAGAGGAAAAATTCATCTAACTGGACAGAGATCAGAAGACCTCAAAATGGAAAGCGGTATAAAACAGGGCGACAGCCTAAGTCCTCTACTGTTCATAATATTAATGGATAAAATAATAAAGAACCTAAAAGAAAAAAATAGGACGATTGCACACAATAATAGGGTATAGGAATTTGGAACCAGTTAAGGTGAAAAGTCTAATGTACGCGGATGACATAGTTATAATGGCAGATACGGATACGGATACGGAAATGCAAAAACTAGTCAACATATGGGTAAATGAAATAGAGAAAATGAAAATGGAAGTCAACATTAAGAAAAGCAAAACAGTGACTGTGAAAAAAAACTAGGCGAAGGGACAAAATAGAGAAATAAAGTGCAAAGGCAGTAACATGGAAAAGGTTTCAACGTTCGAATATTTGGGAACAATGGTAATAAAGGATGGAAGATTGGAAGCAGAGCTGAGGTATAGAATGAAGTGGGAAAACAGGATCTACCATGCGTTGCACATAATGATATTAGGAAAAAAAGGAGATAGATCAAAAGGTAAAACTAATGGTATTAAACGCGGTAACAATGCCAACAGTATTGTACGCAAGTGAAAACTGGACAATACAAACGAAACATGAGAGTATGATAACGGCCACTGAAATGAGACACATAAGAAGGATAGCGGGTTAGAGGATAGAGGATAGAGTATGAAATGAGGAAATTATAGAAATACTTTAACAAGAACCAATACTGAAGAAAATCAAAAGGAGACAGTTATCGTGATACGGACATATACAATGAATGAAACCAGAGTGAATGAGCAGAAAAGTTTGCGAGGCAGGAAGCTGGAGGAAAAGAAGAAGGGGAAGTCCAAGGGAGAAATGGATAAGTCAAATCACTGAGGTGCAAAAGGCATGAGGAAAAACACTAAACGAAATGAAAAGTTTAGCAAAAGATAGAAACAAATGGAAGAAATGGATTAAGGAGGACTGGGACATAGAAATCCGACGCTGGAAGGCATAAAGATTAGAGAGAAGAAGAAGATTAAAGTTGAATGTAAAAGAAAATGTTTATCCACATTTTATATAATGTCGTATCTGAAGAATCCATTTAATGTCTTCCTACCACTAACAATGCAAACATAATGTCTTTGACGTAATCATTGTTATACAATGACCTAATATACGCTTGAAGCAATTTACCTGCAACGCTACTGAAATTCTCGAATTATCGCGAGTAGAATATTTGAAAACGGATGAACGCGCATCTGACCTCCAAATCATCTCTGGCTACGCGTGTTATAAAGTGGGATAAGTGTGAATTTATTTTTCATTAGTTAATTATGGTGGGTATTAATATAACGCTTAAAGCTGTGTTAATTATCAAAAGTGCATTTACTTACGTAAAGAGTGTTCGTTTTGGAAAGCTAATCTATATTTGGAATGGATACAAGAAATAAAAACAATTACAATTTTCTTTAAAACCTGTCAGATGTTCACACTTGCCTCTTAGCGGCATGGTCACTGCGTACATGCACACAATGTGCGGCTGCTTAGGCGAATGCTGGGGTAGTATTTTCCCTCTCAGAACCCTAACTCCGTTCCTTCCGATCCTATCCTGACCACACCCATCCTTAATCCCACCATGCATATATACGTAATATGTGTATGTATGCTGGGAATCCATGATTGTGGCTGAAGGAGCTCGGAAAGTTCGAGCAGCCCGCCCTCCTCCTTGGGGAGGGAATGAAATACGTGGCCTTTCATTTTTTTTGCCTCTTAAAATGGGGCAAGCGTAAACGCGGGGTTTTTTCGCAATAAATAAATGGCTAGAGATGCCGAGGGCTAATATGCATAAGGTACCAATGCGCGCAAAACAAACGTGACACATTTTATACTATGATTCTTCATTTACAAAAACTAAACGTGAATTATAAAAACTAATCTACATATTAAGTTAAATTATAACAAACTGCATCCACTCAAATCGACATTAAAGTGAAATTTTCTCCAGCGGTCAGTTTGGAGCTGAGGTAAAATACGTTCAGCATCATTTTTATGTATCATTGCGATATCAACTTGTAGCCAAGACAATTTTTTTTCTACTTTGGTCGTTGTTAAGAATTTTACGTTCAACACATCGCCTTCATGTTAAAATTTTGTCTAACATAGAATTTAAAGGATTCTTGATTTTAAATTTTATAATGCAAAATACTGCGTTATTTAAAAAGACTGCATCATTTTCTGACTCTTACTCAATAAAACTACTGTCATCTGAATACTATTGGTAGACAAAGGCAAATACGAAGTCGAAGATGCAGTCAAACGCAGGTACAGACGAAGACGAATGCGAAGACGAAGACGAAGACGAAGACGAAGACGAAGACGAAGACGAAGACGAAGACGAAGACGAAGACGAAGACGAAGACGAGGACGAAGAAGAAGACGAGGATGAAGACGAAGACGAGAGTGAAATCGCAGTCGAAATCGTAAGCGTAAGTGGATGCGGTAATGACAGCAGCAATGGCAACGGGAACAGAAAATACCTTATAAATAAAGACAACTATGAGGACAACTTTCTGGTTTCATCTTTGCCGCTTTTATACTCTATTTTCACTAGACAAAGACGAAGACGAAAACAAATACGAGGACGAAGAAGAAGACGAAAACGAAGACGAAAATTAAATCGGAGGTGAAATCGTAAGCGTAAGTGTATGTGGTATTGGCAGCGGCAATGGCAATGGGAACAGAAACAGA
Source organism: Vesta saturnalis (assembly GCA_036346205.1). Taxonomy (NCBI): domain Eukaryota; kingdom Metazoa; phylum Arthropoda; class Insecta; order Coleoptera; family Lampyridae; genus Vesta; species Vesta saturnalis. The sequence goes on from JARFJB010002125.1 coordinate 131,106, forward strand.
AACCCGAACTCAAAAACGAAGTATGTCAAAATTAAAGATTAAGCTTCGTCTCCATCTCATCTCCGCCTTTGTTCCAGTCTCCTCTTTGTCTCGTCTTCGTCTACACTTCGTCTTCTCACTGCGTAATCTTCACCTCGCCGTTTTGTTTTCGCTTTAGTTTTGATTCGTTCTACCATATCTATGACTTGTAGCGCACTCGCCTTCCCCTCGCTTTGTCTCATTTTATTACTGTTCTCGCTATGCTTCCATTTAATGTCCGTCCCATTTTTATATCATCTTGGTCCCATTCAATATCTTCACGCTTCTGTCGTGTTTCAAGTTTTTTTCGCTCTGTGTCGGCACGGTCTCGTCCCTTTTTGTTCTCGTAACGTCGTAGCTTCGTCCCCGTTTTGAATCCGCCTTGTTTCTGATTTGCTTGTGTCTTGTATACGCTTTACTCTCATGTAGTCTATTGTTTGCTAGTTGATTTATAAAGAAACCAAGTAAAAGAAAGACGGGGCCAAATAAAGCAAATTGTTCTTTTGGCAAACACCGTTGGATCAACATTATTTATGGAATTCGAATAACTTCTGATTTGGATATTGGAACATCAATATTGAAAATTGGAGCAGCTGAAACAATGCAAACATAAATGTGAGTGTATAAATCTTAGATTTTTATTTGAGGTTACGTTGAATATTACTATTGTTTATCACCTATGAGCATGTGTATAAAGGATTTAGGTAAATTATATACTAGTCTGGAAATAGTACAACCATTCATTAGTTTTATAGTGGTTCAATATTATTTTAAAAATTAAGAGATACTTACCGAAAATATATCTTCGTTATTGTTTAGTCATGATGAAATATGTGCACAAATTCAGGTCAATGATAATCGCATGCGCGCAACATGTTATATAATTACAGGTGATACAAGGTGTTTGAATAAAGTTGAGAATACACAATTCCAGATTTATTTTTAAAATCACAATTGATCTTATTTTTGCCCAAAGAACCTAACGCAAATGTTTAATGTTTTTTTTGATACTGAACTAATACTGAACTCTATCCCCTTGGATTCCAGTCGAGGGAATTTTATTAAATAAGTATAACATTAATCATCATAATAAATTAATGATAGCACAACGTGCTGAAGTTGTAATCAAATACATTATAGTCTTATTAATGCAATTCAGCTCAAAATATTCATGGGACTCAAACGTGGTGATAATTATAATTATATTAATAAATATAAATTAAAACATTGCAGGAAATTTATGAATTTCACAGATGTCAATTTTAATAATTATATTAAAATTACATCGTAATATATATATATATATATATATATATATATATATATATATATATATATATATATATATATATATATATATATATATATATGGATGACAATTGTTCAATTGTTAACTAAGTTCTATGGGTAACTTTGTTATTATAACAGCTACAGAGTCTGTTAAATTAGCAATATTGAGCAGAATTTCAAGACTAATCAAATAACGTTTTGAGTTTTGACCAGTGTTACCAACTTTCGGAGTTATTTAGAAAAACTAAAAATGAGCCGAAATTTCAAACTCAAATATCTTTGAAACCGTTGCAAATAAAGCTAAAATACAAGAGAAGTAATTGATAGATATTTTTACGAAATCTAAGATGTCTATTTTTAAATTAATTATGCATTTCATTTTTCAATATAACACAAAGTTACTTTTTTTTAATGGAACGTATAGTTTATTTTAGTCCTATTAAATAGCATATTTTTTACTGATTTAAAAAATTTATAGTTTACTTTATTTATAACAAGTAGTTTTCTTGTAATTTAATAAAAACTGTAAAGTTAAAATCGAGTACCAGTTTTAAAAGATAGAAAGCGCCTTGGAATGAAACAAAACAAAAGAAATCTATAACACGATAATCGTCAGTTGTGAACAACTTACGAGTACGAACTTTATTAATGCTGAAGTTTATAAAATTTTAACCAATCATAAATATTTATAAACAAAAGAAATACCTAAGTACTAGATTACAACTAAATTACAACAAGATTTCAAAATGGCCACCATGGTTTTCAACACATATACTACATCTTTGTAATATATTATTTTGCACTTTTAACAAGGTATTAGGTCTAATTGCTGCACTAGCTGTTCTTATTTTATCTTTTAGATCTTTGACATTATGTGGTTTAGTTTTATAAACGCTGTCTTTAACTGTTCCCCACAAAAAGAAAACCTGAGGGGTTAAATCTGGAGATCTAGGAGGCCATGGAATAGTACCAATCCAGTTATTACATCTTTCTGTTAAAGTTTGAAACAACATTTGCATTGTGATCAGGGGCTCCATCTTGTTGAAAATAACGAAAAGCGCGTATTAAATTTAATGGAACTTGGTCCATCATATTTTCAAATTCATTTCTTAACAACGTTAAGTAGCGTTCAGCATTTAAATGTTGTTCAAAAAAATATGGACCATTTTTGGTATCTAAAATACCGCACCATAAGTTTATTGAGAAAACATGTTGATCTCGTCTCTCTACAGTTAAATGAGGATTTTGTTGAGCCCAGTAAATGTGATTTTTTCTATTAAATAAACCATTGTTGGTAAACAGCTTCGTCCGTAAACAAAATTGATTTAGAAAAGTCATTGTTTCTTCGATGCTCTTCAATAAACCAGGTAGCGTAATTTAATCGTCTGCAGGATACAATGCAGGATACAATGTATTTCCAACGTGGTACGGTAAGCTTTGAAGTTATTTTGTTTCAAGATTATGCGTGCTTCTTCTCTTGACGTATTACATTCGAGTCCAATTTCCCGTACAGGTGCAGTCGGTTTGACATTATTACAAGCCAGAACATTTACTTCGGTTTCTTCATTAAATTATTTTTTTGCGTCTTTTGGTTTTTGAAAGACCCGTATTGCTTTAAATTAATTTCCAGTTTACGAAATAATCTTTTAGCAGGTTGCCTTTCCATGTACCTCTGTAAATACATTCCCGAAGCTACATTTTCATCACGATTAGAAGTTCTCTTCTTCACAGGAATACTCCATATTTATTTTTTAGAAAATCACCTTTTTTAAATAAGGAATCCTATTTAAATTTTAATTTAATTAAAATGAACATAAATAAAAATGCAAGTGTCAAACTTGTTTTGTTTTATTTAATTCCAAGGCGCTCTATTTTTTAAAACTGATACTCGATTTTATTAAATTACAAGAAAACTACTTGTTATAAATAAGGAAAACTATACATTTTTGAAATCAGTAAAAGATATGCTATTTAATAGGACTAAAATAAACTATACGTTCCATTAAAAAAAAGTAACTTTGTGTTATATCTCAAAAATGAAATGCAAAATAAATTAAAAAATAGGCTTATCTTAAAGTTCGTAAAAATATTTATCAGTTACTTCTCTAGTATTAGCTTTATTTGCAACGGTTTTAAAGATATTTGAATTTGAAAATTCGGCTCATTTTTAGTTTTTTCTAAATAACTACGAAAGTTGGCAACACTGGTCAAAACTCAAAACGTCATTTGATTGGTCTTGAAATTTTGCCCAATATTGCTAATTTAACCGACCCTGTATATGTATATGTATATGTATATGTATATATATATATATATATATATATATATATATATATATATATATATATATATATATATATATGGTTTAGGTAAACATACGGCAAAATTCAAGGGGTTATTTCTTAGCCTATTCTAACAATATTTTGTCCTATGATGCTTTTGAAAAACCCCTTAGATACAGGGTGAACAAAATTTGCGACAACCATATTTGATATTTTTCACTATTGCTAAATCGACTTATTCGCTCATTTTACAGCTTTTGGCCAAGTCTCTTCAAGATCGGTCATGATCTCTTGCTTGCGTGCGTGCGTGCGTGCGTGCGTGCGTGCGTGCGTGCGTGCGTGCGTGCGTGCGTGAGTGCGTGCGTGCGTGCGTGCGTGCGTGCGTGTGCGTGTGCGTGTGCGTGTGCGTGTGCGGGTGCGGGTGTGCGTGTGCGTGTGCGTGTGCGTGTGCGTGTGCGTGTGTGTGTGTGTGTGCATGTCCGCGTGCGCATGCGCATGTGTGTGTATGGATGTTTGTTGGTATCCACGATAACTCCAGAACGAAAATACGTTCGTACTTAAAATTTTGAATTTAAGCTTGTTTTCCTTTGGCTAAAGCTGATTAGATTTTGGGAGAAATCCAGCGGCCGAGAGGAGGGATTTTATTAGGTTCACTGTTTGGTTTTTATCAAATATTTCTAAAACAGCTGCATATTTCAAAGATATAAAAATTCCTAGATATAGACCTTAAACAAGTCGATGAATTATATTCTATGCAATTTTTTGATACTACGCGTAATTTAGCGGCAAAAAATTCCTAATGTAGAATTTGGACCACTTGCGAAATCGGGTAATTGCTGGGTGTAACTCAATTAGAAATGACCCTGGTGTGTTTGAAAGAGTTCGGCAGTCAATGACGAGAAGATTGAATGCTTATATCCAGGCTGGAGGAAGTCATTTCGAACATTTATTGTAGATTGACAAACTTTATATGTACTTTTTGATAATAGGGTGTTACTGTCAAATTTTGTTCAGCAAAATATTCTTAGAATACCTAGGCCAAGAAATAACCCCTTGAATTTTTGCGCATGTTTACCTAACACCCTAACATATATATATATATATATATATATATATATATATATATATATATATATATATATATATATATATATATATATATATATATATATATATATATATATATATATATATAAGGGTCCGCCCTTGTAGCCAGGTCGATCCACAATTGTATTGTTCTCTTGAGTAATACCATAGCGAGCAGACCGGTTGTTGGCCAAATCGTGCCCCGGACGATGTAGCATTCCCTACTAACGGTATCGTCCTACTACCGCATTTTTTTGTTAAATAAATTTCAGGATTAGAACTGTTTGATGGTTACTTTATATTTATCTAAGAAAAAATTCAATATAACATCTGACTAAATGAACCATTCTATCATTGGTACTGCACAGTTATTGTAAGGTACAAATTTTATATAATTTATATCAAAATTCACGATTTAAAACCAAAAAAAGAAGATTAGTTTCTGGCTGACTGCAGAGTTATGGAACTAGTGGAGCTGCAGTAATTTTGAGAACTTGAATGTATTGGTACTTAGTTTCTGTTTTACAATGCTCACGATTCCATAATGATAACAGAAATGAACTGATAAAATTTGTATTTTTTTTCAAATGTGAAATAAATAAACAGAGTTAACTCATTAATTAAAAATGTTCTATCTGTAATTTAATTATTTAGAAAATGGTTTGAGATAATAAAATTTAAATAACAGGTAAAAGTCTACATTGTTATTGCCTATTATTCATACACATTTAAGTAAAATGCAACCCCTTTTCTGCATTGCTTATTTGGCTCTTCCTGATGTAATTATAATATTTAAACATAGGTACCTATTATAATTATACGTTTTATTTATTTTACTAAATACATCTCATTAAAGTTTACAAATGCTACGTAAAAGTGTATTTACATTTTTTCAACATGTACAATAGTCACTCAAGCTCATTAAAAAGTTACATGTTCTATAATAATTATTTTTTAGTACTTACTATTCAAACTAAGTAAAACTTTGCAGTTTTGTATTGTTAAAATATTGTCATCAACTGTCCCATTTGATTGTACAAAAACCTAATTATTATAAAAATGTACTTCAAAAATCTAGAAACCTTCACATACTATCTACATATTAGAAATACAAGGCTAACATATTTCTCTCAACAAAGTACTTATATACATATAGAACTAAAATAAAAGTATATACTTTCTCTTGAGCCATTAACCATTGGTATCTTTCAGTCATGTTGTTCAGTGCATGAAATTTATTTAAAACCTAATTATAAAAGATTCACCTAAATCTAAAAAACTAGCCTCATACTCAAAATACGAGGCTTTTAAACTATAATAATAAAATACTTTATATCACAAATAACTAATTTTTATTATTGCTTTCTGTAAACCAAGAACTTTCAAGTGCACTGGCAGCAGTTAAACGAACTATTTGATCTAGTTCAAGTAATGGTTCAAGAAAGTTTGCTAGTGATTTAGCATCACTTCTGTTCCACTGATAAAAGTCGACAAGTAAGTTTTCAATAGAATAGCGACCAAGGTTATTTGTATGGCATCCCTTGAAAGCACCTAGGATAATAAATGCAATGTATTAACAACAAATTAGGATTTAAGGCAATTACCAGACGGTTCGAAGTACTGTTGCGATATTTCTCCACTACGGATTATAGGTAAAGGAATTTTACCAATTATTCTCCATATTTGTCTTAAATGTTTTTCAGGGCTCAACAGATTACCACCAACAAGCGAACAGGGATTGAAAAGCAAATCAGATGTACACAATTCATATGTAAGACACGCAACTGACCATATGTCGACTGGATAACTATAAGGACTTTTAATTATCACTTCAAGTGCTCGGTAAGGTACTGTTTGTATCATGTAGTATGTTTTTTTCTGTAAATAGATTAACGTTTAACAAAAATAGTTGTATTTTTATTCATAATAAAATATTCGAGTTTTAATAGTAAGTACTTACAACATTGCATGAATTTCCAAGATCACCAATTTTCACTTTAATGTTTGGATTAACAAACATTTTTGTATACTTAGGAGGAGTTAATTTTAGTTTGTTGTTATTGTTTGACACATTCTGGCAGGAAGAAGCTTTCTCTGATGGTCCTTCATATCTGCTAATTTGATCGGCACTTGCAGTTTGTTTCGATTCGGTTGCCTTGACTAAAATGTGAATAATTACATATTATATAAATTTTAATATAAGTACCATAAGTGTTTGGTAACTTGAGTCCAAATTTTTCAAAAGAAGATACTTCGTCCACCATATTTTGAACATAAGCATCATTAGCGACAACTAATATGTTTTCGGGTTTTATATCTGTATGAATTAATTTGCATTCTTCATGAAGGTAATATAATCCTTGAAGTACCTACAATTTAAATGCTTGTTCATATTGTTTCAAAATGAAGAAGTGCATTAACCTGTCGAATGATAGTTTTTACCCCGATTATTTCTAATCCGCAGGGATGACTCTGTAATATTAAATCTCTTAAAGAAGGACCCATGATTTCAAACACAAGGCACATGTGTGGTCCATTATAACTCCAAGTTTGAAAGCTATTATAATATTTTATTATCTTATCACGCCCAATGGATTTGAAGTTTTTTGATTGAACAGTGTTCAAAACATGACTTTCGATTATAGCAGATCTTTTATAATTAGTGCGCGCTTTTGCTATTTTTATTGCTCGATACGTGTTTGTTCTAGAAAAAAATGTATATAAATTAATTTATTTATCCTTCTAATTAACATACCTTTCTAAGTTTTTACAAAGCCACACTGTAGAAAAACTTCCGAAACCCAATTTTCTAATAATTTTGTAACATTCGTTAGGTCCAATGCGTTGTCCTATATATGCAGGTATGTACCCACCAGGGCGATACTCTGTCACCGGTTCTGTTAGTTCAGTTGTTGCTTGTTGCTGAAGTTTTTGTAATCTTTTAATAGTGTAATTACTTCGAAGGTGAACAGAATTTAAACTGTGAAAATTAAAATACTGCTTTAATTTTATATGGATTTCAAAGAATTAAAATACCAGGGAACGCATGATCGAGTCAAAATATTTGCACGTTGTAGAAAAGTTTCTGTCTCGGATGCAAGTGCTTCAACTTCCATATTATCGTTCACTTTTTTTTTTGATAATGCCATGTTTTACGTATTTTGTATAAAAAACGTAGTAATTTGTCAAATATTAATATTTACAATTAATAATTGATACCTCTTTATTCTCATACAAAACAAATTCAAAACTTGCAATAATATGAAACCAACTTTTTAAAATACAAACACTGAAAACAACAAATGAATAACGATGGTATACGCATGCAAACAAAGCATCCAAATTGGCGCCAAATACGTTTATAATTATTAGACGTTTTAATTTACATTTGATTAATTATTTTTTTTTTTAATTCTGTAAACCTTTCTTTCACGTATCGAGAGAGGTTTCAGAAATCTCAGTTTAAATTCTAAAACAAAACTTTTTTTTATCGAAATAGTTACTGAAACTGATGTAGACGTGGTATTTTAATTCGTAACGAATTTTTTCAGTTTTTCAGCGGTCGACAGATTACCGGCAACAGCCAAATAAGTATTGAAAAGAAAATCTGATGCACACAACTCATACATAAGATACGCAACTTACGATATGTCAACTGGATAACTATAAGGACTTTTAAATTATCACTTCAAGTGCTCGGTAAGGGACTGTTTGTATCATGTAGTATTATTTTTCTGTAAATAAAATAACCTTTGACAATAATACTTGTTTTTGGAACTACAATAAAATTTGTGGAGTTTTAATAATACTTAAGTACTTACAACATTGCATGAATTTCCAAGATCACTAATTTTGACTTTAATGTTTGGATTAACAAATATTTTTGGATACTTAGTAGGAGATAATTTTAATTTGATTAATTTGTTGTTTTCATTGTTGGACAAATTCTGGTAGGAAGAAGTTCGTTTTGTAGGTTCTGCATAGCTGTTAATTTGATCTATACACGCAGTTTGTTTTAAAACGGTTGCATACACTAAAACATAAATAATAAAATACTGTATAAATGTTAATATTATTACCATAAGTGTTGGGTAAGTCCAGTCCAAATTTTTCAAAGGAAGATACTTCGTCTACCATATTTTGAATGTAAGCATCGTTGGCCACAACTAATACGTTTTCAGGTTTTGTATCTGCATGAATTAATTTGCATTTTTCATGAAGAAAATATAATCCTTGAAGTACCTACAATTTAAATGTTCATTGACACTGTTTCAAAATGAAAAAATACATTAATCTGTCGAATGATAGTTTTTACCACGTTCATTTCTAGTCCGCAGTGATGACTCCGTAATATTAATTCTTTTAAAGACGGGCCCATACTTTCAAACACAAGGCACATGTGTGGTCCATTATAACTCCAAATTTGAAAGTTGGTATAGTACTTTATTATCTTATTATTGTAGATTGAATGCTTTTAAAAAAATTGCTTTTATATATACTTTTACTATCAATCACTACGTACTTTCATTATTTTTATTGCGCGATACGTATCTGTCCTAAACAAATTTATAAAACTAATTTATTTATTCGCGCAATTAACATACCTCTTCAAGTTTTTATACAGCCACACTGTCGCTTTTTGCTGAACTTTTTGTAAACTGTTAACAGTGTAATTGCTTCGTAAGTCAACGGAGTTTAAGGTATGAAATTTAAAATAGTGCTGTAGTTTTATATACATTTGAAAGAAGTAAAACACTACCAAGCAATGCACGACCGAGTCGAAATATTTGTACGTCGTAGAAGAGTTTTGGTCTCAGGTGCAAGTGGTTCAAATTCCATGTCGTTTTCCTGTACTTTTTCGTTAGTTAAAGCCATATTTTGCGTGTTATGTATAAACTGATCTAATAATACAGCTAACAAATGTATTTGATCCAATAAGTATTGCTAACTCTACTTTAAACACAATTCATCTTGCTTAACAGAAATTTATCTTTATAGGCGTAATTTAACAAAAATATTAACATTCACAATTAATTGTTACTTTTTTATACTGAAATATATCCAGTTCAAGAAGATTTGCAATAATGCTATATTAACTTTTGAAAATGAAACAACAAATGAACGACGATTTTGTACGCATGCCATCTACACTTCATATGTAAAATGGCGCCAAATATTTTGATCAGTTGAGTATTTTATTAATTTTCATTTTATGAAGCACCTTCTTTAAAGAATGTATAATCAAAGGCGGTACTTTTACTACATTTAATAAGTTACAAACTGTTCCAAATTTATACAGATATAAACCATTTTATTCACAAAATAAACTAAATGTTGCATTTCCTTATTGCCTAAACTTTATTGTATTACCGTATTACCCATTTTATTTCTGTATTGCATTGTCTATCTCTGTTCTAACAAGTACACACACACGCACACCGCACACACGCACACCGCACACACCACACCCACACACGCACACCGCACACCGCACACACCCGCACACACACACGCACACCTGCACACACGCACACCGCACACACACCACACACGACACGCACACCGCACACACACGCACACACCGCACACACAACGCACACACCACACACACACGCACACTACACACACACACCTGCACACACACACACACACACACACACCGCACACACACCGCACACACACACGCACACACACACCGCACACACACACACCGCACACACACACGCACACACACACACACACACCGCACACACACACACACACACACACACACACACCGCACACACACACACACACGCACACACACACACACACACACACCGCACACACACACACACACACACACACACACACACACACCGCACACACACACACACACACACACACACACACACACACACCGCACACACACACCGCACACACACACACACACACCACCGCACACACACACACCGCACACACACACCCCACACACACACACACCACACACACACCCGCACACACACACACCGCACACACACACACCGCACACACACACACACACCACACACACACACACACACCACACACACCACCACACACACACACGCACACACACTCACACACCACACACACACACACACACACACACACACACACACACACACACAAACACACACACACACACACCACACCACACACACACACACACACACACACACCCACACACACCACCCACACACACACACACACCACCCACACCACACATCACACACACCCACACCCACACCCACACCCACCCCACACCCACACACACACAATAAGCATTATTTTTCAAGAATTGTTTTAGATCTAATTAAAACTTCCTAACGTTACTTTGTGGATGGTTATGTGTAAATATTTTTTTGTTTTTAAATAAGACCTACATGTTTGCCGCGCAACCAGAGATGATTCGGGTCCATTGTTTACGTCATTCCGGTCGGGATTGGTCGTCAAGTGTAATGGATTAAAATCACTTACCAGCTGCGGCGTAAATAGTCTTTGTCCGTGCTGTCCTAAGGTAGGCGTAGAGCTCATAATCACGATGTCGTATTACTCTTGTTCTAATTTAAAACGAGAATGACGCAGTTTTCCGTTGACAATTGAAACTGATTGCAACCATAATTACAGTTGTCATTTTAGATTTTCAGTGCAAGAAAAAAAAATGGTGGCAGCAATTTTTTTTTGTAATCGCTTCATTTTGTTGTTTTAAACATATTTAAAATAGAGAACGATAGCGACCAGACTTAAAAAATTATTCAAGGTCAAAAGTCACAAAAATCAGTTTTTTTTGCAAAAAATCTCGTTTTCTATGGCTCGAAGGTAAATTGAGGTGGTTACAAGAAAGAAAGTTCATGAAATTATCTACAAAAATGGTCCTATTCATTTTTCACGTACGACAAACCGTTTGCGAGTAACGAATGTGAACGTCGAGCGCTGTATCCGTTTTCGCACCACCAGTGAGGTAGAATACAAGGCGCGCTTTCTTTGGAATGGTATCCCCAGTAGGCCTAGTCCATGTTGAGTGTAAAAACATTATGTTTCGTCCTCGCCTTCATAAATTTCGAGTATTACTACTGTTTCATCGTCAGGTTCTAAGAAGTCTGTATCTTTGTTTAGGTTTTAATGTATATTAATTTCTTAAATATACGAATACGAGTAACAAGCCACCTTTATTCACCGATCTCACTATAACTACGACTACATAAAATTACACCATTATATATGTACGTGTCGCCATCTAGTTGCGCACATTTAACATTTTTATAGGAACCTTTTATTTATTAATTAATTTAATATTCTCAACACCCCCTCTTAAATAAAAGTTTCCTTTTAATAAAATAAAGGAAATTGTGCTCTTAACCTTAACTACTCTTATACTAGATATTTAATATACAAAAAAATACAATTAGCAATTCTTAATTTAATATTTTTGTCATGAAGCGGTCTCTGAAGGTCATGAATGTCTTACTTTGAAGAGGTTTTGTGAATATGTCTGCTACTTGTTCTTGAGTATTATAATATTCAATTTGTACTTCACCTTCAGCAACTTTTTCATGTAAAAAATGATACCTAACATCAATATGTTTACTTCTCCGATTTACAATTCCGTTCTTAGCCAAATCCATTGCACTTTTGTTATCAACTTTTAACACCGCTTTTACTTTTCCATTCCGCACCTCCTGTATAAGGTTCTTGAGATAAATTAATTCTTTGCAACAATCTGCTGCTGAGATGTACTCTGCTTCAGTTGTTGATAATGCCACTATTGGTTGCTTTCGTGAAGCCCAACTAATTGGACCACCATGATTATATATCCTGTAGTACTCCTTCGTGTCAAGATCTCCAGCATAATCTGCATCTCAATGTGCAATTAATTCGTTTATATTGTTACCATTTCTGTAACATATTCCTAAACATTGGTTTCCTTTTAAATATTTTAATATGTGTTTTAAGTTATTTACATCACTTTGGGTAGAATTTTCCATAAACCGACTTGTGAAATTTATCGCAAAGCTTAAATCCGGGCATGTTTTATTTGTTAAGTACAATAAGCTTCCTATTAACTCACGATAAGGAAATGATTTATTGAACACTTGGATCACCACGTTTTACATCACTGTTTGCTAAAGGAATTTTATTTTGTAGTTGTCTTTTAATTTTAACAGGAAGGTTTTAATTTTATCTTCATCGTTTCCAATTATTAATCCATCATCCACGTATATTACTAACAAAATTGAATTACCATTGGTCGTAAAAATACACTGTACTGATTTTAAGGTTTTAAAGTCATTGTTCTTTAAGAAATTGCTGAAATGCACGTTCCACTTTATCGGGGCTTGTTTTAATCCATATAATGTTTTATTTAGTTTGCAGATTTTATTTTCATCACTCACATAACCTTCGGGAATTTTCATAAAAATATTTTCGTTTAATTCACCATACAAAAAAGCTGTTTTTATGTCGAATTTATAAATCTTCGTATTTTCTTTTGTCGCAATCACTAATATTAATCTTATCGCACTTATGCTTGCTATGGGACTAAATGTTTCTTGGTAATCTAGATCTTTTTGTTTACACCCACGCTAACCTTATACGTGTCATCGTCCTTTATTTTAAACACCCACCTATTACTTAAGATTTGTTGTTTTTTGCAATCATTTTTATTCACTAATGTCCAAGTATTATTTTTTTTCAACGAATCGTTTTCCTCTTGTATTGCCTTCAGCCAATTTTCACGATCTTCTCCGTTTGTTGCTTCTTCATAACTAAGTAACACGTAGTTTTCATATTTTATGGGAATTTTTTTAACACGTTTTCCTCGACCTAATTCTTCTAACGCTTCGTTGTTTTCAGCTTCTAGTTCTTGGCTTGGCCCTTCATCTTCAGATACCCTTTCTTCAAATGTCTCCTCCTCTTCACCACCACTATTATCGTTCTCAGTGTTGTCAATTCTTCTGTTAGTAATCCCTGTGGAGTTATTATTTTAATATCAGCAATACTTTCGTTAAACACTACGTCTCTAGCAATGACGATTTCTTGTTTTTCGTTGTATAAACGATAACCATTTGTTGCATAACCTACGAAAATTAATTTTCTGCTTCGCTCTTCAAATTTTTTTAAATGTCCTAGTTTCTTTGCAAATGCTGCCGATCCAAATTCTTTTAATTGTTTTAAGTCTGGCTTTCTGTTGTTCCACAT
>JARFJB010002125.1:155000-322500 GCA_036346205.1 Vesta saturnalis
ATACATGTGTGCATGTGTACGTATGTACATGTACGTATGCATGTATGCATGTGTACATGTGTACGTATGTACGTATATGCATGTATACGTATGTGCATGTGTACGTATGTACGTATGTACATGTGTACATGTACATGTACGTATGTACATGTATACATGTCATGTACATGTACGTATGTACATGTACATGTATGCATGTGTACATGTGCATGTGTATGTGCATGTACGTATGTATGCATGTATGCATGTACATGTATACGTATGTGCATGTACGTATGTACATGTGTACGTATGTGCATGTACATGTATGCGTATGTACGTATGTATGCGTATATGCGTATGTGCATGTACGTATGTGCATGTATACATGTACGTATGTGCATGTATGCATGTATGCATGTGTGTACATGTACATGTACATGTGTACATGTACATGTATGCATGTATACATGTATGCATGTACATGTATGCATGTACATGTATACATGTATGTACATGTACATGTACATGTACGTATGTACGTATGCATGTACGTATGCATGTACATGTACATGTACATGTGTACATGTACATGTACATGTGTACATGTATACGTATGTACATGTACATGTGTACGTATGCATGTATGCATGTATACATGTATGCATGTATACATGTACATGTGTGCATGTACGTATGCATGTGTGCATGTATGCATGTGTACATGTGTACGTATGTACGTATGCATGTATGCATGTATACGTATGTGCATGTATGCATGTACATGTGTACATGTACGTATGCATGTACGTATGCATGTACATGTGCATGTGTACATGTATACATGTGTACATGTATACATGTACATGTATACATGTGTACATGTGTACGTATGCATGTACATGTACATGTATACGTATGCATGTATACATGTACATGTACGTATGCATGTGTACATGCGTATGTACGTGCGTATGCATGTGTACGTATGCATGTGCATGTATACGTATTATGTACATGTATACATGTACGTATGCGTCGTATGTACGTATGTACGTGTGTACGTATGCGTATGCGTATGTGCGTATGTGCATGTCGTATGCGTGTGTGCGTGTGCGTGTGCATGTGCGTGTGTGCGTATGTGCGTGTGTGCGTGTGCGTGTGCGTGCGTGCGTGCGTGCGTGTGCGCGTGCGCGTGCGCGTGCGCGCGTGCGCGCGTGCGCGCGCGTGCGCGTGCGCGCGTGCGCGCGTATGCGCGCGCGTGCGCGCGTGCGCGTGTGCGCGTGCGCGTGTGCGCGCGCGTGCGCGCGTGCGCGCGCGCGTGCGCGCGTGCGCGTGTGCGCGTGTGCGCGTGTGCGCGTGCGCGTGCGCGTGCGCGCGTGCGCGTGTGCGCGTGTGCGCGTGTGCGCGTGTGCGCGCGTGTGCGCGTGTGCGCGTGTGCGCGTGTGCGCGTGTGCGCGTATTGCGCGTGTGTGCGCGTGTGCGCGTGTGCGCGTGTGCGCGTGTGCGCGTGTGCGCGTCTGCGCGTGTGCGCGTGTGCGCGTGCGCGTGTGCGCGCGTGCGCGTGCGCGTGTGCGCGTGTGCGCGTGTGCGCGTGTGCGTGTGCGTGTGCGCGTGTGCGCGTGCGTGTGCGCGTGTGCGTGTGCGCGTGTGCGCGTGTGCGCGTGTGCGCGTGCGCGCGTGTGGGCGTGTGCGCGTGTGCGCGTGTGCGCGTGTGCGCGCGTGTGCGTGTGCGCGTGTGCGCGGCGTGTGCGCGTGTGCGCGTGTGCGCGTGTGCGCGTGTGCGCGTGTGCGCGTGTGCGCGTGTGCGTGTGCGCGTGTGCGCGTGCGCGTGTGTGCGCGTGTGCGCGTGTGCGCGTGTGCGCGTGTGTGCGCGTGTGCGCGTGTGCGCGCGTGTGCGTGTGCGCGTGTGCGTGTGCGCGTGTGCGCGCGCGTGTGCGCGTGTGCGCGTGTGCGCGTGTGCGCGCGTGCGCGCGTGCGCGCGTGCGCGCGCGTATGTGTGCGCGTGCGCGTGCGCGCGTTGTGTGCGTGTGCGCGTGCGTGTGCGCGTGCGTGTGCGCGTGCGTGTGCGCGTGCGTGCGTGCGTGCGTGCGTGCGTGCGTGCGTGCGTGCGTGCGTGCGTGCGTGCGTGCGTGCGTGCGTGCGTGCGTGCGTGCGTGCGTGCGTGCGTGCGTGCGTGCGTGCGTGCGCGTGTGCGTGCGTTGCGTGCGTGCGTGCGTGCGCGTGCGTGCGTGCGTGCGTGCGTGCGTGCGTGCGTGCGTTGCGTGCGTGCGTGCGTGCGTGCGTGCGTGCGTGCGTGCGTGCGTGCGTGCGTGCGTTTTTGCGTGCGTGCGTGCGTGCGTGTGTGTGTGTTGCGTTACATGCGTATGCGTGCGTGCGTGCGTGCGTGTGTGTGTGTGTGTCGATCTGGTTACGTGACATTATAGAAACATTACCGCAATATATTGTCATTGCATTGAGCCATGATTGTCCTTGACAGTTGCCGCACACAATGGAGCAAGATCAACCAATTTTTCTGCATGCACAATTTGCGCCGCATCCTTTCGTACAATTACAAAAAATAGTATTAAGAATATTGTCTGGCGCAGGTAGTAACAGTGTTATAATGGGCTCTAAATAAATGTTATTCTGGACGTTCACACTACGTTTGCTTTCCTTCTCCAGACCCACTTTTGCCCTAAACACATTCTCGAAACAATCAAAAAGTGATCCGATCCACGCTCTGATCCGTGCATTACTTTTGTGTCTCTCACCAGGTTTCTAAGTCATATGCACATTTTTTATGCTTAAACCACGTATTAGATACAAACAGAACAGGTTTCTCTAGATGTTCACTAAATGTTCACCATTTTCATTGATTCTTTGGTCTCCGAACTTTCCTAGAACGCGTTCAGTATGTTCTCTTTGTACACCCCCACCCCCTCCATTCATATCTCCTAATATCACCACTCTTCCGTTTGGCTTACATGCGCTCAACACGTTCTCTAAAGTAATTCCAGAATTTCTCACACTCCTGGTCTCTTTCTCCATTCATCGGTGCATGGCATGCAATGAGAAAAATTATTCGAAACTTCACTTTCATTCTAACTCACCCATTACCCGGGGGGTACCAATTCGTACTGTTTAGCACATCTTTTCCCAATTTCAAATTCTTTACCATACATACCTCTTAACATTCCACGTACCAACTCGCCATTCATTCCTTGCGCAGTCGTCAGCAACGGGGCGTGTCCGTTTCGACCATGACCGCCCCTTGTAGCCTGGTCGATCTGATGCAGTTGTATTGTTCTTTTTAGTACTTACATAACGGGCAGACCGGTTACTAGCCAAATTGTGCCCCGGACGATGTAGCATTCTCTATTAATGGTATCGCCCCACTACCGGACAGTTATTTTCTTACTATATATATATATATATATATATATATATATATATATATATATATATATATATATATATATAAACACTTTTGTTTATCCGCGTTGTCTCGCGTCTGCTGGTGATGTTTCTGACTCCTTCTAGTACAAAAACGACGTTTCGGCAAAGTTTCATTTGCCATTTTCAAGTTTTCTCCTTCTCCAACTGATTTGTTCGGCTCCGTGTTACTCGATTCGAGTTTATTAGGTTCAGTTTTTGATTTTTATCAAATGTTTCTAAACCAAAGATCTAAAAACAACTAGATATAGATCTTAAACATATCGATTAATTATATTCTATATAATTTTTTGATACGACGAGTAATTTAGCGCCAATAAAATTACTAATATAGAATTTGGATGATTCGCGAAATCGGATAATTGCTGGGTGTAACTCAATTAGGAATGACCCTGGTATGTTTGAAAGAGTTCGGCAGTCAATGACGAGAAGATTGAATGATTATATCCAGGCTGGAGGAAGTCATTTCGAACATTTATTGTATATATATATATATATATATATATATATATATATATATATATATATATATATATATATATGTATATATGTATATATATATATATATATATATATATATATATATATATATATATATATATATATATATATATATATATATATATATATATATATACTTTCACTTACATAATTTTGAATCACATTATATTTAAATTAGATTATTCCCTACGAAATTCTTGGTTCCCGTGCTTTTTACCAGACTCGCTGTTATTTATTTGCGACCAAATGGCTTAATTATTCTTAATTAATTTAGATTTCCGAAAGTTAGTTATTTCTTTATTTAATTTAGTATTTATTTATTTATTTTTCTGTTTGTTTTTTACGGATTCGATCTAGTTATTTGTTTATTATTAAAGCTAATAAACGAATTCTTATGACAATGGTTATGTTTGATTATTTTTTTAAGAAAGGGGGTTATAGCAGTTACATAACATTAAGCAGAAACTGACCGCTTACTTCAATCTTAAGCTGTAAATTTTGTTTGTTCATGAATCACATCCCGCATGTTTTGACTTTTTATACTACTGTTACAAATACGTAGTTATGATTCAAATATATAGAGCGCTATCGTGGGATAGAATATGTAACTTCATTAGTTCTCTATATACAATGTCAAAACTGACCATAATGTCATCTTGTATATTAAAATTACGCATTCTTTTAATAAAATTTGTTGATTGTTTGATATGATGAGGTGTTATTCCTATATGAGGCTGTAATAAAAAGGTAAAATGATTTACAAAGTTATATGCACGAACAATGGGTCTTGAAGGAACATTAGGTTTATCAATCTTTAATAAACCATACATTTATTTGACATCTTAAATAATTTTTTAAACCTATTATGATGTACTGAAATAGATAATTGTAATTGTTATCGAAGCGTTTAAAGTTGTAAAAAATTAATCAAAAATACATAATTTCATGCCCCAACGCTAATATCTTAACTAAGATTAAATGTACACAACCTGTTTTCAATATATAATACCAATCCATCAATGTATACTTTAAGCAGTAATGAAAATCATTTCTTTGTTAGATGTCAATTGTAAATTTTTTACTTAAGTCAATATTTTCACAACTTTGCATTCACATTATAATGTGATTAAATTTTAAATAAATTTCAGGATTAGAACTGTTTGATAGTTACTTTATATTTATCTAAGAAAAAATTCAATACATCTGACTAAATGAACCCCCATTCTATCATTGTTACTGCACAGTTATTGTAAGGTACAAATTTTGTATATTTTATATCAAAATTCACGATTTAAAACCAAAAAAAGAAGATTAGTTTTTGGCTGACTGCAGAGTTATGGAACTGCAGTAATTTTGAGAACTTAAGTGTATTGGTACTTAGTTTCTGTTTTACAATGCTTACGATTCCATAATGATAACAGAAATGAACTGATAAAATTTGTATTTTTTTTCAAATGTGAAATAAATAAACAGAATTAACTCAATAATTAAAAATGTTCTATCTGTAATTTAATTATTTAGAAAATGGTTTGAGATAATACAATTTAAATAACAGGTAAAAGTCTACATTGTTATTGCATGTTATTCATACACATTTAAGTAAAATGCAACCCCTTTTCTGCATTGCTTATTTGGATCTTCCTGATGTAATTATAATCATTAAATATAGGTATTATAATTATATGTTTTATTTATTTTACGAAACACATCTAGTCAAAGTTTACAAATGTTACGTAAAAATGTATTTACATTTTTTCAACATGTACAATAGTCACTCAAGCTCATTAAAAAGTTACATGTTCTATAATAATTATTTTTTAGTACTTACTATTACAGCTAAGTAAAACTTTGCAGTTTTGTATTGTTAAAATGTTGTCATCAATTGTCCCATTTGATTGTATAAAAACCTAATTATTATAAAAATGTACTTCAAAAATCTAGAAACCTCCACGTACTATCTATATACTGGAAATACAAGGCTAACACATTTCTCTTAACAAAGTACTTATATACATATAGAAATCTGCTAATTTGATTGGCACATGCAGTTTGTTTCGATTCGGTTGCCTTGACTAAAATGTGAATAATTACATATTATATAAATTTTAATATTAGTACCATAATTGTGTGGTAACTTGAGTCCAAATTTTTCAAAAGAAGATACTTCGTCCACCATATTTTGAACATAAGCATCATTAGCGACAACTAATATATTTTCTGGTTTTATATCTGTATGAATTAATTTGCATTCTTCATGAAGGTAATATAATCCTTGAAGTACCTACAATTTAAATGCTTGTTGATATTGTTTCAAAATGAAGAAGTGCATTAACCTGTCGAATGATAGTTCTTACACCGATTATTTCTAATCCGCAGGGATGACTCTGTAATATTAAATCTCTTAAAGAAGGACCCATCGTTTCAAACACAAGGCACATGTGTGGTCCATTATAACTCCAAGTTTGAAAGTTATTATAATATTTTATTATCTTATCACGCTCAATGGATTTGAAGTTTTTAGATTGAACAATGTTTAAAACATGACTTTCGAATATAGCAGATCTTTTAAAATTATTGCTCGCTTTTGCTATTTTTATTGCTCGATACGTGTTTGCTCTAGAAAAAAATGTATATAAATTAATTTATTTAGCCTTCTAATTAACATACCTTTCTAAGTTTTTACAAAGCCACACTGTAGAAAAACTTCCGAAACCCAATTTTCTAATAATTTTGTAACATTTGTTAGGTCCAATGCGTTGTCCTATAAATGCAGGTATGTACCCACCAGGGCGATACCCCGTCAACGGTTCTGTTGGTTTAGTTGTTGATTGTTGCTGAACTTTTTGTAATCTTTTAACAGTGTAATTGCTTCGTAGGTAAACAGAATTTAAACTATGAAAATTAAAATACTGCTTTAATTTTATATACGTTTCAAAGAATTAAAATACCAGGGAACACATGATCGAGTCAAAATATTTGCATGTTGTAGAAAAGTTTTTGTCTCGGATGCAAGGGCTTCAACTTCCGTATCATCGTTCACTTTTTTTTTGATAATGCCATATTTTGCGTATTTTGTATAAAAAAAACGTAATCATATATTAATGTTCACAATTAATAATTGGTACTTGTTTATTCTTATACAAAACAAATTCAAAACTTGCAATAATATGAAACTAACTTTTGAAAAACAAACTGAAAACAACAAATGAATAACGATGTTATACGCATGCAAACAAAACATCCAAATTGGCGCCAAACATATTTATCATTATTAGACGTTTTAATTTACATTTGATTAATTATTTTTTTTTTTATTCTGTAATCCTTTCTTTCACGTATAATTTGATATATATGTATACGTATCGAGAGAGGTTTTAGAAATCTCTTAGTTTAAATTCTAAAACAATATTTTTTTTATGGAAATGGTTACTAAACTGGTGTAGACGTGATATTTTAATTCACAACGAATAAGTCATAATGTGATACAATTATTAATTATAAATTAATAATATTATATTATATTTTTTGCAGAAAAGTATTAACCAAAACAAAAATAATAAATATAAGTCCAGAAAGAATGTAGATAAGTCCAACTCGTAATATGAGACCAATACGTCCTACAGCATCCCTACTATTTTTAACGTCTTTGGCTGACCAAGGTGCGTCATCTGTAGGTGATAACATGAGAGCAGGTGTTATAATATTATTCGGTATACTAGGTATAGCAACGTGGATTCATGTGATTATGCAGTTACATTTAATTTAAAAATTATTATTACGTTAGGGGGATACCCATAGGCAATGCAAAAGGAATAGCATGTTGATTATACCCATTAATTATGATTTCTTCAAGAACTCTTTGGATATTCCACATTTGAGGGTTAAAAGTTCGTTACTGGGATCTATATCTGCTTGGTGTTTCCAAATTTTTACTCTCAAACTTATATGTATAACATGCGATCACAATGTAGAATTTCCATTATCCTTATGGAATCCACCAGGCAAAGCAAAATAGAGACTATTAAATAAATTGGTTGCATTGATCTTTAGAGTTAGACTGTTGCAATAAATAGTGAGATTTAAGAATAAATAGGGCTATTGTGGAAGACGACCATGGCACATACAGATATGTCTTTCACGGTGGATAGTCTAACCCAGGGTTTTCCAAAGTTTTTTTCTTGTGGAACCCTTATGAAATTTTTTACGGATCATGGAACCCTTGTCATACCTAAAGCTGTTATAAATTAGATTAGGGGTAGTATCCTAGACCGTGATATTAACGTTAAAATCGGTGTTGACATCTGAGTGATTTTAGCGTACATCGCGTTTCCAATACAAAGTCCGTGACCTTGAACGAAAACACCGATGCTAACATGAAATTCAAAGTCTAGAATACTACCATAGATATTAAATAATACAGAAATGATAAACACAAATTTAAGTTCGGCACAAGACCACTTCACTATCAATGCTGCTGTTTTTGGTCATCGAACGTGACTATAAAAACCTCAGACTCGGTCGCTCGGACGCCGATACATTTCTGACGACAGCCTGTCACTTTCTTAGAACGGATCTTAGAATAAACGATAGAGAAATAATGCCTTTGGCAAAAAAAAAATTGACTGAATTTGAGAGATTTATTAGAAATGTACGCGTATCGCCGTACATTAATAGTTTAATGCATATTTATGAAAATATGTCAGTAGGTAATCTTATTTTAATATTATATTACAACTTGCCTTGCGGTACCCCAAAATCATTTGGGAAACACTGGTCTAATCCTTTGGATTTTACTGGTTGTGTTACACTGCAGTTATTTTCGCAACATACAAGTGAATTTTGGTTTTCTTGCAATTTTGTTACATTTTCGGTAAGTTGGGAATATAAAATCGCTTTTTACGTTTACAGTGAACCAAGCAGTTACTCACTCTCAGCAAGAAGTTACATATTTTTGGAAATGTATTACAATACATCGGTAACAAACGGAAATATCTCGAAACATAGGTAATGGTAGGTAATAGTGGGTTGCGGATAATTGATCAGAGAGAAATAACTGACAATAAAGAAGTAATAAGCGGTAATAAAAAGCAGTAACTGATAATATACGCAATAGACTCAGAAATACAGGGATTGGGGTGCTAAATACCTTTGACAGCAAATTTCATGCAAATTATTTGATTAAGAAGCGAGGTGTATGAGTATGTAGCGTACCCATCTATAGGTACCATTTTGCTGTGTAAACACTAAACAAGCATAATTAAAAATTGAAAGTGCAGAGAGGGAAAGCATATTCTTAGTCGATAGGGCAAGCACGTATTCAGAGTGTCGGGAGGTGAGTTTGAAGAAATTGCATTCCCCTATTATTTGAATATTGAATGTATTCTGTTGGTAGTATGTATGTTTGGAGAGTGCTAAAACCACCACCACAGGTCAAGGTCCTACCAGATCAAAGTCATACAGTTTCAAGGTTATTAGCAAGGCCATTAGTGTACCATGATTTCCCAAGGTCTCGCGTTCCCAAGACCACACACTATCAAGGTCATTCGCGTACCTTGAAGGTCCACACAATTGAAAGGTTATATAGGTACCTTACTTGTGTTAGGTCACACTTGCTCAAGGGCATAGAAAAATTTATGATCGTCTATCACACCCAAATTTGTTAACGCTCACATTAATCACAATAGAAAAAAGAAAATGATACGTTAATGTATTTATTTGCTATATGAACAGGTTGTACAGGTGATTTATTACATTCAGAAATATGATTTCCTTTAGTAATAAAACATTTTGTTCTAGTAAAAGTGCAAAAGGTCCTTTCCACTTTTATTTCATTACACCTGCGTGGACGTGGTGCAACTAATTGGGCGTACGTGCACTCTGGTGCCCATCGCAGATGTTCCTGTATTGGAGTATCAGATGGCTGCCATTCATTTATTCTAACTCCACACATGAAGCATTCAACTGTGTAGACGGTAGATGTTGAAATAAATCCTGCTGCCACAAGCGACGCAGGTGAGTGAACACCACACCATTTTCGATACGTTAGTAAACGTTTATCGAAGCAATTGTAATACTGAGGATAATAAAATTTTGGTGGCACGTCACACATGTTCTCACCGTAAAAGAATAATCTACTAACATGAAATAATTTATTATATACAATATATATATATATATATATATATATATATATATATATATATATATATTATAAAAAATATTAATCGTCCAGATAATGTACTTCACCACAAAGAACACATGAATCATTCTCATGTACGTTGTGTAACATTATTAGAGGTGCTCTACACGATAAGCACCAGTTTTCTTGGTGTGACATTCTGTACAGTGCAATCCATTTCTCTATATGTGTATGGTGGTCAATAATTCTGTAGTCATCTGGTTGCGATGGTTTGTAGCATTCAAAGCATAGATGCATATGGGCAACAAGATGGTAACTAGTGGAAACGGCAAATGTGTGTGAATAACAGCCATGAAGGCGTGATATAGTGTCGAATTTGTTTATTCAAGTTGGCAATCCATTCCGAATTCCTTAGCGCCTCTGTTGTCGTAGAAGATAGTAACTCCTTTTGTTTTCAAATTGAACCCAGTTAGGTATTAGGTCACATATTCGCCGCACACAAAGATTAAACAGAGACGACAATGGGATGTCCGACATACTGATACTGTTGGAAATGACACGTTGGTATATGTCCTTTTAAAGTATGACCTTGTATAGGCATATACATAGGTAACTTTGTTGAAGACCTTGTGTGTACTGAAGTGGAAGAGAAGGTGAAATAACCATGACGTGTGCGATGAGTGAGGGCCTTGAAGCGGTGTGGTTGCCTAGGTCGCTTTATTTGAAAGATGTGGTTGGTGAGGTCAGATTATTAACCATGAATGGGAAATAGAAGGAAAGGTGAAACAAATGGAGATGGAGTATATGTGAAGCCAGTGTCGTATACAATGGAAAACATATTACGTCAAGCTGTAGAAAAGATGGCGAGTGTTATAAATCCAAGTGAATGTCGTGATATTTTAATTAATAATGTGCAGTATTTTCTAAATAAAAGTAAATCTATGTTGGTATCGGTCTGTTAGCCCAATTCAATTTTGAACCAGTCGTGAAACTTGGCGGGTCAAATAGTTGGTGTGGTGTTTGATAAACAGGAATGGCATATACCTATGGACAATCAAGGAGTAATTACAAATTTTTCTAGTCACCTGACGGGTCATGGTTACCTACAAAGATGGGTTGGAAAACTGTGTCGTATGAAACTACTAACAAGAAGTGAATGATTCGTATCTATGATTGTGAAGAATCAGAAATATATTTAGGATGCCATAAAATTTCCTATATTTTACAATAAAATAATAAACGAGGTAGAAGAAATACTTGATGTTGACATTCATAAGTTAATAGCTCCATTGCAAAATATATATGATGTTAATGTAGCATGGGTTATGTAAATTATAGAATTTGCCAAGGAGAAAATAAATATTTATGTAGAAATTACCAAAACTATAAAGTAGAAAAAGTGGGGGTAACGTGCATAGTGCAGAGTCTTGGCCTAAGGCTGTAAATTGCGTTAGTGCAGTGCAAAGACTAATATGTCAACTTCAATCATGAAAAAGTATATGGAAGGGATACGTTTATGAGTATTTAGATAATCTGGTATAGAAGTATGGTGGAGCAATACGTCTTTGTGAGAAATACTTTCAGTCGCATGAAGATGGTGTAGTGTATTTGTTGTATGAAACAATTAATAGAAGACCTTAAAGAAATATCATTGGAACAATTTGTACATGAAATAGAACGACAAAAAGGTAGTTCACTATACAGTAAAATTGGGGTTTGTCGCATAGCCAAGCGCGAAATGGAGAATGGGAACAATTAGTTAGAGAAAAAGAATAGAAGACTGTAGTAACATAATTTTACCAATCCCCGAAAATCAACATCGTGAACGTGCGTTTGTGAAACGCTATAGTAGTATGTAGTATTTTGTGTATATATTAATATAAATAAAAGTTTAAAACTGGCAAAAAAATTTATTACATAATATTACAGTAGATAGGAGTAAACGTACATAATGTATCGTCTAATGTTTTTGTTAGAAATCCGTGAATTGTGAGAATTATCAAAACCCAACCACTAACGAGAGATTTATTTCCTTGACGTCGTATTACACGTTCAACTAAGTGAATGTTACGATATTTAAAAGTTTGAAGTTCTGGCTCATAGAAACGTCCTCGAATCTCTTGATCTCGACGTAATGTGTAAGTAATTGGGTTTGAACATTTTACTGCTGATATTTGCCAGACTTCGTAACTCCAATAAGGTATGTAACCCTTAGAGAATATGCTTCTATGTTTGCTAATACGTACCTAATCCCCGGTTTTAAATTTAGGTGTTTTACGGTCAAGAACCTTATGATATTTTAAATGTTTTACAATAACTACAGCTTTCTTTTCCGTTACACATGGCGGTTTGTATTCGGTTGTTCTATGCTTTCTTGAATTATAATCAGCAACGAGTTGAGGCAATATTGATAACCATTTATAGTAACCTTGCATTCTGAACGTTTTACACATTATTGCTTTAAGGCTGCGAATTACTCGTTCAACTATACTACTTTTCAAGTTGGAATAACCACAGTAATGATTAATATTACAATTTTTCATTACTTTTTTTAATTCAGCATTATAAAAATCCGTTCCCATGTCAGTTTGTATATGTTTAGGCCTCCTTCGCAAACCAGACAAAAGTTTATCCATTACATCCGCGACTAGCTTACCACTCTTGCGTTTGCTCGAAAAAAGCCAGACAAGTAAATGCATTTATTATCACTCAAATGTATCGAAATTCTTTATTTACCCGAGCATAAGGTATCATTTCCACTAAATCAACTTGAAATAGATTATTTAAACCGTTGAGTACCACACAGTGTCGCGGAAAATTTCTTCTTGCTGGTTTGTGCAGTTCAGCTTTACTCGTTTTGTCACATTGGATTTTAGTACGATCCCTATGTTGAAAATCGTTGGATGTGTAGGCTGTACAAGCTCAGGTATGACCACTTGAAGTACAGCGTTCTTCTTTATAGTGTAACCAATTGCTTCTCGGCAGAATCAACTCTTTACAATCTATGTGAAGCGCACGATTGGGATGACTTCACTTGCAATACAATATGGTACCTTCGTTACAATGAAAGATATACTTGTCATCCGCACCAGTTGGAATAGAAATTCTCTGCAAAAGAAATAAAATTTGCATAATAAAATTTACTATTGGCATCACTGCTGGATATCTAGTAGTATCTGTAGTGGTGGTCGTTGTAACAATGAAACGAAATGAATACAGTAATAGGTTTATAACAATAGATCTTACTTTATTACTTTTTGTTTACGTGGTTCGTCAATTATATATATATATATATATATATATATATATATATATATATATATTGCTATATTATAATTTGACGTGTAAGCGATGCATTAACACAATATATATTATTATTATTATTATTATTATTATTATTATATATATATATATATATATATATATATATATATATATATATATATATATATATAATAGATGATGTAGGAGAACGTTTTCTAGGTTGAAGTAATGGTTTAATGATCTCAATATATTTCTTACATTACTTCCTTGAGTTTTGTCTCCGGGTTGTATTACGCCATGTAGCATTTGTACGACGCAAAATGCCATTGTATTGCTGTAGATCACTTTTTTTAATCCTGTGGCACTTTTTTAAATAGTAGGTCATACAATCTCGGAGTTCCATTATAGCTTAAAGATGATCCATCAGGAAGAGTGATATGAAAATTCTGTCCACTAAAGTCAAGTTCAGTATCTTCGATAAAAAAATGTCTCTTCTTCGGGAAGTGTACGCCGTATGTTGTCATACTCATCTTCGGGGTCCCTAAATATACCTTCGCCATAATATTTCGCCAATCCTTCATACTGATTAACGTACTCTTCAAAAGTCGGTTGAGATCCAGCAGCTAACAGTTCTGATTTCAATTGTTGTAAAGTACGAATCTCAACCACATCGTCATGAGTGGTAGCAATTACAGTTTCTTCTGTAGCACTTTTGTCAGAAACAAGAGTACGTGATGCTTGCCGGATTTCAGAGGTTTTAGGTGTATGATGTAAAAATACTTTATTTTCATGTGCAATAGGCTCAGATTTTACAAATTCTGGTGTAAAGGGTTCAGCTTTGATTATTTTGATCTTAATGGTTGTGTTATAGGTTTCAAGTGTACCTCCATTGCACGTTCAGTAAGTGCAGTATTCTTTTAAACTAGCATATTTCTGTTGCACACTCTTGCGAGCACGCAAAATATCTTGTACTAAGCGCTTCCGCATTACACTAATAATACAGTATTTATAATGCTCTGTAACAGTCAAATCCCTTACGGAAACGACCCGCATTAGTGTCGCATTCTTCATCAATTACGAGAAATCCGAAGTTGTCATAACAGCAACAGAAACACAAATGTTTAAATCTTTCAAATGACATATCCACATTAACGTGATCATCATATACATTCTTAAGATTGGTGGCATCTTGTTGAAATAGAACAAGTAAATTCGCATTATTACGTATAAGCTGTTTTGGCATAGAAGAATACGTTTGGCACAGATAGAAACAATCATTTTGGTGGCTACCAAAACAGAAATGATCTCTAATTTCATTTTCGTTATGGCATTCTACATCATCGAAAATCATTATTAAATTCTTACGGGAATAACTAGGGGATATAACATCACTATTATCACTATATACGAAATACCCTACTTCTTTTATGGGCGTCAGTAAACTTCGTAGGTATTCGTATTTGGGTTGATATAGAGATTTGCAGTATACATAGACATTTTCAAAACGTAAAGCATTTGGATGTTCTAACAAGGTAATCGTAACATTTGTCAAACAGAAAGTTCCCACGCTCGTGTTCCATTACTTACGGATATCACCCATTATAGTGCCGAACCATATTGTATGACACTCATAAATATATATATATATATATATATATATATATATATATGTGTGTGTGTGTGTGTGTGTGTGTGTATGTATGTTATACACATTAGACAGTTTAGTCAGTGTGTTATGAAGTGTCACTCGGTGTAATAGGAAGAGAAAAGGTTTTGGGTTAATTAACACCTTAATAAATAAATTACCCGTGGAATTACATATACCTGGATACAGATACTGTGGACCGAGTACCCGTTTACAAGAACGACTAGCTTGTGGTGACAGAGGTATTAACGAATTGGGAGAAGCGTTAAAAGAACACGACATAACGTACTCCCAGTCAAACGATCTAAGACATCGTCACATAGACTTTGCAAGAAAAAGCTTTGTATAGATTTCGTTCCTCAAGCGCTACCTTTAGAAAAAGAGCAGCTGCACCATAGCCGGTGTAATGAAAGGGAAAAGAACAATGGGTATGGGAAGCAAATCACGACGGCGAAGGCAGCCTTCTCAAAGACTAATTTCGTTTAACAAAGCAGTCCTTCTAGCACCACGTCGTGTTGGTGATAAACTTCGATCATCTTTAAATTCCACGATATAGCAAGCCTTAAACGTTTTAAAATACAAAAACATCTTGGCACCTAACAAGAGAATATCCCAATACCAAAACGTGGGCGATTCATACCTCTTACTCCCCTATTTGCAGCATTAGGAGCTTTATGTTCTTTGGGTGGTAGTGCAGCTGCAGTTGCAAAACCGGTTACTGATTGTTACACGTCCAAACCGCACTAGGCGTCGTGTAGGCTTACTAACGTAAGCGGGTTGCCAAGCCAGCTAACAGGGAGATGGGCGTGGTCGAAATAATAAGTAAAATGAATGATTGATATGCTCAAACACCTTACACTTATACTCAAATAGCTCAATTCGGGAAAATATGTCTCTAGGCGCCACCACAATCGAAACTTTGCTAAAATAATTGTATTAAGCTGGATGTTAATTAACCCTACCTGATTGTGGAAAGTAGGATTGTGCTTACTCGGTAAACTCATATACGAAGGTTCTAAAACAAACACTCGTCCAAAACAATTCAACCCAAGCTCAAATAAATTTAGTACTACCCAGGTTATTAAAAACTTTTTGAATACACCTCGTAAACTAAAATATCCAAAATAAAATTTGTCACTCAAATTCATTCAATGAACGGTAATTGATTTTTAAAATTCTTAACATGAACGATATCTTTTAAATTTAATTTACTTTTGAATCGTAGTTGACATTCATAAACATTTAAGATTTCAAAACTCAAACTTTTTGTTATACTTAATGAAATTTTTAAGCTAACAGCTGATCTGTTAATAGTGCATTGCGCTATTAAAACAAACATAAAAATTCTGTAATCCACCTGGTTAAATAAACAACAGAATAAAACATTTAACGATAAATATATATTGTCCTGCATAAAATAAAACAAAAACACAAATATTTACATAAATTATATCAGCGTGGTTGAAAATCAAAACCACACGTCACTACCAATTTCTGCAAAAATTCTTAATACTATACAACCAACACAACATAATTCGAGAACGATTATCTTTTCGTTTCTAAACTAATTAATATTTAATCACACACAAATGAAATAAACCAAAGAGATAATCGTGCTTTACTAAATTTTTAAAATACTTAAATATAAACCTTACTTAAAATCGTCCATTAATCCTTGGCTTTTCTTTCTTCTTTCTTCCGTAAATTAATTATATGTAGTCCATGTACTGCTTAAAATTGCCTGAGCACATTACAAAAGGCTCAACAAAACTTATTCCTCTGTGCACTCGCGATTAGTTCACAATGCACCAAACATGTAATAACGGTAAACGTTTGGTTACCTATTAAAATTCTTGCAACCTTTACACCAATTTAGTCCTTATATAAATAAACTTTCAATGTCATATAACGTTACTTAAACTTTGGCTTAATATACAACGAACCTTCGTTCACTTAACAGGTGGTCTCATAAATAATTTTAGCTGAATCTCGTTACAAGCGCGCCGCACTTAATACTTTAACATAACATCCGTTATCTTTATTCAAATCTGCTTACGCACTATTATTTTCTTGAAAATAAACAAACTAATTTTTATCTTCAACGTCAATTTTAATTTCTGTTTTGTTTATGAATGTCTTTTTCAATTTATCCCCGATTCGGGTAACGCAGTTAATTAAACAATTACTGCCTCATTAAAATTCACAAACATACTCCAACATCATCACAGTCTACCCCACACTAACTCGCGTGCGCGTCTCACCGAGCTCTCATCACAAGCCAAAAGCTAACTTCCTAACTTCAACTCCCAACGACAACCACTCTCGTCAATCTCTGACTTCCCTATTTATAACTTCAGTCATCCATCTTTAAACATGTCTTCCTTCCGCGTTATATTCTCCAATAATATTCACTCAAAATGTCATACTTCCAACAGCTGCTTCCCTCTATACAAGCACGCGTGTAATTGCAATACATCGCCATATTTGTTCTTACTTACAAATTTTACAATTACTTCATGAAGAAATCATTTTTCGTCATTACATTCATTCAGTAGCCACTCTGGATCATTACGCAACTTTTAACACTTATCTCCAACTTGCGCTCGATCTCGTTCCGCAACATTTGCAAAAATCAGCACCGTCTAAGGTCTCGAATCTCATATACATACACGTATTCTTAAAACAATTGCACAACATTACAAAACCCTTCGGAAATTAACACTTAAACACACCCAATCTTTCTCTACATATTTTCTAAAACATTCTACACTTATTCTTCACATTTTCTAACCAAGATTACTCATCTTATCTTCCAACATTCCGATTCTAACAGCAGCAAAACAGTAGCGATACAGTGGAAAGCATTATCGTCCCATGGACAAATCTCTCTTCACATTTACATTCATCAAAATATAATTATTCCAACACTAAAGTCTCTATAACATTCAAATACACGTATCTACATACAGAATTATATTTCTCGTAAATTTCCAGTGGCGTATCATATACCCACATACATTATATACACACAAAAATTTTTTTTTTTTTCGTTCAAACTCAATACACTCGTGCTCAGAACACGTAATACACGTCATTATAACATCCTACATACAGGGTGCGTCATCGCAACCTGACATGATGCAAAGGCTGCGTCAAAAACCTTAGAAAAAATCAAACGTCACAATCAAGCAATGGAAGCAGCCGCGTTACGAAAAGGTTTATATACAAATCCATATAAGCGAGGTTTAGGCATATATTTACAACCGTATTCAAAAAAACTCCCACTGAAGGTACCACGTCACACCTTAAGCAACGTTGAGCTATCAAAATTTGTTGAAAAATTAAAAAATCCCAATTTTAGAGGGCCATATATGAGAGATAGTTTACCTACACCAATTCATATCATTGAATGTAGTATCGTGAATTTGGATGATCAAAATAACAAGGGAGCACACTGGAAGGCTTACATCAAACGTAATAGACATATTACATATTTTCATAGCATAGGGCATATCAAGCCATCCTTAGAATTAATCCACTATTCTCAAAGTGATCGTAACAGAAACACAGTTGATTATAACTCTATCAAGGTTCAAAATTTCAATACATACAATTGCGGTCATTTAGTCTTACGGTTTTTAAATGACAACGCGTTTTGATTGTCAGTAGTTGTTACGTGGTCGTAATGTCGTACACATTTGCATTTACCGGTTAAAGCTGTATCTTGCAATCCAACTTCAACCCACCGTCTTGATAATGAATCCGAATATGCAATGGGGTTGACCACTTTTGAATTCTTCAATACTATACAAAATGTTACATCAAAGAATAACCAACTTGTATTTGAAAAAGATAACGTTACAATATCACTAGGGTGATACGAAATCGTGCATGTAAATAAACATATTAAAGAGACAGTGAATGATTCTGGAGGATTTATCGATTTACGAGTGAATAATAATACTATGAAAGCAACACATGAAATTATCTTCAATATAGAAAACTGTTTACAAGGGTCGAAACGTGAATACATCGGAAAATCTTATTAACATCATCAAATTAACTCATTAATTATCGAGTGCAATACAACAAGTGGTAGTTTTAAAAATTTTGAGTCATCACACATTCATCAATTCTTTTCCAGTGTACCAGCGGGATATAAAATAATTGAATCCCCTCAACATGTTATCTATTTACCTATAAACACATCTACCATTTCAACCATAACACTTAAAATAGTAGACCAAGGATCCCATCAATTTTAAAAGTGGAAGTGATAACGACAAGACCACATTTAAAAAAATATGGGGACGCGATATAATTCATGTGCGTGTAAACGGGACAAGTCAACCTATAAAGAGATCGAAGTGTGGTAACTCGAGGAGGGCACTCCGAACCTCGGTATCGAACGTAAGCCACTTTTCGCATAAGAGCTCTTGTGATTTTTATTACAAATCTCTTAATTTCAAAAAAAGAACAGCGTTTTTACGCTCACCGTTCCGGCATCGTAATCTTCGGCGCTTCAGAGTTAGATCTGTCACTGCTTGCATACAGATAATACGAAGAAGCGGTCATCAGTAGAGGAGCCGGGATACAGCAGTACCGAAGAACGAAAACAAAAATAAGCATCCAGGACACCGCCACCGCCAACTACAGGATCTACGTCGGGTAAAACAATAGGTACCGCTTAATAAAAAATATTTTTTAAATTAATTTTTACGATTGTTTTATTTTAACACTCGTGTTCCTCCTTTTTTCTATCTGGGTCTCTGATTTAAAACGCTTTATTCCTCGGGGTGTGAGACTACACCTCGGGGGAGGCCCGGCCTTTCTCTAAAACAATTCCTTTTTTCTTTTTATTTTCAAAACCTTATTAACAACCGCGATGGTTAAGCACGGTCACCACCGTGCTGCGGTAACGGTTGTATCCCCAACCCCCGACGCCGCCCGCCCACCTACACACAGAGCACACACAACCCTCACATACGCACACACCCTCGCCTCGACGTCAACCTCACGCACACACTTCCATTCACACGCCTCTTCTATTTCCACTTCATCCACACATTCCGACATCTCTACACGTTCCACCGCCTCCACAAAACCTACACACAAGCCACCTAAACCTACACACAAACCTGCCCTACACACAAGCCACCTAAACCTACACACAAACCTGCCCTACACGCGCCCAGCAACCTATACCGACCGTGATTCCCACACCCGCTATCCCCAATCCTAATCCTACCCCGCTCTCAATCCTCTAGATATTGCATTCGCAATATACCAAACTCCATAACCACCCAGAAAACCCTGTTTAACTCCTTGAAATCCCTTAACCTTCCCTGGTTGAACTTAACGTTCAACCACAACCACATCTCTCTCCTAGAGACCTCTCCCTTGCCGGATGGTACACAGCTTAGGCTGCGACACCACTTCGGCGATCTCACAGTCACCCTTACCCAACTCACCGGTACCCGTCCCTTCAACTCCACTCCTAGAGCGCCCTCCTTTTCCTGCGTGATTCGTCACGTAAATAAGGACATCCTAGAAACCGAGATCCTCGGTGCGATCGATCTTCCACACGTAAGGAAGGCCGCTCGCATCACCGCTAAGGTGACGAACACCCCCACATCCCTTATCCGAATCATCACCACTTCCCAAACCACCCTTGAGTAACTCCTTGCACGCGGTGTCGTCATGTTCGGGCGACACTACAGTTGCGAACCCTCCCTTACCCCTCAACTTCTCCCCAGCATACCGCTGAGGAGTGTCCAACCCATGCAATCCGTTGTCCCAACTGTGGCGAAAGTTACAGATCCTCCTCCTGCAAATCCTCGGCTAAACCGAGATGTAACAACTGCGGGGAAGCTCACCCTTCGTATTCCTTTAAGTGCCGGAAGCGGTGGGAACCTCCCAGTTCTCCGTCAAAGATGGCGTCCCTCGCACCTATCCTGTCTTCAGAAGAGTCCGACTCGGAAGACACAACCCACCTTAAACCCTCTCCCGAAACCATCAAAAACTTCTTGCAAATCCTCACACACTCCCTCTTCCAGATGTTCCCCGACCGGCGAGATAGGGTTCTTCGCACCCTAGATTCGTTATCCCGAAACTTATTCCAACGGAGGATCAACATCTGCGTATCCGATACGCGGATGAAGGTTGCCATAATCCGCCAACTCAGTCCTCAACTCCTTACAAAATGGACATTCTAGCAGGGACAGTTAATGCCAGGGGTGTTTATCGGAAACGCCCCTTACTTAAACACTTTTTACACACACAATATACACATCCTTTCCATCACGGAAACAAAACTCACAAACAGGTGCACACTTCACTTTAACACGTATCATACATTTCTAGACAATAGCCACCACGGAACCGCCCTCTTAATTAAAAATTGCTTCCCATCCACTCCTTTTCAACTTCCTGCGTACCTACAGCATCTCGAATGCGTTGCTGCGACAGTGCACTTTCCCACTCCAATAGCATTTATTTCTTATTACAACCCGCTCGGTCACAACACCCTATACGATGACCTTTTAATCTACGCCTCTAGCCTCCCTAATGCAGTTATCCTAGGTGATTTCAATGCCCGCCACATCCAATTCGGTGACACCGCAACTAATGGCAACGGTAACAGGCTATCCTCCGGTATGTTGCAGTTGCCGATCTTCCAAATCGCCAACACACAGCCAACATAGTTCGAACATTCAGATTTTGTTCAGCTCCCCTACACCTCCTCAATACAGTCATTAAAGATTTTTCAAAAGCTAACTGGAATGTGTTCTCGGAACACATCTCTAACAACCTTCCTACTCCCAATCTTCAAACGACCCAAGATCTCGAGAGAGCCATTAGAGACCTAATTTCCGTAATTACGGAAGCGGTCGATACCTCTCTACCATTAAAAAACATCGACATTTGCCGCAAACCGCTCCCACAGCACATCGCGAACTGGATCAAACAGAAAAGACGAATCTATCGCCAAGCCAATTCTTGCAATCCAGGGAACCGGCTCTCAAAACCGAATACAATCGCCTTAACGCCTTAATCAGGAGAGAAGCAAAGCGACACTCCGAAGACACCTGGACCAAAGCCACCTCCCAGTTAGATTATAGAAATGGTACTCTCTTCTGACAACAGTTCGATAGACTGACCAGAAGAAAAGTTAACCCTAAATCCCACCTAACCGACCTTCAGGAAAACCTAATCTCCTCCGACCAAGGAAAGGCCGATTTCTTTGGTAACCCCCTCCAATCCACTTTCCGATCCCCAATTCGATAACCGGTTCAAGGCACTCCTCGAGGGTCGCCTTGAAGAATTCCGCAACCTGAACCTTCCTAAAACCCAACTCGAACACGACAATCCCTTTTATGCTCCCATCACCCCCGACCAGGTCCACACTTATTTCAAAAAAGGAAAAAATTCTGCCCCAGGTCATGACAACCTAAATCGCAAAATCCTCCGTCATTTACCCGACCCAGCCCTCCGATTACTCTCCAACATCTACAACCAATGCTTAATCCTATCCCACTTCCCGACGGACTGGAAATCGGCCTCCACCGTTATGATACCCAAGCCCCACGCCGACCTAACCTCATCCTCTTCCTATAGACCAATCTCCCTCCAGAGTTGCATCGGAAAATGCTTTGAGCAGATTCTAGCCAGGCGACTCAGGGACCACCTCGAATTTAACGACCTCCTTCCCAACAGCCAATTCGGCTTCCGTCCCAACTTAACGTGTCACGATCCCTTGTTGAAGCTGCTTACAGAGACCACCAGAGCATTCAATCACAAGCAATGCAATCTGGCTGTGTTTCTGGATATTAAGCAAGCATTCGACAGGGTCTGGCACGCTGGTCTCCTGCACAAGATTCGTAACCTCAACATTCCCGACCCCCTCTCCAAACTCCTACTCTCGTACCTGACCAATCGGTCAGTTCGGGTCAAAGTAGGGGAAACCTTACCAGATCCTTTCCAACCTACAGCAGGCGTTCCGCAAGGTTCTGCCTTAGTCCCGATCCTGTATACTAAAATACAAAAGGTTAACTGATGCTATTTTAATAAATAGATATACAAGTATTAATTATAGTTAATACATATCTAGGGCGACACTAATTACGTAGTTATTTATTTAAGGTTTTAATTGTTAGATTACATACATTAGGGTTTTCCAATAAGAGGTGTTATTTTGAATAGCCCGTTATTTCGGTAGATGTCACTTTTGAAGCTGTCATTTATTGATATTTGACAAGTAAAAACTACGTGATTAATAAAAATGGAACGATACACGCTTCAACAACGCACTGAAATGATTAAAATTCACTATAAAAATGGTGAAAATTTGGCAGAGACGGTTCGTAAAACTAAAACATTTTTGGGTCGTCGTGAAGCACCTTGTCGGACCGCAATACAGAAATCGGTGAACAAATTCGAGCTGTTGGGACAAGTTAAGGGTGTGAAGAATAAAACCCGTGCACGTTGCTCAAGAACAACTGAGAATATTGCTGCTGTACCCCAAAGTGTTGAAGAAAACCCAGGTTTGTCCATTCCTCGTCATTCTTTGGAATTGGGCATTCCACAAACGTCATTACACCGTATTTTGCATAAAGACTTGGGTCTTAAGGCTTATAAAGTTCAGTTAACACAAGAACTCAAGCCGGCCGATCATCAACAACGTCGTGTCTTTGCTGATTGGGTCGTTGAAATGCATAAAAATGATCCGGAATTCTATCGAAAAATCATCTTGACTGATGAGGCCCATTTCCACTTCGGTGGGTACGTCAACAGGCAAAATTGTCGCATCTGGGGTTCGGAAAACCCAAGAGTTATTGTTGAAAAGCCTCTCCATCCTTAACGTGTGACTGTTTGGTGCGGTTTATGGTCTGGTGTGGTCATTGGACCTTACTTTTTCGAAAATGAGGCTGGAGCAACAGTTACGGTGAATGGGTTGCGCTATCGAGAGATGATTAATGATTTTTTATGGCCGGAATTGGATGGTATTGATCTGGACAACGTTTACTTTCAACAAGACGGCGCTACGTGCCACACAAGCAACGAAACCATTGATCTTTTACGGGAAAAGTTTCCGGACAATGTTATCTCTCGAAGAGGTGATCACAATTGGCCACCGAGATTTTGTGGTTTAACACCTTGCGACTTCTTCCTTTGGGGCCACGTAAAAGATAAGGTCTACTCCAACAGCCCAGCGTCGATTCAAGACCTCAAAGATGGAATTCGTGAGGCTATCGATGACATAGGGCAGCCACTTTGCGATTTGGTTATTGAAAATTTCATAAAAAGGATATGGTCCTGTAAGCGTGGTCGTGGTAGCCATTTGGCTGATATTGTTTTCCATTATTAACGGCATACCTTCCTCTTTATAATGAAATAAACATCCGATCAATTATCTCAAAAAATTCCATTTTTCAAATATCAAAATAACACCTCTTATTGGAAAACCCTTTATCTTCGCATCCGACATTTCCGAAGTCACACAACCCGGATTAGTCGTTGCGCAGTTTGCGGATGCACCGCCTTCTGGACGGTTAATCGGGACAGCGAATCGACCTCCCGCCTCATATCCAAAATCCTTCGGAACTTCTCCAACTGGGGAACCAGTGGAGACTCTCCGCCAATCCCACCACAACCCAAACAATCGTTTTCCGACATCCTAATTACACCGAAGATAAGTTCCCAAAGCTTGCCGCTAGAAATGTTTCCCTTGACCTAAACCAAGACACTCCAAGACGAAGTCACCTACCTAGGAATCCTCTTTACTAGAACCCTCAATTGGCTGGCCGATGTAAAAAGAACACTCAATAGGATTAGAAACCGCGCAAACCTACTGGGCGCCCTCTGGGGTACAATCAGAAGTTGCCACCCTGAAACACTTCAACACACCTATAAAACATACATCCGCTCTGTTATGGATTCCCGAGCACCACATACACCAATATAAACTCCAAGCACCTTTCCTCTATCGCCTCCTTTGAACGTCGAATTTTTAGACGCGTACATATGTTACCCCTCAGGTACCCTAGTGACCTCACAACAGAGCACGCCAACATACCACCAATCACACACAGAATCCAAACACTTCAGAAAAACTTTGCACATAAAAGAATTTTCGGCGATACTACCCCAACCAAAGAAATCCTTACCACTCCCTACAACTACCGTTTTCCCCAATTCTCACGCAGAAAACCTAAATTAAAATTCAAGCATCCCCGCGATCCTTACACAACTTCTTGACGATCTCCACGAGGAGATAGAAGAATCTATAGATAACATCCCATATGCCCTCCGCATCCCCGTCTATTTGATGACGACCTAACATAAAACCAGACAACGAATCGGATAAACGACACCAAGCACTCTACACCCCAATAAACAACACACACTTAATCCAATTAACGCATTATTAAATATTCAAATAAACATAAATCTTTTTTTTCTCTTCTGTACACCAAAAATAATCACTTCTTATGATTGTAAACTATACAATAACACAAAACATCGCAACACCAACAAGCAAGGATTGACCAGCGCTAAAGAGGAGAAGGACTCCTGAACAGTCTACGACTAAGATATATATATATATATATATATATATATATATAAGCTATAAATAAGTGATTACTAACCATAAGCATGAGCATACTAACAAAAAAATAAATAAATAACTCGAGAGTCAGTAGACGTTCGTCGATCACAGCATTGACAGCGCAGAATAAAACATACTTGCAAAGTCTTGATTTAACAGTAATACGATGAGTATATTAAACGTTAACGAAAAAGTTGTTATTGACAACGTTATAATAAATTCCGAACTGCACACCCATCAGCCATATACTACGAGATTTGGAAACAACGATGAAATTAGAATACCCATTCAGGAAGACATGTGCACTTTACCATCAGAAAGTTACGTCTACATAGACATGAAAATGCGGGTTGGGTTTCCTACATCAAACAGCACACTACTAAATGCTCTAGGTTATTTTAATGTCCTTGTACCTCTGCGAATGCTACTTGGCTTTAATTCGCGGTGACATTGATATTGACGCAGTGATTTCAACTGTGGAAGCATTAAACGTTAACATAGATAAGATATATTGGAAAGTTCCACACATCATACCAGCATTAGCAGAGGAATTGGCGTTAACGAAGTAGATAGATATAAATGTAAACATCCAGTAGCATTTAGAAGTTGGGAAACACACATATATCCAGCTGTTCCAACAACAGCGAAACATACATGGGCAATCAAAACATCTACTAGTATAGAAACACCTAGATACATTATTATAGGATTTCAAACGGGGCGAGAGAATAATGTTTCTCAAGAGATGAGCAGATTCGGTAAATGTGGACTAAAGAATATTAGTCTATTTCTTAACACGGATCGTTATCCGTATTATAATTTAAACGTTAATTATGATAATAATTGCCTTGATACGTTGTATGAAATGTTTGCTAAATTCCAAATGTCATACTATCAAAGAGTTGGACAGCCATTACATACAGGACAAGACTACCAATCGTCAGTACCCACACCATTCCTACCCTATGGATCATATATATTCATTTCCCTAGCAACCTCTAATAGACCGATTAAAGGATCGACTTGCCCCAATTCCAAAATTCTCCAATTCTCGGTACCATGTAAGGTTGATCTAAACACGAGCATTTTACGCATTACTGTTTTATCAGACGCCTCTGCAACAGCTTTGTAGTCAACGTCTGTCAGCACTTTTTTAATAACAGCTTTTATTAACTCCTTTCGCTTTGTTAACCACTTAGTCATCAGCAAGCTTTAGACAATACGATCCTGCACCATAAAAATATTTTATAGCTTCCCCTGCATACATCTTTCATTCCCCCTACGACAGAAGTATTAGTAGTAATACTAATACGTTTTGATAGTTAGACGTGTCATATTCATGTAAATTATTCCGTACGTGTGCACACATATCGTCAGTGGTTATTTCGACTATTAATGAGTTGTTATCCGTATAACGCCACGTTATTACCGCAATGACTGCGTAATATACCATTATGGAAATATCTAAAATATTAAATCCGACATATACGGGTGTGTCATACGTAACGATCTGTTTCAACAATTCTACCGCGAATAATTTGTCAGTAAATTGAATAAAAATTTTAAATTGCGGTTTTGCTACGTACCGACACAGTGTGTCAATAACTTGATTACTTTTATTTTATCAACGTTTTACTTTGTTTTACCAAATACTCCATAGTTCATGTCTTTAAAGAAACCCTTTTCAAATTTGTTCTTTGCTTGATTTCGGAAAGCAGCATTTAGGTCTACGTATGGCACTAATACGAGTGACAATTAATCCATGTTCTATACATTGTTTTAAATATCGATAATATATAACATAGTCGATATTATCACACAAGTTAGGAGAATGGTGCGCAAAACCTTTCGGGACAAAAAAGATAATCACTGTGTTCAACATGCAAGTATATAATGTATATCTACTTCTAACACGTACTCAATATCAGCATCATCATTAATTTACAATATATCAAATTCATTAATTTAATCTTGAGTTAAGCACATAAACCCGTCGTGAGGGAGATATTGACGCATACTCCATCCATATTAGTTCGTCGCATCTAAATACTGCAAAAATACTTTAGGATGATTACGGCCAAAGTTTGGACCAGTCGTACTCACTCCACCACGAATACCTTTCTTGAAAAAGTGGTATATATCCATATCAGTCAGTAGTTCTAACTACACTTTCATATATTTCAACACGGCATCCCACGCCAACGCAGGTATGGCAACATACTATGCAGGTTCTAAACCATACACTCTCAGACCTAACCGTCTAAGGTTTTTGAACACGTCAGCCAACAGCAATGCATCAGATTTTAAATATATATCCACATAATCACCAAATGTGTTACACTTGTAACACCCTATCATAGGGTTTTACAATGTGGGCCCGGCATAGCTTTCAAGTCGGTATATTGTGGGGAGGCTTTGAACAAACGATTTATTTCCTATTTTTTTTAACAATGCTAAAATATGTGACTTAAGCTAAAATATAGAGCACTTAATCATAAAAAATATAAAACAAAAAAACTATCACAATTGAAAATAAAATTCCGTTCCTAAAGTAGCAACAGGCAGCTCGATTTCATCCAGAGTGACTCACTGTAAATAAACAATTAAAACATACAGACCTGGGTTGCAGGTGTAACTCCTGTGTGCGATGGTATTACATTATTTCTGTTTCCGCAAATTAATTAATCGAGAATCTCCAAACAGTTAGTTTTATAGTAATTTCTTTCAGTATAAAAGAAATCCAAACGCTCGTAAATGTGAAGGGTATTTTATTGCATTGTTTACCTGGAATTTTGTACACAAAAGCCTGATAACGATATGCGGTAAAAACGGCCAACAAATTTGAAACTAGGTCACTGTGCCGTGAATGTCGTTGCTCTCTAGCTTTAAAACGTTTATTTATCAAATACGGTATTAATTTATATCCTAGTAGGTAGTTCGTTTATACAACAGAAGTAACTGGACAGGTAAACGTTAAAGGTGTATATGAGGTCAGTTTAGAAGTGTTTAAGAAATATGGTAATTTCTTAAATTAAAATTTAAACACGAAAGTTTTACTTGTTCTATTAAATCGGATGTAAATAGATATTCTTTTCTAAAATAATTAAGTTAGAATTTTCTACTTGTACTTTTACTATAATTGAAAGGGTTGAATCTTTCTTTCGGGAAGTAGATTTTATTTAAAGAAAATGTACTTTCTTTCAGGAAGCGGCGGTTGGACGATATGAATTTCGGGATATCGACAATTGAATGTCGATCAGGATGATTATAAAATCTGATCTTTTGCCTGCGGCTCGGTCGTGTTCGTATGATAGTGTTTTTAGGAAAGGATATCCAACTCAACGGGTCATACGCACAAGAAGGAATGCTAGATAAAACAGGCATACGCCTTTTGGACAAGCGTAGGTGCAAGAACCACCTCTACAGGCCTACGCCTTAGGGGATAATTCTGGCAGGAAACCTCATTATTTTTCAGACATACTCCTAAAAGCAGAGAGGATTTGTGTAAGGGACGTTTTTTTTTCTGCGGGTTTACGCTCCGAAGAAGTGTAAGAGTTGTGTATGTATTTACAGGCAATATCAATTTATAATCTATCAAAGGCAGAAGCGAAATCTTTCAAACTGGTCAGATTATTAGGATAAAACAAATTATAACTTACTCAGATGTACTGGCCGGTGATAGTAAAATAAATGCCGCGGTTCAGTGAGTCGCAGGGGACATAGGGACGGCAGCGGAAAGATAAGTAGCTGGTTAAAGCAGGATGAAAGCAATTAGATGATTGTTTCAGGACGGCAGCGGAAAGACAGCTGATGGTTTGTTCGAGACGGCAGCGGAAAGATAAGTAGATGATTTCTTCGGAACGGCAGTGGGAAGAAACTCGCGTCGCGGTTCCGCTTATATAATCCGCGGTCTGACGTGATTGGTTATTACTGTAATTTCGCGGTCGGACGGTATTGGTCACAGATGAAGCGAGATTATGGTGGGAGTTCTTGCGTAGAAATCTTAACCGATTTCTTTATTACGGAAGAAGACATAAAAATTAATTATTATTTTAACTACATCGGAGCATTTTTCTGCAACAGAATTAAACAAAAATATAATTATCTGAAAATCTTTGTACAGATTTCTGGATCTTTACACACTTAAAGTGACAGTATTCCTCACCGCTTATATTTTCATCGCGCATTTTATCGTGGAATTTATCATAGTAGGGTACGGTGGCCTCATCTAGTTTATTAAAGCTATCTACGTACACATATGGAAAATTACGTTTCGTCCTAGCCAGGTTAAAGTCGTTATCATCACCAAAATATTTCCTTACCTATACACATTGTTCGTCTGATACATTCTGAGAGAGGGTATTTAAGAAAGCGACCATGAACCTACTTCCAACGAATCGTAAACTAATGTATTTATTTTCCCCATGCCTACGACTATTTATAAATTCATCGACGAAAATAAGTTAACAAAATGTTATGTATTTCTGACCAGTAATAGCGAG
Source organism: Vesta saturnalis (assembly GCA_036346205.1). Classification (NCBI taxonomy): domain Eukaryota; kingdom Metazoa; phylum Arthropoda; class Insecta; order Coleoptera; family Lampyridae; genus Vesta; species Vesta saturnalis. The sequence continues at coordinate 185,075 of JARFJB010002125.1, forward strand.
TACTTTAATTTCCTCCGTCCCACTCGCTAAATTTTTGATGAACATATGAGCATCATAAGCAGTCAAATTGTGGAAAAAACTGGATAAATGCAGGTAATTGATAGTTTAAATTACAAATCGAATGTGCAGCATCACGGTATTTACCAGACACGTGACAGTAATCTTGTACTTTAAGGTTTGTAAGATCCGAAACAGGTTTGTCGCATATATAGCAATTTCGACTTTTATCAAATGTTTCCTTTTGTTCACTAGTTAGTGGTAAAATTGGAACAACAGTTTTTAAACGTTCACTATATGTCCGTCATTTTCTATTCGTCTAATAAATTCCTTCGCGACATTTATCCCCCTACAAATTTCTAATTTGCATCAAGTATCGTTTTCGACTTAATATAATAACAGAAAGAATTTGGTTCCTGTTTACTAATTTTTATGGTGAACGGTTGTTTGGGATCGGGTGCAGCCGTATCAACCGGTACTAATACAGCTTTAAAATCAGCACAAATCACGAATGGTAAAGACATCTGCTTTTGATACTTTAGAAACACAAGTACATTTTCCGCATAGAATTCCACAGTTATGTCTTTCTTTGTTTCAAGTCAGGTAATTTAGTGTACACCAAGTTACACTCATGCGTTACGTGACGAGTTAATTGTTCCTGGGGTCTAAAGTAATAAAGACATAAATCACAAAATTATATTGCCCCATTTCGTTGGGTTATTTTGTTGCTAAGTACTAGCACGATACGTATCTTCCAGTCCATAAACCTTGATGGAAATATTGTTGTTGGACTCGAAAGTTGAGATGTTAGACAGGTTAACATGAAATTCTATACTATCCCAACCAAATAGAGTTGAGAAATCAGGATAAGAAGACGCCCGCAGTGGTAGCTCCTTCAATGTCACTAATGCGGACACAATGGCCCACGCAAAGCAACAATTATCATTATTCTTCACATTAACTATGGCACGTTTATGTGCAATTTCGGTTGGTACACTCATGTGTGAAGATCCCGTAATGGGTAATATTTCAAAATGTTCATTTTCAAATATAAGAATTGCACCAGCGACCAGCCTACAAATACATTACTATTACATTCTACTATTACTCTTGACAAACATCCACCAGAATCTTTGTCTGATTGCTTGGCATCCAAAATGTCCATTATTCTTTGAAAATATTCTTCTAACACCATCCCGACACTTCATACTTTGTTTGAGACGATTTTGACTCGGTACTCTACTGTTTAGAAAGTACAAACCAAACAATTCAACATTACATTTAAGGAAAAGGTGTTTCTGCAACGGAATTTGTATTAGTGACAAAACATTACCTTTAACCTCGCCCATAAACGTTTGCACGCCAATATGAGTATTGCTTGGAGCTTGGAGATACTCTGTACGTAACAATGCACTGCTTAAACGAATTACTTCAACCCCAGTATCAATGAATAGACACACATTTTCTTTGTCTATTGCTTCTCAGGTGTCCTTGGAAAACATCTAGGAACATCAATTGAACAATCTGTACAGTAGACAATAACAACACTTCTGGTACTTAATATATTTACATACAAGATCTGCCTTAGCGGAAACACCTTTGTCAAAAACGGCCTTAGATTTGTAAGCAAGCCTGAACGCCCTAAGTTGTTATTAATCTGTTTTTAATTATGAATTTTAATTACATTTTGACGGCCATTTTGCTTTGGCGGGAAATTTAAAATTTCCCCTTATCAAAATGCAAAAATTAATCAAATCAATTGATCGGCCAATAAAATCAGTCAAAGCATATCAAACTAAATCAATCAATCTCAACAAATCAATCAAACAAGTAGATCAATCACAATCAATCAAAACAATTAACTAAATCAGTCAAATCAATCGACCCCAATCAAAACAAACAAGAATCTGAGCTAACAATTCTTCATAACCTTAAGGTAACGATTCTCTCACTGTATATACATAGCTCCTATAATCGACCGCTTACTTCGTAGATAAGGCTAACCGGCACTCAGATCTGGTACTCTCCCTAAACGTGAGGGCACCGGCGTGATAAAACAGTCGATTGATCATCAGCAAATCAATCTCAATCAAATCATAACTTACAACTTGAATAATATAAAGTAGTTAGTCTTCCAGCAATCATTAATATAAAGCAGCAGGATTAATTTCTACATCTACAGACGATGCAGTGGAATGCGCCATGTTTAGAGTTAGAATAATCTAATGGTAACCATCTCAATCCGCTACAACGTAGGTGTAACAAAAGAGAAGTAGAAAGGACCTTGCAATTTTCTATCAATTTTGAACTTTTGATTTTTTTTCTTTTTATAAAGCACTTGTACAAACTATTCGTAAAGTAAATAAATACATTAACATATTATTTTCTTTGCTTTCTATTGTGATTAGTGTGAGCGTTAAAAAATTTGGGTGTGGTAGACGATCTTTTTTCTGTCCCCTTGAGCAAGTGTGACCTCGCACAAGTAAGGTACCTATGCAATCTTTCAATTGAATTACCTTTAAGATGCGAGAATAACCTTGATAATTCAGCCCTTGAGAACGTGAGAGCTTAGAAAAGTAGGATACACGAATGGCCTTGCTAATAACCTTGTAACTGTAGATCTTGATCTGATAGGACCTTGACCTTTGTTGGTGGTTTTGGAACTCTCCAAATATACCTACTGTTGGTAAAATGCTTATCACCATACTTTCAATCGAGTAAGGAATCCCATTAAGCTTTAGTGTTAATCGAGAGAAACTTATTGCCATTGAAGCATAACTAGTGAAACCAACAATAACTTTGCTATCTTAAAAATGTAGCGATAGTTCATTTGAATAAAATTGAGAACATTTTTTACAAGACTACGCTGTATTAAACTCTACAGTTGCATCAGAAATAGCGTTCATTTGAAGTCTCACGAGCAGTATGATAAAGCACTCCCGCGTTTGTTTTTAAATTGCCTACGGTTCTTCAACCGGCCATGTTGTTTTGTTTAAAGCCGCGGTGGATTGTTTCACCAAACAATACAAGAGCCACTAATTGCGGTTCACTTACAAGAATATCTGAACGGAGCAGTCACCAAGTTGACCACCCATTATGGACGATGGTAATCAGTCAAAGTTATTTTGGTTAACGATTAATTATTGTTGCATGTTTAGGTTTAAGATTGATACTAACACTAGCTTAGGTAAACACTGAGATTTTTGTTTATACATTTTCCTAGTGAAGACCCTGAGAAAAAGAATTACCATGTCGAGGCACTAAATACAAAAAAATGCCTGTTCTCAGGTTTTTCAATCTAGAGTTTATATGCAAAATTACTTTTAATATAATACATTTAAAGGGTTACATGTAAATGATACAGTACTTGACAGATAAATATTTATTTTGTAATTATTTTGATTAATTAATTATTATATTTTTATTTATCTGGTTTGCTTCAAATCGTCATATCTGACAAAAAAAAAGATGATTTTAGAAAACGAAACAAACAAATTTTGGACCAAAGAGTCCTGGTGCTTTGAACGAAGAATAAAAGTTCGAAAACGAAGATTTAATCAAAATAAGTACGTTTAACTCTGAAAATAATTTACAAAACAAATACTTATTCGACTTCAGAAATATGCAAAATCCTATCTCATTTTAAATAATTTTGCTAAATAAAATCGAATAAAATAAATTAAACTTAATTCTCAACTAAAAAATATATCACAGTATTAGCATTATTTTGTAGAAAGGTATCAACAACTAGAATCCTATGAAAATCCAAACTTTCATGACTATCACTCATAATGAAAATACTTGTTTTGTGTATGGAATCGTGTATTTTTAGTAATTTTTTAGAAATGTAAACGTTTCAATAACAATTACAGCCATCATCCTCAGTAAATGATATAAAAAAAAATAACTGTGGTCCTTAGGGTCAAAAATTCCAGGCGTAAGATCCTGTTCTGTTCAGATGTCCCGGATGGGCATGGCCCAAGCGACCTTGGTCATCGTACTCATTTTCTATCATGTCTAATTTAATGCTGTTCACCAACTCCTTGAATAATTGCAATCTTATATTTTGTTTCTATCAGAAACATAAGTCTGCGCTGGAAACTCCGATTGGCACCCAACTTGCAATTTCCCCAATAGAATCTTCTCTCTAATTTTAGATAAGAAGGGGGAATGTGTGTCTATTTCATGGGCAACATCGCTTGTAAAAGGTTTTGTTCTTTGGAGAATAACATTCAACATGATTTGGTTCAAACATTCTGGTTCTAAATTCTACTATTGCATCTGTAGGGATGCCAGTGACAGTAACCTTCAGCACTCCTTTGTTTACCTTAGCTTGAAGGTTGGCTATCTTCTGTCTCAGTTTCTGTTTTGCGATATCTCAATTCTGGGAGATTTCCATATTCATAACTGTAATTGGCTTCAATTATCAATCCTGCTGGTCATAGGGCAGAAACATTTGCTATTTTTTTCACACAAATGATTTCCAAACCTATTGGAATCTCTTATAACCCCGTAACTATACATCTCATATTTTAGACTTCCTTCCTATATCAAACCCATTTCCTTATAAAAATCAGTTTTTTCCCACTAAATCTACTTGACCATTATCTAATATGAATAACTCCTACTGACTCAAATTCCTTTGTTGTTCACAGAATTGAGAACCTTATGGTATTTTAACTCAACTAAATTGAGCGATCTACGAGATTTCTTTGCAACTTACCAATGGCATGAATATTGTTTTCAAGTCGTCCTCCTCTTTGAACATTGCTCTTTCAGTATCTAAAGTCATCATCATGTGCCCAAAAACAACATCGTATAGGTCAATCTCGTTCCCAGTCCTGGTTCAATAAGACTTATGCTGATTTTTGAAAAATAAATCGTATACCAAATGAAACTCCAATAAACGTTCGAGAGTGGCTAAGTTGCTTCTAGATATACCTGCAAAAGTGTTATCACTAAAGCTGAAAAGTTGTGCGAACTACGATATTGCAATAATTGGTTAGTCGTACATTTTGATCATTAGCTAAAGCCACCAGCAAAAAATTTGGTACATCTTCATTTCGAACTCTGTAGATAAAGCCAATCTTTTTGATTCTAGAAAAGATGAGTCACTAGTCAACCTTTCGCCATACGTGATGTGATACAAACTCCTAAAACCGATCACAGTAGGCTTGTCTTAAAGAAATGTTTCGTCGGATTAGTACCAGTTCTATCTAAGCTTTACTTGATCACTATGTCGCCTGAGGAATTTCCTTCATGGAAGCTAGCAAATGTTCAATGTGTTTCCAAAAGCGATCCCTATAACAACCGAAAAACTGCCATCGTTTCCATTTTGTCCAAAGTCATGGAAAAGGCCATCAATCAGCACCTACTTTCTTTACTTGAATCAATATGGTTTTAAACAGTTTAAACAGAGTCGTTCAACAGGTGATCAGACGACAGAACTCTTCATTCTAATTCATCTCAATTTATTCACCACTAATCAAGCTTCTATATCAAAATATTAAAACTGGAATGCCGTTTCAATCCACAGAGACATCCAACATACCCTGAATGACGAAGTAGTAATCTACGTAAATTAAATGCTAACAAAAAAGATCGATCATTTCCTGTTGTAAGTATGATGGCTCAGATCTTAAGTTTTTAGACTTAGTTACTGTTAGGAATGTCTGTATTTTTAAATCTATCATGGGTTGAGCATCTTCTGTCAGTTACTAAAGCAGCTTCTCGTAAAATATGCTTTTTGTACAAATCTAAGCAGTACTTTACCTCCCGACAATCCTTTCTGCTATATAAGGCTCAAATTTGGGCTCATCTAGAATATAATTTGCGTAACTAATATGGTGCTACCCAATACGCTCTTGATATCGTTGACCGCATTAAAAAAATAGCGATTACTTATAAATGACATAGCATCTTGAGCATACAGTAATAATTCCAATTCTTTCTTTGTATTATCGGTATTACAATGTCTACTGTGCTTATGTCACCTGCTAGGGATACTCAATTTATTCATCCACATCATCAATATATATTTTAACTTGTACCAAACGGGCGCAATCCGCTACATGAAATGATCTCTTGTCCTTGTTTTGCTTTCATTTATGATATAAAATAATTTAAGGTATTCGGTCATTGACATATCTTGGCAGTCCAAGATACCCTTATGCATCCTATAAAGAGTTTCTAGCTTAAAGATAACTGCTTGGCGTAATTAAGTTATTTAATCATGAGTTTCTGAAATTTAAAGGTTATAAGTATTCTGTATATATACAGGGTCCGCCAATAGTGCGTGGACGAAGCTTTATGAGTTTATACAATATCGTTTTCAAAATTATTTATTGCAGGATGGTGTGGGATCTTTCGGGTAACAATTAGAAAATATTTTCGCAAAAATTGCTACTCGTATACAGGGTATTACAACACTAAATTATATTTTTTTAAATGGAACATACCGTATATTATTATAAATTTGGATTCCTGGTTAATTTTAAGGGCACTTTATTCACTATATGAGGTATCTTAAACGCGCAATTTAGGCGCTGCATTCAATTTTTGAAAATTTAGAGGTTGAAAAGAAAAATTGTAACAACCGTATTGAAAATGTGTAACACTAAAATTTTAATGGTTGATTAGTCATAGACTGTGCTACATAAAATCGTAAAAATAGTAATATTATCTTTTTAATTTTCGAGATATCGTAATGCAAAGTTTAAGATTTTCAATCATAGATAACATTGATTTTTTAAATGGAAAGGTATACATTGTTTTACATTGTTAGATAGGAAATTTAATTACATTTTTTTGATATAACATTGTTGGTATTTATGTTTTGCCGTTTTTGATAATCCAGCTTTTTACTGAATTTGCAAAGTTTAAGAGTTTTAATCATAGATAACTTGATTTATTTAAATGGAAAGGTATACATTGTGTTACATTGATAGATAGGAAATTTAATTACAATTTTTTGATATAACATTGTTGGTATTTATTTTTGCCGTTTTTGATAATCCAGCTTTTTACTGAATTTGTCGATTTTCGTAGGTTTACATATGTATGTATAATTGTTTAAATCACATCAAGCTATGAAAACAAAAGAATATTAGAAACAAAATTCAGCAATAGTATCTGTTTTGTCATTTCGCGTGTATGTTCAAACGTAACTGAGTTAATTACTTTATTGCAGTGTGAATGTTTGACGCTTAATTTTACGAACATCATATACGTAATACGTTTATTTAAAAATTATAATGAGTAATTTTTGCAAAATGAATTAGTTGACATGATATTTGTGCTTGGAGAATCAAACAAAATTGTTTATTGGCCCGTCGAATCTACGGGCAGCGTTATCCTGATCGAAGACAACCAAGAGAAGAATCGTGTCGCAATTTTTAGAAAGATTTGAAAGTACTGGAAGTGTTGGATATCCTAAAACGAAAGAGCTAAGTTGTTACAAACGAAGAAAATGAATTTCGTGTACTTGTAGCTACAGTTGAAAACCCCACGTTAGTATTCCGAAATTAAGTGACAATTTAGAAATCAGTCAAACTTCCGTGAGACGAATGTTAAAGAAAAATAAATTACACCCCTATCATGTACAATTACATCAAGAGCTGAAAGAACAAGACTTTCAAAATCGAATTAATTTTTGCCAGTGGGTTCAACAACAGTTAAATGCGAACGAAAATTTTATATCGGGGATATTATTTACCGACGAATGTACATTTCATCGAAATGGATTTGTGAACAGACATAATTTTCATTTTTATTCAAATGAAAATCCACACCAATTTCGGTTAGTCTCTCAAAATAAATAGTCAGTGAATGTTTGGGCACGTATATTCGGCGGAACTATTGTTGGTCCTTTTTTTTTTTCAATGGCACACTCACTGGGGCAGAATATCATAATTTTCTAGAAAACGAATTATATCATTTATTGGAGAATGTACTTTTGGCTCAAAGAAGAGGTATGTATTTCCAACAAGACGGGGCACCTCCTCATGCCAGAATTGTAACCCAGTGGTTAAATTCGACGTTTCACGAAAATTGGATAGGAAGACGAGGACCGATACCTTGGCCAGCTAGATCTCCCGATATAACTCCATTGGATTTTTTTCTTTGGGGCTTCGTGAAGAATAAAGTATATGAGGAAGAACCAACAACTGCTGAAATTGCGAATTAGAAATGTTTTTGCTACAATTACTCCTAATATATTAGATCGGGTTGAAGCTTCTTTTATTAAAAGAATTCAGTACTGTCTAAATCAGCGTGGTCGACAATTTGAACATTAAATTTAATATTATTTTTTTCCAAAATCGATAAATTCAGTAAAAAAGCTAGATTATCAAATAACGGCAAAAAATAAATACCAACAATGGTATATCAAAAAAATTGTAATTAAATTTCCTATATATCAATGTAACACAATGTATACCTTCCCATTTAAATAAATCAAGTTATCTATGATTAAAAATCTTAAACTTTGCAAATTCAGTAAAAAAGCTGGATTATCAAAAAACGGCAAAACATAAATACCAACAATGTTATATCATAAAAAAATGTAATTAAATGTCCTATCTAACAATGTAAAACAATGTATACCTTTCCATTTAAAAAAATCAAGTTATCTATGATTGAAAATCTTATACTTTGCATTACGATATCTCGAAAATTAAATAAGATAATAGTACTATTTTTACGATTTTATGTAGCACAGTCTATGACTAATCAACCATTAAAATTTTTGTGTTACACATTTCTCCATACGGTTGTTACAATTTTTCTTTTCAACCTCTAAATTTTCAAAAAATGGAATGCAGCGCCTAAATTGCGCGTTTAAGATACCTCATATAGTGAATAAAGTGCCCTTAAAATTAACCAGGAATCCAAATTTATAATAATATACGGTATGTTCCAATTAAAAAATATAACTTTGTGTTGTAATACCCTGTATACGAGTAGTAATTTTGCGAAAATATTTTCTAATTGTAACCCGAAAGATCCCACACAATCCTGCAAGAAATAATTTTGAAAACGATATTGTATACACTCATAAAGCTTCGTCCACGCACTATTGGCGGACCCTGTATATATATATATATATATATATATATATATATATATATATATATATATATATATATATATATATATATATATTAAATTGGGTCTTCAATTAGCACAATTTATACATAATAAATATTATAGAGTATCTTAATTTTGGGAATTATACGGGAAGGATTATTAAATTATTTAATGTTTTAAAACGACTTCTAGACATTGCGTTAGTAAAAATCGCATTGATTTTTAGCAAATGAAAAAAAAGTTTGTTTCTTATATTTCAATTAATGAATTACAGACAATAATTTATCGAATTAAAAATCACTTTAAACATCCAAACTTAAGAGATATGGATCTTAATCGCCACCACATAAGCATTTATTAATAAAGATATTATGTAACCTGAATATTGTTGAAATTTATAGCGAAGTCAAAAGAAAGTGAAAGTGTTTGCACCTTATCAAATATTATCTCATGCAAACATCGGCTAACGTTACGATTAATTACAATATTTTATGTATTCTAAATTTATTGTTTGGTAATTATGGCATTAATTTAAATTACGAAGCTTATTTACGTAATTCCCATCACACCTGTCAAATTTGATGTGAACAATAAGAACTTCTATTTGAATGTGAATTACCATCTTCTTCACCATTTGCGATATTATTTTTGTGTTCTGTAATCACACGGAAAGGCGCCTAGCCTATATTTATTTCTGGAAATAAGTTTTGATTGCAGTGTCGCCTTTAAATTTTGTATTATATGGCAACTCGTTTATTTTAATAAAGATAGACGACGCCTACTGTTAATTGACCGTGTAACAGTAGCAAACATTTCTAATACCTACAATACGAATCCTCAATCAAGGTTACATGGAAAAACTTTCTTGTGACTTCATTATTTCAGTTTAAACAATATTATGTTATATTTACATAAACATTATCAATTACCCGAACTACCATCGTTTACGTTCGCACGTTAAGGGTCAAGTAAGCACTTCATATAAGTAAAAGTTACACCTTGAATGTAGAAAATTGCTTTAAAACTCGTGTTAATCAATCACTCAAAAAATGAAACTGATATTGTAAAATGTATTATAATAACATGTTATATGACACACCTGATATTTTTTTTTATAATTGTGGACCTAAACAGGTTAAGTTTAGCCTACCGTGCTAAAGCACTTAGAAACACTTAGGAGAATGGACAGCGGGATATTGAATTGCCAAGAGATGCCTATGAACGGCTACCTTAATTTTTTTCATATCATAAGTGAGAGGAGAACAGGAACTAGGGAGACCATTCCAGAGTTTAGGAGCCGTGTAGATGGATTACTGTTATGAGTAGACTAAGATGAACTACTATGAAGATTGCTGTCGTCAGCAAAGCAATGAATTAGACTAGTTGTTGAAGAAGTAAGGTCATTTATGTACAGCAGGAAAAGTGTAGGCGCTATAACTGATCCCTGTGGTACGCCCACGTTAATGCCAACTTCTTTTGAAAAACGGCCATCAACTACGACATGTATTCGTCTTTTATCAAGGAAACTAGAAATCCAGTTGTTGACCATATCATTTAACCCAAACGAGGTGAGTTTAGCAAGGAAACACTTATGCCAAACTTGGTCAAATGCCTTTGAGATATCTAGAGTGACTATAACTGTTTCACCGGATTATTCTAATGTACTGTTCCAAACTTGGCTCACGTATGGAACATTATCTGTTGAACGACTCTGCCTAAAACTGTATTGGTGATTACTAAGGAGTTTGTTAGTTTCAAGGAAAGAGAGTAGTTGCTGATTGATGGCTTTTTCAATGATTTTAGGCAAAATGGAAGTGATGGCAATTGGTCGGTAGTTCGAGTGAAGGGTCTTATCACCTTTCATGGGAACAGGTTGCCCATTTCCTAACTTCCATGATGGAGACGTAGAGATCGAATATAGATTAGATAGGACTTGTACTAGTGCGGGGAAACACAATAGGTGGGATACCGTCTGGGCCAGTCGCCCTATTGCGATCAAGCCTACTGATAATCAATTGTAGGAACTTGTATCGAAAATGAATCATTTAGACACAAATTTGATGCAAATAAATCCACAAAACGTTGGCTTTGTGTACAGAATCAGCAACTACAGATCTGTCAAAAGTTGTCAGGGAGAAATAAAGATGTACCAAACTTTACTAATGGCTTTAGCTAAACACCAAAATTTACGGCTGCCCAAAGGAGATGTAGCTAGTTCATTGCATTTTCATTGTTCAAACAACTCTTTAGCTTTGGTGTTAACACTTTTGCAGATGTTTCTAGCACCAACATAGTCTGCACGACTGTCAACCGTTTTATTAGATTTCCATTTAATATAAGATTTATTTTTCAAAGATATTGCATCAGCACAAGCCTTATTGAACCAGGGTTGGGAACGTGAATGACCTATATGATTTTGTTTTTTGGGAATGTATAACTTAGTGCTCATGAAAATAACTTCAGGTAATGAAAGAGCAATGTCCGAACAAGAGTACGACTTAAAACAATATTCATGCCATGGAAGGGTTGCAAAGAAGTCATTTGTGTGAAATCATAAGAAATAGCAAATGTTTCTGTACTATAACCAGCAGGATTAGTAGTAGATGAAAATTGAAGCCAATTAGAGTTAGGAACATTGAAATCTCCCATAATTGAGATATCGCAACATAGAAACAGAGACAGAAGATAGTCAACTTTCAAACTAAGGTAATCAAAGAAGTCTCAAAAGTTGCTGTCATTAGACCTATAAATGCAGCAGTAGAATTTCAGAAATTTAGGACCAGAATGTTTAAACCAAATTATGTTGAAATTTTTATTCGCTAAGGAAAAAATCCTCTTGGAAGCAATGTTGTCCTTGAGATAGGCCCATACGTCTCCTTTGCATTGACAGTGAGAGTGAAGATTATATTAGGGAAATTGCAAGTCAGGTGAATCAGAGCTTTCAGAGGATACTTGTGTTTCAGATAGAAATAAAATGTCAGGTTGTTATTGTTCAAGATGGTGAACAGCATTAAGATTTGACCTGATACTGATCAGAAAGTGAGTATTTCTCATGACCGAGGTCACTTGTCAACGCTTTTGCCAAGATAAAAATAAGAAGATTAAGGGTCATTTTGGCACCAAGGGCGAACTGTCATAAATCTTGAGTGGTAACTTTTCGTCTTATATAAACCAGCAAGGAATTAATTAATATGTGCAGTTTATTAGTAGTTGATTGACAACGAACTTGTTTTAAGGAGATGGGTGAAACCATTTCAATTTTTAATAAGATAGTAGGTATCTGAGACAGTTTTAAATGAAATCCATAAGGGAGTTCAAATCTTAACCTTTTACTCAATTATAGTATAAACTACTTATGTATTATTATGTGTAACAAACCGTATTGAAACATTTACCTAATAAACTCTTATAAGTAAACGAGTGTAGTTTCTACATTTTAATTAAATTATAAAGAACTTATCAAAGTAAAAAATGAGTTTAACAATTTTCAGTAGTTTTAAAATTCAATCAACATTGTTTGACTTCTCTGTATTGTACGAGGTGAACCAGAAAAATTTTGGTAGTTATATTTTACAGTAAGTATTTATTGATAAAGATATTAAGTAACATTATTATTTTATGAACCTTACGTTTATCCAGATATAATTAACGATTGTTTGTTAAATATTCTGAATTTAAATATGTAGAATGAGCACACTCATGCAAACAGTACCATTGATATTTATATCGAATATATAGAATGTCAGTTTATCAAATATCTCATGCAACAGCTAATGTAACGATTAATTGCAACATTTTCTACATGTATCACATTTGGTGATTATTTAGTAATTGTGGCATTAATTAAAACTACTAAGCTTATTTATGTAAATTCTATCAAAATGTGATGTGTACACTAAGAACCTGCATCTTCACCATATTATCATGTTCTGTAACCACATGGAAAGGCATCTGTAATCTTACTGATTTTGAGTTAGTTTATGGCAAGTGTGATGTTTGGTCATTTTTCAATAATTTACATCTAACGATGACCTACTGCACTCATCATGTTAATACTACAAGTTTAATTTTTAATTACAAACCCTTACGCTATAAGTAATAAATTTCCGTAAGTCTAAAGCGAATAAAATTGTTATGTGAATCCTCAATCCAGTGTACATGAAAAAAACTTCCTTATAACTTCATTAATAGTTATATACTACTATTACAGTTCGACAATTTTAGCTTAACTTCTGAGATGCACAGATGGGTCAATGTGCAACAGAGACAGAAGTTTCTAGAATATATAGTCCGTGTAACAATTATTCATAATGAATCTTTGGTACTGATTAAACTTAGCTCCGAGCATTATGCCACCGCACATCCAAATACCAAAGGCCAAGCTAGAATGGTCGTACTGGTTATATTTACATAACTTTAATATAATTTTCACCAGACAATAAAGATTATTATTATTAAACAATGAAATAAGAGAAAAAATAAGTTTGTTTCAAAAGTTTAGTAGTGTGGATTGTGTAGCTATTGATAATAGCTCAAGTAGGTCTTGTAGGAGTGGTATAAAGATGTATATGCTTACAGGAATATGATGGTTAGATATTAAACATAGAGAATGGTACAAGTGTATTTCGTTATCACCCTATGTAATCTATTTCATAAAGTTATAATATAGAAAATAATTTGTATGTAACGTATATGATAAAAATTCAACATTGCAAGTAAACTCGAGAAATAAAAGCATCCTATAAATTATTTATAGATTTAAATTAATAATAAAGGCCACAAAATTTAAATAAATATCTAAAAATATACAAGTCGCTATTAATAAAATTGTATTATTCATACCTTTTGTTCAGACTAATTAAAAATGTTACGACTACACTAGTAACAAATGAACAAAGTTGTGGTATTATGTTTACCCTGTATATTCTGTAGATTGTACAGATAACTTGACACACTATGGACTAAATTTAGACAACAGTTCATTATAAAATGTAAAGGTACGGCCATAAAAGGAAAAACTTCTATGTACACTGTCACTTTAAGATATATTTATTAATTTTAATCTACAGTAAATAAACTTTCGGATTTATGATAGATTTAAAATTGTATTTACCGAAAACACTAATTTATTGATTGAGGTATTTCTGTATTTGAAATAATATTACCTACCATGAGAATTAATTAAATGTGGAAAAACACATTACTTTCTATATGATTTTATTATATCTTACTGATATCTTCGAAAAATAATGGTTACAGTCGTCCTTAAATTTACGATCTATACTACTAAAGGCACAGCAAGCGTACATATTCGTACAGGTTATATCCTACATAACTATGAGAAACATTTTATACAAAAACATATAAAAATGAATAAAGAGAAGCTGAAGATTAATTTAAAAATAGAATAAACGATAAACTAGACAAACAAAACACTAGTAACAAAATGACAATCTCATTAAACACATCTTTTCTTAACTCCACAAATGCAATTCAATGCACTTTTTTTAGTTACATTTAACATAATACTTTTAAATTCAACTTAAATCAGATGCCAATACTGAGTACTAAAAAGTGCATTTAACACACAGGGCAAACGATAGATAATCCATTAAGTACAAGTAGGAACACGTTTTATTTCCCTGATTTGTTAACGTTCTGCTCAAAAAGTTTTGATAAAGTGTTATACAACTCATTTTCAATATAAACAAATCGAAAATAATTATATACAGCTAAAATATGGCAAGATAATTAAATAAATATAATTAAACTTTTTGAGCACCATTCAAAGATTGTGACTACGACTTCTGTAATATGCATTAATGGTAGCTCTTTAAAAGTTTTGTTGCCGTTTACGCTTTGTATCCATGGCATCTAATATTGGCTGACGTTTTGTTTGATATCTTCTACGTAATTCCTCTATTTCTCTTTCCATTTCAGCATCTAGCGTTGCCATTCTTTGATGTAATTCTTCATAACTTAGAAATTTTAACTGTAAATAAACGAAAATTAACAAAAATGAAGACAGAATGTTAGTTTACCCACAAATTCAAAATCTCCGTCAGTAAAAGGTCTTTGGAAATTAGGCTTATTTTCTTGTAACATTTGTAGTGGTTGTACTGGACTCATTTGTAAATGAAAATGACTTTGAAAACGTTGCTGTTCCTCAATGTTCAGTTCTGGACCATCCAACGTTGCCGGACTAGTTACACCATTTCCCTGCTACGAAAAAGAATTACAAAAAATTTAGAGAACATTTATTGAAGCAAATAATTTTTTCTTAGTTTAAACAGTTGTAATAATTATGGTAAGGCTATAATACATTGAAATCAGTAATATTCTAAAATTAATTTCATTTGATTGTAACTTGCCTAAGCTCTTCTCCCATCAACTACACACTAACACTAGCAATTTTTTTCTTTTCCCTAGCCATTAAAAAATTATTCCCACTAAGAATCCTGTAACGTTATTTAATATTCCTTTATAGGAAAACTTAATAATTTTTGTAATATCTCTTAAGATAAGCCGATCTGAGTGATTTTTCTAATGGGATTAATATTGTTAAAGATGCACTATTTCAAGTAATTCAAAATTATTGCATTTGAATAATGTCCCAATTTTTCACTATCATTACCCGAATTGAAGTTTTGGATTTGTGTTATTTGCAAATTTATTTACATTATTCATGTATATTTAGGAAAAAAAGGAAAAGGCCACATATTACATTCCCTCCCCAAAGGATAGGATGGGCTGCTTGTTCTGAGGGGGAAAATACTACCCCAGCATTCGCCTAAGTAGCCGCACATGTGTGCATACACGCAATGACCATGCCGCTACGTGTGTATGAGAAAAATTCCCTGAAAAAACCTCATACAAGGTAGACGTTACGGAAAGCCACCATTATCTCCTGAATACTGAGCAGGTTGTCACCACATATATATATATATATATATATATATATATATATATATATATATATATATATTATATTGGATAGGGTTATAGTTTAGTTGTGTGCATATTTTAAAATTATTCACGTGTATACAGGTTGTTTATTTAAAGATGACCAAACTATAATAAAAATATAAATGGAACACCCTGTATATTATTACTTTTTGAATTCTAAACATTGTTTCTAACAAATTCGCTATATATTTCCTATCCTAAATATAGCCGTTTTTGAGTTATGCCGATTTTATAAAAAAATTGAAATTACAGAATATCTTTGAAAATGTACCTCCTTAACCGTTGAAAACAAAAGTTATCTAATTTATATCAGAACAAGTACACAGATAGAGCTTTCTTATAATGCAAAGAAAATGTCATAATTGCATACAGGGTGTTTACCATTGACTTGCCAATCAGACATTATTCCAACTAGTAAAAGTTTACTTTTTCAAATAGAACACCTGTATATTATTCCGTTTGTGGTTTCTACATATTAACATTTATCAATTCGATATACAATTCCCTATCCCTAAATATAGTCGTTTCCGAATTATTTTCAATTTTTCAAAATGTATAAGATTATTGGAACATTTTTTTAAATCCATGGCCTCGTATAAATAGAAAAAAAAACAGTGGAAAACAATTGTATTGCAAATTAAAAAACGCAACAGAAACTAATACACCATAATTATTAAAATTATTTCTAAAAATACAAAACTAATAAAATAAAAAAAAATAATTTAACGCTAATCATTAGCGATAATGATTTATAATAATTGTTCAAAATGTTGTCCGTTTTCTCGGATGCAGACCTGAAGTCGATCTTTAAAAGATTGTTCAACTCTACGCAACAACTCAGGAGTAATGCTATGAAAAGCCTGTGTTATACGATTACGCATATCTTCGGCAGTGGTTGGTGGTTCCCTGTAGACAATACTTTTTATGTATCCCGATAAAAAGAAATCTATTGTTGTTAGATCAGGGGACCTAGCTGACCACCTCACAGGTCCATTTCGCCCAATCCATTTATTTGAAAAGATTCTATTGAGATAATCTCTTACATCTGCAGAGTAGTGAGCAGGAGCGCCATCATGTTGATACCACAATGTGGCTCTAATATCAAGAGTAATATTTTCTAATAAGCGCGGTAGATCGTTACGCAAAAAGTTAAGGTACTTCTCACCATTCAAGTGTCCATAAAAAAAGAATGGACCGATGACATAATCCCCAACGATGGCACCCCAGACACTTAAAGACCACTTATGTTGATTATCAACTTGTCTTAATAAATGAAGATTTTCTGAGGAATAATAATGAAAATTATGTGTATTAAGAAATCCATTCTTATGAAATGTTGATTCGTCTGTCCATAAAATAATATAAAAAAAATTTGCGTTTTGAACAATTTTTTCTCTGGCCGTTACAAAATCTTACTCGATGATCGAAGTCTGCATCGCTCAATTCTTGGTGTAACTGAATATGATAGGGATGTAAGCGATTCTTCTGTAAAAGACGGCATACTGATCTCTCACTTATACCAACTATTTCACTTATGTCCTTTTGGCTTCTGTGATGATCCTCTTCGATGGTGAGAAGAACCCTCCATTCACTATCTTCATTTGTAGAAGTTTTAACACGTTCATGTTTGGAGTAATTGGCACATGAAGTTGCAATAAATCTACTCATAACTTTCTGAAACGATCTTGTGTTTGGATGTCTTCTATCTGCATATCTTTCAGCATAAATTCTGCTGGCCAATAAACAGTTTCTTTCTGCAGCACCCAACACCGAATATCATATCAACTAACTCATTTTGTGTAAAATTCATTTTATAAAAATCTTGATTACTAACAATAACACTCGTAAATGGTTAACTACAGTTTTATTTATTTACGTCAAACATTCAATTTTTATAAGAAGCACACTTGATTTTAGAATTTTACTTGAAATTGAAGTAAATATTTGTCAAATTCTTGTTAACATGCAATGCCTCCAGTACAAAAATTGTAATTAGTCTTCTATCATAATATATTAGTTTCTGTTGCGTTTTTTAATGTATAATACAATTGTTTTATGATGTTCTTTTTTATCTATACGAGGCCATAGATTTAAAAATGTCTCAATAATCTTATACATTATGAAAAATTGAAAATAATTCGGAAACGGCTATATTTAGGGATAGGGAGTTGTATGGCGAACTGATAAGGGTTAATATGTAAAAACCAAAAATGTAATAATATACAGGGTGTTTTGTTTGAAAAAGTAAACTTTTACTAGTTCGAATAATGGTTGATTGGCAAGGCAATTATAAGCACCCTGTATGCAATTATGTCATTTTCTTCACATTAAAAGGAAGCTCTATCTGTGTACTTATTATCATATAAATTAGATAACTTTTATTTTTCAACAGTTAAGGAGGTACATTTTCAAAGCAAACTCTGTAATTTCAATTTTTTTTTAGAAAAATCGAAATAACTCAAAAACGGCTATATTTAGGGATAGGGAAATATATTGCGAATTTGTTAGAAACAATGTGTAGAATTCAAAAAAGTAATAATATACAGGGTGTTCCATTTAAATTTTTTTATAATAATTTGGTCCTCTTTAAATAAACAACCTGTATTCGCGTGAATAATTTTAAAATATGCACACAACTAAACTATAACTGCATTCCAAATTTTATTAATCTAGCTTATATAAAACGGAAGATATAAAAGAAGTCGCTCTTGTTGCCGGACCCTGTATATATAATTACTATAGTGATACTTTCTTAATCTTTGTCAAAAGAAAATATTTATTAGTTTTAATAAAGCAATTTTCAATTTTATTTTGTAATATAAAAATCTTAATACTTGAAGTGTTACTACTTTAATTAAGCACCGACTACCATAGTGGACAGCACTGGTGTAATATATTGAAATAAAATAAATAATGATTTAACCAGGCTAGCTCTTTAATGCAAATTGTAATGTAATTATAATTTACGTCCACTGTAAATTGTTTAAATTTTGACAACAGAAAAATAAATAATACTTTTAGCAGCTCAAAACTTATTTCATGCATTGAATATTGATATATAGGCCAGTCAGATTGGGAATTAATTGGTGGAAAGCTGGAAATGGTTTTAATTGCTTAAGTATAGGTCTGATATTAGGAAAATATCTTTTTCCCCTACCTCCGAGGTCGGCGTTGGCCGCCATATTAAAAAAACAGCTCCAGAACGGAGTTTTTTGTTTTTCGATAATAACCCAAAAACTATGAGTTTAATCAAAAAACTTAATCGGGTCCAAAATATAGCGCGCTAAATTCTCTGCAAAATGAAGTTCAAATCTAATGAGCTCGGTTCAATATTAGGGTTGATAAATGTCAAAATTGGCGGTTTTTAAAGTGTTTAAAAAAAATGGATTTTTGTTTATTTTTTCACATTATTTTTAAATCCGTTAAATTTACTACAAAAAGTCATACGACACAATTTTTAGAGATTGTAATTTGGCAATTAACAGTGTTTAAATAACTAATTTTGATCACGTAGTAAGGTCAATAATAGATTTCAAAGTTGGACCGTCAAATCACAGGTTGCAAATGATGTGCAATTATGCGTTTCAAATACATTTGTAACAAATTCGTATATAATTTTTCGTGAAACACCAACATATACTTACTCAGTTATACATACTAGTAAATATAGTAATAATAATAACGACCAAGGTTATTAAATAATCAGTTGAATTAGTAGTTACTAAGAAAATAATATGTAATTAAATATTAGCTATAAAATACTTATCTTTTTTGGGTTTTTAAATGGTGTATGTGTATATCAAAGTTGTACAGTCTATCTAAACGTTTCGATAACACTTACAGTTATCATTGTCAGTAGCAGTATTATCTAATAAAATTGTTAAAGATCTTCAAAACAATTTACAAATCTGAAAAATTAAAACTTATGTTTTAATAATGTTTCAAAACAATTTTATTAGATTATACTACTACTGATGAAGCTAACTGTAAGTGTTATCGAAACGTTTAGATACACTGTATAACTTTGATATACAAATACACCATTTAAAAACCCAAAACGAGCTAATATCCTGCCTTTTGACAACCAGCGTACTTCACATTGTAGCAGTAACGAAACATGTTCACTACCCATGTCTCGGCATAATAATGCAAAAAGTCTTGAATTTAGCGGACGCGCTTTTACGTAATTTAATATTTTTACGACCTCTGAAAGTGTTGTTTTTAAATCATTGGGCATTTTCTTGCTCGCCAATGCTTCTCTGTGCAATGCACAATGCATACTTTTGACCTCAGGAGCGAGATTTTTAATCCTGGATATTAGTCCAGATATCCTTCCTGTCATGGCCTTTGCACCGTCAGTCGATATACCAACACACTTTGTCGAATCTATGCCATGTTCTTCAATAAAATCATTAATAATATATTTCTATACACATATCTAACAAACCCAAGTAAATTCGGTAATCCACTAATATCTGTTGATTCATCAACTTGAATCGCATAATAATTATTTTGTAATCGTTGTGCGAGTTGATTTTCAACATCGTGAGCCATGTCGTGAATGCGACGTGCAATTGTATCATTTGAAAGTGGCATTTTATCCAGCAATTTCGAAAATGTGACTCCCAATACACAACTGACCATATCTTTAGCAGTAAAATCAATTCTTCAGCAATATTGTATGACTTTCCGGTCTTTGCGATTTTATATGCCACAAGGAAAGACGCACGTAAATATTTCAGATTTAGTAGCCAAGACGGTTTTCAAACTTTTTCGAAGAAGCCAACGTACTGCGAATGTTTTGTTTCCAAATGTCTTCGCAGCAATGATGGCTTCATCGAGCTATTTGCGAGAACTTTTGAACATATTACACACTGTGGCTCTGGGTATTGAGATTCTTCTTTGCACGTAAATCCAATTTTCAAATAGTCTTCGTCATATTTCCTTTTTTTTGCCGATGATATGATTGTTTTTTTTTTTGGTTCTCTCGACTTCGCAGAGTAGATGTACTTTGTACAGGTTGCAAACTGGCTGATAAGGTTGTATTATTTGGACATTTTCTGCGTAATGACCCCATTTTTAACCACTCATTCATTTACGAAACTAGCTAGCCGTTAGAAGGGATTGCAAATATTTTGCTTTTATTTTGCTGCCAACCAAAACGCGCCCACACAGTAAACTAAATTCTAAAACAAATGAATCAAACACTGAGCGGACCAGGCCACGTGCCGGGCGGGGAGTGCGAGAGCGAGCGACGAAGCCGACGAAACGAAATACGAATTCAGTCGCTCGTGCGCCACCATGTGTGTCGCACGTGTCAGGCAGTCATCAAGCCATCATTACGTAAATCTTGTCGCGAACCTCCTACCGTCGAATGGCGAACCCCTAGGGGTTCGCGTACCCCACTTTGAGAAACCCGGGTATACAGGCCGTTGAAATGAGAATGATTTTCGTGTACAATTAACCATAACTTTTGAAATACCCTGTATAACGTAATGAAACCCTATATTGGAAGTATGGGGGAGATGAGCTTAATCTAAATTTGAAATAATATATAGGGTGTCTCATTTAAAAAAAGTATGTTTGGTTCACCCTGGTAATATGTAACACCCTGTAAATACGAAAATAATTTTATAATGCGTGATTTGAAGTTGCCTATAATTTTTGCAAATAACTTTTTTGTTATCTCCTTTTATAACGGATGTATCGTACTTCGGCGCACTAATGCCGCACCCTGTATATGATTACGTGGTAATTACCTTTTGTGCATCACAGTCAGATAATCATTCTAAAAAAAAATCCGTAGTCAAAACAAAATTAACAACTCCAATTATTAAAATAATGAACCGAACAGGTACAAAAAAGGATGACTACGGTGGCGGAAAACTAAAACTAAATTCGAAAAAAAAAATAAATAAACAGGAAAACTTGTTGTGTTTGCATAACAGGCTATCAGTTAATAAAGGCGGCTGCAAAAAAATAATTTGCGCTAACAAAAAAAATAGTGGCAGACAAGACTTAAATTAAATTCGTGCTTAAAAATAAATAATTGTGTTTACCTAACAGACTATCAATTTGTAGAGGCGAATGAGTTTTAATAAAAAATATGCGCACACGTTTTAAAGATGGCCAAACAAGGAGGGAGTGGAAGATTGTATAAAGACGAAATAAGTTAAAGAAATTTGATGCCAAATTGTATGGGTCTACTTCCTTTGGTTTTAGAGATATTCAATTGTTTTTCGAAAAAATTATCCTACTTGCGGTCGCCGCCACTGATTTGTTAGGAGATTTATTTTAAAATGACAAAAAAATGTTGGTGGTCCATAGTATTTTGAAATATCTTAATTTTCAGATTTTTTAATAATGCACAAGGAGCGTCACTGTTTATTAGTGAAGTTGCGATTGTAATACAAATATAAAATTCAAGATTTTGAACGAAGAATTAATTTTTGCAACTGGTTTTTGCAAAAAATTGCAGAAGTTCCTAATTTTCTCAATTCTATATTATTTAGTCACGAAGCTATCTTCAAAAGTAATGGTTTAGTGAACAGATACAACATGCACTATTATAGCACTGAAAATTTTCATGGGATCAGACATGTTAACCAACAAAATGGTGGTCACTAAATGTGTGTGTGTGTGTGTGATTATTCCCATGTTATAGGTCCTTAGATACGCTAACCGGCGAGATGTATTTAAATTTTTTAAGAGATGTGCTACCCAACCTTCTTCAAAATATTAATGAAGCAGTGTCCCCGTCCCCTACCATCGAGACGTATGAACATTTTTAAACCACTGGAAAGAAAATCAGTGGATAGGTCGAGGACGACCCATTTCTTGGCCACTAAGGTCACCTGATCTGACCACACTTGATTTCTCTTTGTGGGGTTATGTAAAATGAGTATTTGTATAAAGAAATTCCAACCACATCAGACATATGAAGGAAAGAATCAGAAATGCTTATCAAAATATCACATGGCCGACATTAGAGTTAGTGAAAATTAATTTTGTGCAACATGTTAATAAATATATTGAAATTGAAGAAAGAACATTCGTGCATTTAATGAGAAATTAATTTTTTTTTCTTTTTCATTCTATTGTTCTTTTATGTTGTAATTTGCATTTGTTAATTTTATTACACGGTATTGTATATAAAAATAATACATATTTACAGTTATTTTCACCAGCCTAATTTACTGAAAACAATGTATAGTACAATATTAAGACAAATTTGGTAATGCCAATAGATAAAAAAATTAATTAAAAACACTTTCGAATATTCGAATTTTTACAGTAGAATTGAGAGTATCTCAAAACTTTGTATTCATAGATATTTAAGAACGCCATGTTTCTTTTATAAAGTCATACAACTTGATTAAAACATTCTTTAGCATGAAACTACAATTCCATGACCATCTTTATACATTTACATTTGTAAAAAGACGTAAAAAATGAAATCGTTGATTTGAACATAATCAAACTGAGTACTTCATAAATTTTACCAAGGACTGATTTAAATTTGCATAGAAGCAAGCGTGTTTTATGCATTAATTTTGTTCAAAAAAGTATGTTAAATTTAAAATAATTCATTAAATCAATTTGTAATTGTTACATTAACTCTTGTTTTTACTTGAAAAAACTTTTTAGTAAGAAACTACATTCCCATGGCCAACTTAATAACTCTATTTTCGGTCTTTTTGTATCCCAATCGCAATTTCACAAATAAACTGAAAATATTTTGAAAATTATTAATTTTAGATATTACATACCTGATGAAAACAAAGAATATCAAACAAAGCATCGAATGACACAAACATCATGGAGAGGTGCCATTTAAAGAAATTAAAAAAAAACAGTTGTTTTTACAAACAGTGGCACGCACTGTACATTATTAAAAAAAAAATCTGAAAATTAAGATATTACTATGAGATCACCAAAAATTTTTTGTCATTTAAAAATAAACAAAAGTCGCCTAACAAATCAGTGGCGGCGACCGCAAGTGGGATAATTTTTTCGAAAAATTATGGGCTTTCCAAAAATTTAATAATATACAGGGTGTTTCATTAAAAAAATACAAGTTTAGTTTGCTCCAACAACATGAAACACCCTGTATGATCAAAAATATTTTTAAAATGCAGTACCTATTGATATCCACCCATGGTCCTAAAATCATTTCTCTAACTCGAATAACTTGAATCGCAAAGTTTATACAGGGAGATTTATATCAAAGTTACATTTTTTTAAATGGAACCCCCTGTATATTATTGCATATTTGGATTCCTTGGTCAATTCTAGTGCGACTTGTGTAGTTAGCAACCATCTTAGCGATAAGACGTGTATGAGGTGGCTCCAGCCTCTACTTCGATTAGTGATTAAAATGTCAATTTCTAAATCAATAAAGTTACTGTACGGTAGAGGTGAGTTTTTGAACAAAATTGGATGACACAATTTAAAACAGTAGAAAAAGTGGCCATGAAAATGTGCTTTCGTTTTTTTGATAGCTCTTCAAATAAAGTCAGAAAAACGAAAATTTCAGTTTTTTCAAATAATTCAAAAATGGAAAAAGTATCTGAGTTCTACAAACACCATAAATACGTTCCCTCGAATACGCAACTTTTGTCCCATTTAATCGACTTTCTGTCTCTTCCCGTTTCCGAGATCCCCATACAAAACATTTTTATATGGGACACAATGTATAAATGTCAACTACCCAACGACTAATTGTTTTTGGGGGTCAGTGGGGTATGAGGAAAGAGGTAAGTACTCCTTTTGCAAATTTTTATTTTTTTAGATTTTTTCCTTTTAATATGTGATTAGTAATATAATTGTGAGTATTTTTTGTTCCTATAATTTTTCTGTACAACAAACGGTTTAAAAGATATTAGCAAAAAACCGTCATTTTAAAACACCTGTTTTTCCTAAATATCTCCGGAACTACTTAACATATTCAAACAGTGAAAATACTATTAGATAGGAAATAAAATTTCTCACAAAAAGTGTGTTAACAATTTTTTCGAAAATTTGGTGATTTTCGAAATATTTCCAAAAAACTCGATTTTGGAACTCGTTCAGATGATTTTTGAAATTTTTTTGCAAAGTTAATCGTTTTCGAGTTATTTACAAAAAACCGATTTTTTGATGTGGAAGTATTGATACAATTTGCAGCGGTTTTTTTCGTATTTCAGTATAAAAATGCATTAGAGATATACAATATATTTAAATCTAATCTTTGACTCAGTTTTGGGATCCTAAGTTTTAAAATTATTTTGGGTCGGCGAAGATTAAATAGTGAATGTATTAAGCACATATAATAGAAAGACTTCATTACCTTTACTTCGGCCTCTTTCTTATCAAAGTGATCTAAAAATAATGGTCGATATTTTTTTCCTACTTGGTCTGAGCCTGTATCATGTCCTAAACAAAAAAGATTAAAAAATTATTGTTGATAATGGCTCAAATAGTCTACCTACTTTTCATTGTTTGCTCATCAACATCATTATTGATAACCATAGTACCTAATTCTGATTGTAACTCAACAAAAGTTCCACTTTGGGACATTGGCACTAAAGTTCCACCTTTATTAGGTACTAAAGTTCCTTCATCTTTACACTGAATAAGAGTTTCATTTTGATTGTTTCCCACATCATCGTCCTGTGAAGCATATCAAACTGATTACACAACCCTTACAAAATTATACTTAGTATTTTGTATCAAAATGAGAAACAATATTGTACAACTGCACAGTACTTTACTTATTCATTCAATAATGTAAAACTTACAGATTCTTCATTAACATTTTGCTTTATTACAGGAACATTGGTTTGTGAAGTATTACGAAAGCTTTGAATTTCCCTAATTTCATGTGCTTCTGCTATCATCTGTGAAAGAATTGTGGAAGGTTTAGCATTCCCTATGAATAAAAAGTTAATAATCGATTATACTTAAATATAAACATTTACGTATGAATATATGTTGAAGTAAATTTGAAGCCGTCGCACGTTCTTTCGGATTTTTAATCAAACAAACGCTAACAAAATCTATGAATTCGGAACTCCATTTATCAGGCTCACGAAATGAAGGAGGTGGTTTTGTTGGAATCATGAAAATTGCACGCATCGGATGTATATCACCATATGGAGGTTTTCCCTCTGCCATTTCTAATGCTGTTATACCAAGACTCCATATATCAGCAACGCAATCGTAACCTATCTCTTGAATTACCTCAGGCGCCATCCAAAACGGAGTACCTAAAATTTTTTCCATTTGTTATGTCTTTATTATTAAATGCAAACTTTACAACACAATACATTTTTATTTTAAATTATTCAAACTCGTTCAGAAAATCACAATTTTCTCTATAAAACTATATTCAAAAAACCTATTTTCACAATAAAACATTTATTTTTTTTAAATAGAAGTTGTAAAATAAATAATGATGAATTAATTACTAACATCTATAAACGAAGTCCCCCTTCATAATGAATTTACAACACAAATAAATGATTAACATACAGTAGCGTACATCAGGGGGGGGGGATATCCCACACAAGTGCCCAAACCCACCATTTCATTTTACGCTTATTCTTATTAATCCACAAAAAAAATCAAAGCGTTATGTAAATGTACCAAGAAAATAAATGTTTTTTGTTTTTTCTCATTTTCAATTTTCTTAATTAATGTATTATGCACAAAGACTTATGCAACAACCTAGTAATAAAAGTAAATCCAATATGTTATTAACTGAGCAAAACAATTAACCCTCCTATTGTGTTTGGTGTCAATATGACCCAATCGCGTTCTTCTAATGTACATAATTCGTTAATTTACTTAAATATTTCGTTGCTACTGCATGACTTTTATTTCAGTACTCTAATAACGGTGTACCTAGATTGATATTAGAAAATTATTTGTTCTTTTTAATGCATATGTTACACTCACTGTGTTTGCGTCTATATGACCCGGTGATTTGTGTGGTTCAAACAAGGAGAAGAGAAGCAGATTATTATCATAGACGAATGCATTTTAATAGTTTTGTTTTATTTTCATAAATATAAATAACTTACATAATATTGCCACATTATTGCGCATATTGCATGCGTTAGAAGAAGAGGGACACCCCACCTTTCACTGTTTTACGTCATAACCTCCGCCCCCTGGGACACCTTACCTTTCACTTTTTTACACGCCCACGTGGGGATCGTATTTTTTCACCTGAGAATAAAAAGAATTAACCCTGTTATTAATTAGGATCCGTTTTTTATCAAAGGTCAATACTCGTACGCGAGTATTGACCTAACCACACTCTAATATCTTCCCTAGGGGTATTTTCTCCTAAGACGGCTGCGAAGTCTGTTTCGGCGATCCCTACTCCAAACTTCCCTGAAGATAACCGGTTCTACCCGAATATTAACGAGTGCGCCCACAAGACCTGCAGCATTCTCGTTTCTCGCGCATTTTGCTCTTTAAAGTGTAACCGTAATCGAGTGAGCATTATTATTATTATAATGTATTCTCCTGTTTATAAGCCACCATCAGCGGACATTAGAGATTTTACTGACCAGTTAATACACTATTACAACATAACCGTTCAAGGTGATGATGGAAACGCTGACGTGGATGAGCTGAATGTATCTCACATCCATGGTGATGGTGATGATTCACAGAAGAGGAAGAAGAGCGATGATGTCGAGGAGAAGGACGAGTCTCAAAACCATGATGATGATAGCGACGAATCACGGTTCAAGAAGAAGAAGACCGATAAAGAACGTGATTAAATAAATGATGTATTGTTGTTTATAATAATAATATATTTTCAAACGCTAAGCTTTCCTTCAATTTTTATTAATAAACTTGTTTTTCCTAACGGTGTTTGAACCTGCACGAACAATGCTGCAGTTAATGCGAAAGGGCGGTTAGATGGGTAACTACAATACGTGTGAGAATGGCTTTCTTTTGTACTCTGTAAGTTAAATCTTACTGCAATTTTTTTAATTTAGAGCTGATTTTTGTATGATTAAGTTATATCAGTTTGGTATTTTTGAATTGTGGTTGGTTTGTTTTAGCAAAGTGTAAGTTAGCTTAATCAGTATTTTTGAACTGTAAGCTAGTTTTCGCCGGCTGTAAGTTATGATTTGATTGATTGATTGATTGAGATTGATCTGCTTAATTGATTTGTTTAATCGATTTGTATGTTTGAGAAAGAGACGATAGAGACGAGGGAGAGACGAACACGATCAACCTCTATTACAGAAAACATTCATTAGTCTACACCACTAGATGTCACCACAAACAACACTAATTAGTCCTAGAAATATACCGCTAGGCGCCGCCGTCTCTATTACAGAATAACCATTCGCTAGTTTAAAAATATATCACTAGATGGTGCCACAAACGAAACCCTAATTAGCTCTAGAAATATAACGCTAGGTGGCGCCACCTTTATTACAGAAAATATTCATTAGTACATACACAACTAGATGGCTACAAAAATTCAAATTTCGCAACAAGAGGGCCACGACAGGAGGGCGCAGACCAAACACACGTTCCTATATTTGTCTTATAAGTTATCATTAGGGCCCCTTATTAGAATACTATTTCCAGCCAGACATGGCAGCCAAGGCAAGAACTAACATTAGTTGAACTAGAAGCATATTTTGGTCCACTGTTTCTAGCTGGAGTGTATAAATCTCATGCAAGCATCAGCCAGTCTCTGGGATGGAAATGTAGATCGTCCAATATCCAGAGCAACGATGTCTCCCTACAATGATTTCATGTAATTCCACGAATAATTCGCTTTGACGATAAAAGAACTCGACTACAACGACGCCAAACTGATAAATTAGCTCCCATACGGGACTTATGGGATGAATGGGTTGCAATTCTACCCAAGATCTATAATGTTCACGAAAATGTAACAGTAGATGAGCAACTGGTACCTTTTAGAGGCCGTTGTCCTTTTAGACAGTACATCGCAAATAAACCTGCTAAATACGGAGTCAAGATTTGGACTTTATGCGATTCTATAACTGCTTATGCATATAACATGCAAGTTGACCTCGGGAAAAAAGACGGTGACCCTCCAGAGAGAGATCAAGGTAAGAGTTATGCTTGATCATACTTATGGTCTAAAAGGTCACAACGTAACGTGTGATAATTTTTTTACCTCGTACGATCTGGGGTAGATGCTATTGAAAAGAAAAATAACCATGTTTGGCACTATTCGCAAAAATAAGCCTGAATTACCAGCCGCATTGGTCTGCAACAGGAAAGACGTTTTTATTCAAAATTTTACTTTACCAAGGACACGTCGATAGTTATATTCCGAAACGGAATAAAAATGTTACGTTCATGAGCACCATGCACCACGATAACGGAGTGTCTAACCAAGATCATAAAAATCCGTTTATGATTTTAGATTACAACAAAACTAAAGGTGCTGCAGACACGTTAGGCAAGTTCGCTTATCTTCTCTGGTGCGAAGTAACTCCAACCTAGAACGGCGACTATTTCTTGAAGAACTAGGTAATTCCCTGATCACTCCATTATTGCAAGAAAGAAAACGTCTCCCTCGAAGTATTCCTGCAGCTGAAATGGTTATAAAGTCACGTTCTTCAACCAGTAATGCCGAAGTAAGGGAACAATCAACCACAACCAAGCGTAAAAGATGTAATTTTTGTCCCTCTTCAAACGGTAATAAAACTAATATGTAAGTTGTAATTGCTCAAAATACCTATGTAAAGCTCATGTATATTACTACTGTCAATACTGTAACAAATAAATGTATATACCTAACTACTACGTTTTTCAGATGTTCTTTACATAACATTTATAATAATATGTAATAAAAATAAAATAACGTAATAAAATGTAATAAATAATAAATACTACATCTTATTTCTTATTATTATTTACTGTTATATCAATTTAACAACCATAAAACAACAACTATAGGCTCCCGGGTCAAATGACCTGTACACAATAAGTGAAACCAAAATGTTAACACAATCGGAGGGTTAAAGATACACGCTCGAAATAATTTAAAAATTTATTGATAAGTATTAATACCCTTCAATTAAAAGAACATATATATATATATATATATATATATATATATATATATATATATATATATATATATATTGTGTGTTATATATATATATATATATATATATATATATATATATATATATATATATATACACGTAGTGAAAATTCAATCGTATCTACTATTAAAGGGTACTTTAATTTTGGAGAAGTATATGTTCAATAGAAGACATTTTTAATACTTTACCAGGTATTACGTCGATAAATATCATGTTAACTAAATATATTTTTGGCAAAGGAAAGCAAAGCTTGTTTCATATATACCTAGCGATTAATGAATTATAGAAACAACTTTACTGAATAAAAACTGAGTTTAGACCTTTTTAATACAGTTTTATAATTGGAACAGTTCCTCACCACTTCTCATGTTAATAATTGCGTAAGGACATATTGGAAAAGCAGGTATATAAGTTCATCCTTTTCCTTACTCTAGGAATTAGGTTTGATGAGACGTTTAGAAAAAAACAAACAAGCATATCATTTCCTGCTCCCGGATCATAATGACTAGAACACAATAAGTGAAACCAAAATGTTAACACAATAGGAGGGTTAAAAGTTACATTCAAATTTGGCGTGCTTCTGAGGACAGGGGCTTAATTTTTTTTTTTTTAATTTTTTTGTACGGTAAACGTAAATAAAATTACCTATTGCGTATTGCTAAAATGAATTGTTTAGTAAATCCGTTGGGAAAACGAATCAAACGAACGTAGACGAGAATAAAATACTGAAACGGATGCAGGGTTACGAGATTGAGATAATTAAAAAGGAATTTTAGAACATTCTAGAGACTAGAATTTCATAATACTGAACATCTTTATATTAGTATAGTAAATAATAGCGACAAGCGACCGGATACATGAGTCATCGTTGTATCAAAGAGATGCCCTTGTCTATATATTTCTATTTCTGGAATTATCTAGAACATCTGCATTTCCTATATAAGTAAACGCTAAGTGGAGGGGATCACATTCGAGGTTTACATCTCGATCTAAATAAAACAAATAAAAGACAAATTTGTCTATTTCCGAAATCCGGCATCAGGCAGTGTCACCGGTGTAAGGATTTTTGTTACGTACAGCGTTGCTGCAGGGTGGCAGCACCCTGTGTAAAGTGCACCGGAGAGCATCATTGCAGTGAATGCACGAAACCGCGAACAGACCGGGCTAAGTGCGTTAACAGTGGTGGGGACCACCCCGCTAGCTACAAGGGCTGCCTGAAGTTACCTCGACCTCCACAGCGGAAGAAACCGGAAGGACAACAGCGACCGAAGAGGACAATGCCGACTGCGGCGCCTTCTTCAACTCGGACCAGCGTCAGTTACGTCCGAGCGACGGCAGGCAATGTTGAATAGGCGGAAGTGGCGAGAGCGGCTGCCGCCGCTGTCATTACCCCGCCTGCTCAACCCGCCTTAGGATTACACTCCATATTGACCCTCCTCGGAGGAATCAATTTGGAGAAGGCCCTACCTGTCATTCGCAAGGTGGCAGCGGCGCTCACTGAGGCGAAATCTGCGAAGGGCCTGTGGGGAGTGATCATATAAAGGTCCAGACCAAAGACTGGTTCCCTAGGTTAAGTATACAGTATCGACATTTTATTTAAATTTCTGTTCTGTTAACACTGACAATGTGTTCACACATCCAGCACATGTTTCCATTTATTTCAGATGCGCAGGGCATCAGTAGCATCACCACAACCGGGCGACAACAGGACAGTCCACACAACATCTCCATCAACAACAATGCACCAAAACGCTTCTTTTTTTTTGATAATGTCAAAATTCAACTCCACAATGTCAACAGGAATAACACACAACCACGCAACCCAACAACCACGAAATCCACGCGTTGAAGAGAATGAAGAATTCTGAGCAGCGCACCACCAACACTACACAATACATTATTACTAATTCTTTTTATTGTATATGTATATATATATATATATATATATATATATATATATATATATATATATATATATACATATATACATGTACAAAAAATTTCAATAAACTTTATTGAATTGAATCAGTCTCTGTCTCATACGAATTTCATAGCGCGTGTTAATATACAGGGTCTAGGTCCAGGGTGTGTTTAAAAACGTTGAAAGTGCGCGGTCTAATATCATTCGTATTCGTTGATAAGACATTGTTTTATTATTCATTTTTATTAACTAGTTTTTAGTTCGTTTGTTAAGTAGACAATTTATAGTGTAATTAGTTTAGTGAATTATGCAAGCATGAATAATTTAAGTTCCTTGGCAAATTTCTTAAAAAGAAGAAAATTTGATTAAAATGAAGCATCGATAACAAGCTCATTTGCCGGTACCGCAGAGTCAGACAAATCTAGTAAAGATGAAAAAGTCAGTCACAGTAGTAATACCAACAATACTGCCATCAGTGCCATCCAGAGCCAGCATTTACAGAATCAGAGAGATATTGGAGGTTTCTTACAATTTGTTGTGGCTGAAAATTTTGGATTAGATTTAAATAACCTTGTGGGCCAGGGATATGATAAAGGGAATAATATGGCGAGAAAAGTCATATACGTACACTGTGCTGCCCACTCTTTGAATTTAGCAGTATCAAAAGCTTGCGAGGTACAACAAATAAGAAATTGTCTTAATATTATTGAAAGACTACGACTGTTTTAATACACCAAAAAGAAAAAAATATCCTCTTAAAAAATATTGAAGAATCTGCTGAAAATCCTTCAGTGAAAACCCTTAAACGATTATATACAACACGCTGGACTTCAAAATATGCAGCAGTACAGCATTTCTTAGCGCTATTTAATTATGTCATAGAAAGCTTAAAATGGACTGGCAATGTCAATTAATAGGGAACTACCCATTTCAGAAGAAGAAATAATTGAAGAACTAGTACGAAAGCCAAGGCGATTGGATTTTGTGTTATAATATTTATTTTATAACTTTCTGTAAAATAAATGTTTATTATAATTTGTAGATTACACCGTACTTTTTATATCCCCTCCCAAGGCTAAAGTCTGCGTACGCCACTGATAACATAGGCCACCCTATATTCCATGCCAGATCTGCGTAAGCCCCAGGCGGATTAAATTATTGGGATATGATAGTTACGGTAGATAGTAGGAAATACTCAGTCGTGAAAATGTCAGCCGTATATCGGCACCATCCGTTCCACCACCCTTTTCTTAATGGATTTTAATGACTCCTCGAAATTGTACTATTTTTCTTGTAACGTCATCTAATTGCTTAGTCCACATTAAGTTGGAATTTCCGAATGAAGATTGATCACACTTAATCTTGTCAAAATTAAAGAGACAGCCTAAAATATTTACTTTTTACTGTGGTTTTTTCAACGGGATTCATTTTCACCACTTGAAAAATTAATGCATTTATAAGACTGATCCCGCTAGGATTAAAGAGATATGATTAAAAGAGTTTATTGGGATAAATAATATAAATTAAAGCCCATTTTATGCAGATTAATCAGAATCAGAATGATAAACATTAAAATAACATTTTTTTAAATCATTGTGGTCCCGAGTAAGTTTGGCCTACCGTGTTAATCACTCAAGAATACTTAGGACGATGGATATGGGTATATTCAATTGCCAAGAAATGCCTATGAACAGCTACTTTAAATTTATTAATATCATAAGAGGAAGATAGGAACTAGGGGGGTCATTCCAGAGTTAGAAGCCATGTAACCAAAGGTGGTTCAAGATGGTATCGATGAACGTAATTTAGCAGGGTAATAGCCATTGTAATACCGATAATATAAATAAAGAACTGAAACGATTCTCCTATGCTCAAGAGACTGTATGCCAGAAGTTAAAGACGGGTCATTGATAAGCCTAATCGCTCTTTTTTTAATACGACGAACCCAGAGGTTCTAATATATACACCATCCGCAAGTAACACTTCGTTGCTTATCTGGTGAAAGTGAAGTTATGAAAGTTTAATGAGTTCTGAGTAGCCTAAATATCCTTGATCGTCATTATTCATTAGAGTAGAAGATCTCTAAACTTTCATAGCAACAAAGTTCGTACTTATTACAAACATGTTTGATTAAAGATTCATACGCATTTGAAACACTAAAGTTGGACTGTTGGTAGGAGAGGTTATTAAATATACTCGACAACCATTTGGACAGAAGTTAAGTAGGTGCATTAGTACCAGAATCAATGGGTCCCATAGCATTGCCTGGTTTATGCTTTTGCTTGGCTTGTTTGTTGAAGATACATAATTTTGACAATTTCTTCTGATGAATAATCCTTTAGCAATGATTTTATGACCAACGACCTCATCTAAGTGATGCAAGAAAGTAGTCCACTCCTCAAATTCATTAGCGTGTACCAGATTTAAATGTAAGTCATAAGCCTCTAATTATAGTTTTGTTAGTTTTGAATCTCAGTCAAGTTTTACGCGGCCTACCAGGTCCAGCCTTTCCTCTAACTTCACCCACATATATTTGCTTCGTAAATCTTGCGTTGTTCATTCTTTCAATGTGACCAAACCAACGTAATGCACTACTTCTGTATCTATCCATCTTCGTCTTTTCCTCGCCACACTCCGTCATTATGCATTCATTCTTCATCTTGTCCCTTCTTGTTTTACCACATGCGCTTCTCAGGAATCTCATACCCACGGCATTTAATTTTCTTTTGTACCTTTTTGACATACCCATGTCTCACTTCCATACAGTACTGACAGGAGAAACATGCCATTATAGATTGCTCGTTTCGCAGCTAGACTCATGCTTTCGTTTCTTATTATCGTCCACATACTTCCAATCACTTTCCTTCCAGTATTGACCCTTCGTCCAATCTCGCCCTCCATTGTACCATCGGCAGTAAACATTCTACCGAGATATACCAGCTGACCACTTTCTCCACAATTTCATCTTGCAGAGTAAATACTCTCCTTTCCACCTTCCCGATTGAACTCCATCTTAGTTTTGTTCACGTTTACTTTTAGGTGCATGTTCTCACAGACTGTATCAAACGGTTTGTAGCACTGTCACTTAATAAGAATAAGAATTACGTCTCCAACCATTACACCATGTATACATTGAACAACCATGGTGACATCACACAGCCTTGTCGCACTCCTTGCTCAATATTAAAGTATTCACTCACACCTCCTCTCACCTTAACACATGCCCGACTACCGTTGTATACTGCCCTTATTCCATTTATTAGACCTTTATTTACGCCATATTTATTTAATATTTCCCACAGCTTCTCCCTATTCACTCAGTCGTATGATTTCTCCAGATCTACAAACGCACAGTACAGCTTCCTTTTTACCCTTAAACACTTTTCGATCACCTGCTGGAGAGCAACCATCTGATCGACACATCCTCTCCCTGGCATGAAGCCACCTTGCACATCCCAAATCTTAGTTTGTGTAGTTTCTCGTACTCTATCAATCAGTATTCTTCCAAATACTTTACCAGGCACGCTGAGCAAACTTATTCATCTGTAGTTCTTACAATCACTCTTGTTCCCCTTGCCCTTGACCTATTACTACCTCTTCATCTTGTTTATAGTATTGTTTGATTATGATATTAGTACATAATAATAAACTGATCTTGATATTATATCTGCCTCATGTTCTCTGCATGGAAAATAAATGCGTAATGTACTAGAAAACAATTCTTCTAACACATTAAAAAAAACATCAACACCAAATATATAAGATAAAACACATTACGCATAAAGATAACGTTGGAGAGATTTCGGGAACTGACTCCCTCTATATTCCATCTCTCACTGTGCGTCCCTCTCTCACACTGACTACGGAATGTTCCCGCAGCAACATAGTTACTATATGTTGTGCGCTCTCTTATTTACTATCGTGTATAGCATTAACAGCGAAGGGTTTCGATGCATTAAACTATTATCAAAGGTTACACTCGTACAGGGCAGATATCACTTGCGGAGGGATACCTTTATTAAAGGACCCCGCACCCAAGCAATAGAAAAATGGCGACCGGTTAAATTTTCTGAAACTGTGGTATGTTGAACTCGATTTAGTAACCAAAAGTGTCAATGGGCCCAACTCAATCCTACGGCTAGTTTTCGAGATACAGGGTGTTAAACTTGAAAAATGCCCAGTTTTTAGGAATTTGTAGATTACATTTCTGTTGCATAAATACGTTTACTGCATATTTAAGTAATACATTAGTAAATACATACAATTCAAAATATTTATAACTACAGGCTGATTCACAAATATATGAAGGTAGTTTTTTGCAGAAACTCACTATTTTCAGTATAACTTCAGGGAACCATTTTTTTCAAAAGGTACTATCCAATATGGTATTTTGACGATAAAATATTGCACAACAAATATTTATTATACAGGGTGTTTTACAGAAGCCACAGTATACAATTTTTTTTTATGACAATTCACAACGTACTTCCGAATTGATTTTTGAGAAAGTTGATACAATTAATATATTTGTACACAGTGGGAGTGTACAGTCTGGAACTATCGCAATAAATCTTTTATTAAACGTTTTTGAAAAAATCCACGTCAATTTTTATCTTAAATGAGACATATTTTACTGTAATCGTCACTTAAAGATCGTCTTTTGTTATTGAGTTATGACGTAAGCGATAATTTTTTTAAACGGAAACCTTAATTTTTAATGGTGAATTTGGAAAAAGCAGGAAATTCTTAGACCAAATATGCTAAAAAAGTGTGATATTGAATTTTAATTTAATTTGGAAGATATTGTAAATAATAGTAATGAAAAATCGAAAACACGTCAAATAGGTCAATGATTTGATAGCTTATTTACTTTTTCATTGCATATAATGTATTGAAATTATTATGAAATACAAAACAAACAAGAAATAACAAAATAAAGAAAAACAATACTCGAGTTCTGTACTGAAATTCGTCACGAACTTTACGCAAAGTCTCGGGTAGAATTAATCTTATTTCTGTGCGAATTCTTTGCTGTAGCTCTTCTACTATTTCCATCGGAGTTAGGTCGGGTGATCTCGGAGGTCATTCAACAGTTCCCCTTCTGCCTATCCATCTACCAGGAAAAAATTTCGTTTAAATAATTCCTAACACCAATAGCAAAATGTGACGGAGCACCATCTTGCTGAAACCATAATGTATCGCTTGGTAGATCCGGATCTTCATTGTTCGGATAAAGCATCGCAAGAGCATGAATTAAATCGTTTATTAAGAAATTCAAATACTTTTCACTTGTGAATGAACCCTCGATAAAAAATGGTCCTAGAATTTTATCCCCTACAATTCCTGCCTAAACGTTGAGTTTTTGAGGAAACTGCTTGTGCGTCTCGTTCATCCGGTGCGGATTTTCAGGTGCCCAATATTGATAGTTATGACGATTTACTGTTCCATTAATGTGAAATGTTACTTCATCAGAAAAAATGATGCGATTTGGAAAGTCGCCATCGATATTACACCGCTCCACCATTACCTCACAGAACTCTGTTCTACGTTCAGGATCATCTTCGTTAAGCTCTTGCACTAAGTGAACTTTGTAGGGATGACGTTTATGTTTCTTTAAAATTTTTATAATTGACCTTTGAGAAATGTCATTATTTGCGGCTAGTTCTCTTGTAGTTCCATGGGGATTTTCTTGTAAAGACTCTAATTCACTACCTTCTTCGGTTGTTGGACGACCACCCCTATTGCGATCTCTCACATGTCCGAGTTCAGAAAACTTTCTTCCCATTTTGGAAACTGTTGCTCTTGTTATAGGTTTTTTATCGGGATACTTGTTATTAAATATCTCACAAACCTCTTGTTGTGTGCTAGTACGGTCGCCACATCCCCTCAATATTAAAATTTCAATTCGTTCTTTTTCAGTCAAATATCGCACCATTATTTACTGAATTACGTAAAAAAGCCCACAATAAAACAGATAAACAAACTGATAAATAACTGTCATAATTTTAACGCTGTCAATTGTTACATGGCTACTTGATTTTTTTATTAAAACGTGAAACTCTTGATTGTTATTAGATTTTTGTTTTAAAACTTTAACGGCAATTATCTCGGGAATTTTAAAATACAATACCATACTTTTATAGCATATTTGGTTTTAGAAATTCATGCTCTTTCCAAATTCATCATAAAACATTAGGGTTTCCATTTAAAAAAAATATCGCTTAGGAGACGACCTTTAAGTGACGATTACAGTAAAATATGTTCCATTTAAGATAAAAATTGACGTGTTCGACGTTTAATAAAAGATTTATTGCGATAGTTCCAGACTTTACGCTCGCATTGTATATAAGCTTTAATATATACAGGGTGATTTATTTATTAAAAGTACAAAAACCATGAATACTGTATCTAAAAATTTCCTCGGTTAAATGTAACCATTTTTTAATTATATATTATTTGTAGACGTTTAAAACTGCATTAAAATGAAACAATTTTAATTATATTTTTTTTGTGTAACTATGCAACCTCTTTCATACTTTCATAACGAAAACAGGCAACATTGTAAAAACAAAAATTTCATTTCAGAAAGAAATTAATAGACATAAATAGATGTCAACTTAAAAATAAATTCCAAAGCCGACCGCCCGCTTCTATAAGATATCAATAGTACAGTTTAAACATTTTCATTTATATATCATTATTATTCTTACCTTGCATTATATTCAGAAAAGTAAATTTAAATTTTTGTTAAAAAATATGTCTACACTTTTTCTTGTAAAATTAATCGTTATTCAGATATTGAAAAAAGAACTAATACTTAAATTCTACCTTAGGAATTTTTTTGCCGCTAAATTACGCGTCGTATCAAAAAATTGCATAGAACATAATTAATCGATATGTTTAAGGTCTATGTTTGAGCATTTTATATCTTTG
Source organism: Vesta saturnalis (assembly GCA_036346205.1). Lineage (NCBI taxonomy): Eukaryota > Metazoa > Arthropoda > Insecta > Coleoptera > Lampyridae > Vesta > Vesta saturnalis. The sequence goes on from JARFJB010002125.1 coordinate 224,081, forward strand.
AAATATGCATCTGTTTTAATAATATTTCATAAAAACCAAAAACTCACACTAATAAACCCACCTCTCCGCCGCTGGATTTCTCCCAAAATCTAATCAGATCTAAGTCCAGTGAAAATAAGCTTAAATACAAAATTTTAAGTCCGTAGGTATTTTCGTTCTGGAGTTATCGTGGATACTAATATACATCCATACACACACACGCGCACGCACGCACGCACTCACACACACGCACGCACGCACTCACACACACGGCACGCACGCACACACACACATGCACACGCACATACGACATCCAGACATGATGGTAGATTTAGTGATAGTGAAAAAAAAGTCGATTGCATAACCTTGTATACCTACGTATGTATATGTAGGTTGGAAGGTAATTAGGTGAAAATAATTTTGTTCAATTCGCATGGAAACCGAAAATCTGGTGTCGACGTAGAAAATGGAATAGATTAAACCATAGACACGTCGTCGTAGAATATTTAAAAAACGTAACAGGTCTATACCGTCATCCATATTTAGCCGCCCAATATATCCATGCAACTTTCCAAAGGGAAGCAAGTAACTCAATAGAAATAGACGAACTTATTCACGAACCTGGTCGCCGAAACCCCTTAAAATATACGATGTGGATAGTATTTGATAATGGTAATAATAAAAAAAATCCAATTAGAGACAACTATTGCATGTGCATATCTGGTGCTGGAACTACAACCATGAAATACTTGCCTTTACAAAACTAGTATTTAGATAATACCTACATAAAAAAATAAATAAGTATTATCTATATTGCCTAGTGTATAAAAACTTGTCACGTATATCGGAATAAGGTGTGATATATTTTGTAGGTAATTATAAAACAACCAAATCATCCTGTATATATTATGTTCATGTGTACTTAATGTAATATTATGAAATTAACATAGAAGTCACTCGCGAAATACAAGGTATCGTTGTAATAATTTCAAAGCCTATTTATTTTTGGTAGCTGACAGTATGCCTTTATGGTTCACCCTGTATGAACAGTATAGATAGATTACGAAATTGTGAGTGGGTAGATATAAACTTTAAGAAATAAAATATATATAACAAAATTGTAGAGATATTAAGTGATTGCTAAAATCTATTGCAAATAATTCAAGAATCACCCTGTAACAGTAAACATTTTTTGCGGAACTTTTAATGTACGTCGAACTAAGCTTACGTTACACTTATATAAGTAACAAAAAAATCAATTTAGCTTTTCAGTTTAAATAAGAAAAACTAATAAATTCAACATTTCTCAACTTTTACGCCTTGTATCTCGAAAACTGGTCATACTATCGGATTTAAAATTCATAACTCTTAAGAGGCTACTACAAATCATATATAATGAAAAGATGGTTACATTTAACCGAGGAAATTTTTAAATACATGGTTTTTGTACTTTTCTTAAAATACAATAACTTTTAATAAATAAATCACCCTGTATATATTGAAGTTTATATATACAAATATATTAATTAAAAATTATTATTAATTTTATTAAATACACAAATAAAAAGTTTACCTCGAGTAGGATTTGAACCTACTACCTGTACTTTGCTAGAGTACCGCGCTAACCAACTGCGCCATCAAGGTTCAAGCCCCAATCAATGTAAATTTTGTCTTTATGTATGTAGAACTGATGTAAATTCAAAAACTTATAATAATCTAAATATATTAATTGTATCAACTTTCCCAAAAATCAATTCGTAAGTACAGCATTTTCAATTAAGTCATAAAAAAAATAATTGTATACTGTGGCTTCTGTAAAACACCCTGTATAATAAATATTTGTTGTGCAACATTTTATCATCAAGAATAGTGAAAAAATGGTTCCTGAAGTTATACTGAAAATAGTGAGTTTCTGCAAAAAACTACATTCATATATTTGTGAATCACCCTGTAGTTATAAATATTTTGAATTGTATGTATCTACTAATGTATTAATTAAATATGCAGTAAACGTATTTAAGCAACAGAAATGTAATCTAGCTCTTAAGTTTGCAAATTCCTAAAAACTGGAAATTGAAAGAAAATTTGGATTAGCTCTACATTACAGCTCCCCGCAACCTACAAATTATTAGAAGAAATAACTGTGCTCCCCGGTTAAGTGGATTAGTGAATCAAACTTTTTCGCTGGAATGGATTAAAAATTTAACCAGATGAAAATATAGGTAGCAAGTAGGTATAGAAGAAAACGATAAGCTATACATCCTCTCTTTTGATAAAATGGACATTATGGAGAAGTTAGCTTTGATTTTATAGATGGGTTCGAGGATATGGGACATCTTGGAAAAGGACCAAAAGTTGCCAAAAAAGCGTTAGTGTTTATGTTAAGAGGACTTTTTGGTAAATGGAAGTTATTTCATATTATTTATCCCATACAGGCACTAAAAAAGAAGTGTTAAGCTGTTTAATTACACACATTATTGACAAAGTGCCAAACCTGTGGATTAAACATCAAGGCGACTGTTTGCGACCAAGCTACCACAAATGTTGCAGCTTTAAAGTTATGAGAAGCAACAGAAGAAACGCCAGTTATTTTAAATAATGGCAAGAAAATGATGCTCCATATTTATTTAAAAACTTGAGAAATAATTTATTAGAAGCTAATTTTGTCAATAGTGATAGCAACCTAACAGTTTCGTTTTCATATATTGGAAAAACATGAAATTGATAAAAACGATAAAGCCCAAACAATGGTTAAAATTACAGACTCCCATATATCTCCAAGTTCTTTTCAAAAACAATCTTGTAAATTGGCGTTGCAAATATTTAGTAATATTGTATCCGCTGCTATAAAAACTTCTATCTTAACAAACCAATTAAATAGCCAAACAGCCACCGCAAATGTTATTACTTTAATGGATCTAACTTTCGATGTCCTTAATAGTAAATCAATTTATCATAAAAATCCGTATAAATGTGCTATTAAAGAAGATAATCCTACAGCTGTCAATAACCTAGAAAAATGCAAAACTTGTTTTAAGAATTTAAGAAAGATCAATTTTAAAGGAACTCGCCCTCCATACTTTTCTGGTATTTTATAAACAATTACAGCAATTACTTTACTGCACAATTAGTTAAAAAATGGAAATAAATTTAATTACGTGTTAACGAATCGCCTAAGTCAAGATGCTTTGGTAAATTATCTTTCTATAATTCGCAGAAGAGTAGGTTATAACAGAAATCCAACATCTCGAGTTTTTTGCACAATATTTAGGTCAATAGCAATAAATTCTCTAATTTTTCTAATTTTTACAATGAAGACTATGACAACTTCTTAGAAACTGTTACTTCACAACCTAGGTTTTCTCACGCGTACGATGAAAGTGCGGAAGATATACATGGTGATGAATTTACTGAAGAAAGTAATGCAGTTTCATGTGTGAATGCAAGTACGGATTACAATATTTCAACTAACTATGGAAGATTGTGCAGGAAATTATTTTGCCGGCTACATTTGCTACATAACCATTAAAAAGTTTAATTGTAGTATTTGTGAACAACGATTTACATCAAGATGCGAAATATTAACCGACAAAGCTTAAATACATATTTAAAAAAAAAATGTATATGCATCAAGATGTATCTGAAGCGCTACTTTCCCCAACACCCTCCATTTATGAAAAAGTAGATGCTTGTTTAAATATATGGCAAAATCAGTTTAAGAAATGTGTTTGGAAAAAAGAACATTCAATCACACCACCAGATTTTTGTGAAATAGAAAATCACAACGATTTCTTCAATGATTTGCTGTTACAAACAAAAATTCATAACGAATGTAAGTGGTCTGCAAATTCAAAATTAAAAATTATGCAACATTGTTAATACTTAAATTAATGAAGCTTAATGAATCATAATTTCTTAGGGGAAATGTTATATATATATATTTGCATTGACAATCACGTATATGAAGACTAGTAAGCAAATTTTGTAAATTCTACATTTGGTAGTTTCTCTGCTGTTCAAATAGGTACAATAAAAAGCTCCGTCATGTATGAATTATTGTAAATAGGATTCAAATAAACATTCGATGTTAGACTGGCATACACATTTCACAAGTTCTACTTTTATTTTTGCAAGTTAGTTTTCAATTAGTTTCAATTTAACAGTGTGTTAAATTAAAGAAAAATGATCACATATCGCTGTAAAATAACACCGAGCACAGATGTTATTATCTGTGTACCGAGATATTATGCACACATACTTTTGTGAAACTAGCCATCTTATATCGAAAGGTAAAAACACTAAAAAGTGATTCGAAAATAGAAAATTACATTCAGTTAGCCATCTGATGTATTTTTATCTGTGCAGGCAGCACTCCCTGTCTCTTTCTATCACAAGGGCTTTACTTCTTGGCTGCTGTGAGTATTCCATTTTGTATTGAGTTCAATGCACTGGATGTATAACCAACAAAATATGCATACATAACACACAAATAAAACCAATAACACAGAACACCTTTTAATAACTAATCGTCAGTAATCGGTAAAGTTAAATTGGTTTTATTTATGTGGTACGTGGGTGTATTTGTTTGTTAGAATACTTAATTCAAATTTAATCAATATTATACCTAACTTCTTAGTATATACTCAAACTTTTAACACTCATAAAGAAAAACTAATAAAATAATTATCAAACACAGCTCATATTATGTGGGAACTGCTTTATGTCAAAACTTCCGCTACACATAAAAAATGTTCTTATATCACATTTGAGTTTGTAGAATCAACATTATATGATACTCCTACAGAAATAAAAACGTTTCTAAAATACACATAATTCCTAAATAAAAACTGAAACATAAAGCTTACAAGCACTATACATAAACTAATCTTACCAATCACAGTGTTCCTCTTAACCATAGTATCGGTAAGTTGTCCAGCGACACCAAAATCGGCGAGCTTAGCGTGGCCTTCCGAATTGAGTAATATATTACCAGCCTTAATATCACGATGAATTTTTCTTCTTAAATGTAAATATTCAAGACCTTTTAGTGTATCAGAAACAATTGTAGCAATTTCGTCCTCAGTCAATGTTTTCTTACGTAATCTCATAATATCCGATACAGAACCTGCTCCACAATACTCCATAACAATCCACAGATCTGTATTCTTAAAATAACTTCCGTAATACTTAACAACGTAAGGACTATCACATTGTTGCATTATTGAGATTTCTTTTATGATTTCTTGTAAGTCTGTATCAACTGGTACCTGTTTGATGGCCAATACCTGACCAGATTCTTTATGAAGTGCCTTATAAACACTGCCATACGAGCCTTCACCCAATTTACATATTATATCAAATACTTCTTCCGGCTGCCTCGTCAAACTTTCTTCAGACAACTTTTTTAACTCGCTGCAAAGAATCCAAGGAAACATATTACCTATTTGAACACTCATTACATAAATACTGAATAGTAATTAAATTACAAAACTTTGTATTCATATATTTTGAAAATAACTTAATCGAGTGTTAAATAGTTATTGTTCTAACTTGTAAATATAAACAATCAAACACAATAGTTGAGTAATAAAGTTAAGGTTATGAAGTTTAGTGCTAATATCCTGTAAATTTATAACAAAATTAAAGTTTTATATTTACCTTTTGGAAGACATTATAATTCTGTAAAAATTTTATTAACTGTCAATCGAGTTGTTACAGATTTTCATATTTAAAAATAGATTATTTGTTTAATTATTTACGACAACATTCTAGCGACATACACACATCTTTCAAACACCTACAGTTGTACTATCTAGTGACTTATCATATGGAATAGGGTATAATATTTATTAATGTTGGTTATACGTATTCTTTGTGGGAAATTTAAACTAATGTTTAGCAATTTAAAGAATTCGAAATATCTGTTATTAACTTTTCTGGCATATCCAGCAAATAGACTGCTTTAAATAAGTACAATTAACAGGACATTCTTTTCCCATGATATCTCAGCAAAGTTTATCTCATTTTTGCAATTAATAATTCTTTTTAATGATGTCTGAGCTTTGTTGCAAACCGCTAAAAAGGTTAATTAGGATTTTTGCGTGCGGAAGTGAAGCTGTTCTTTTCGTTGATCATATTTTAAATCAAAGATCACTGTTCTACTACTATTTTAGAATTGTCATGATATGAAAAGAATGCGCGTTTTAAATTTATTAAAACTTAATCATAAAGTTCAGTGACGACTCGTGACTTTGGAAAATAATTGAGCGACGTGTAACGGCTAAAATCGAATTATGTTATATAATCTACGACTGCATGTCCGTTAAACTCAGGGTCAGAATTGGATGCCATTTTGAATTCAAATCTAATTTTTTCTGCTGAAATTAGGAGTGACTGGTGAGATAATCCCAAATATGCGATATTATGCTCCTATTGGCTCAGTTAACTCACGTCATTAACCTACTGTAGAGCAATACCTCGTATGTATGAACCAACGTAGAAGACTGCCTGTTGGAGCGTTGATGCTCTTTGCTTATACCTGTTTTTATCATAAATTTTGAATTTCTTCAATTTACAGTAAGATTGTATTGAATTTTTCCATTTTCAGAAGAAACTGAAATTTCAACTAAAAGCCCTTAATAGCCATTGAGAATATACAAACGATAATAACTGCATCATCTAAAGATGATACAATAATAAAAACTGAAAATAGCGTTCCAAATCAAAATCAGCTTAAAATTATAATTTTGGTGGATATTAAATTGGACGAAATAACATTATCTGACAACATGGAAGTGTACAATAGTTTTGAAAATTTACTTGAAAATGCAAAAATTATATTTGAAGACATTCTAGATTGTCAAATGTAGAAGAAGAGAGGAAGGAATCTGAAGAAAACCATGAAGACGAGAACGATGAATTAGGTGTTAGTGATGATGAGATCTCTAGTAATGAAAATGAAAACACGGAAGATAAGACAGGATCAAAACAGAAAGTAAACAAACGATTGAGAATGAAAGGAAAGGAGTATCTAGGGTTCAGGAGACCAAGAGGCCAAAAAATACTTACCAGGATATCAAAAGGAATGGACTCACATTGAAGGAGAGATGTAAATCAAAGTCTAGCCAAACGTCTAAAAAAATGTTCAATGAAATTAGTGAAACCGTTAGAAAGCAAATTTCCTCCAACTTTTGGAACAACCTGGACTGGAATCAAAGAAACAGCAGGACGTTCATTTTTCATTTACAGCTTAAACGTTGGTGGAAAGACTGTTCCTGTTTGTTCCTAAACACACTGTGTGTCGGAGAATGGACCGTAAGAAACAACGTACAAAAACCTCAGTTTGGAATTTCTGATTCTCCTAACAATAATGGAACATCAGTTATAAATTAGATTTTGATCAAGAATTTTCTCTACTGCCACACAGACTAAAACATCTACCAAATAATATAGAAGGATTTCCAAAATTATTTGCAGCAAACTTACCGATTCCAAAAAAAGTTCTTATATCTTCAAGAAATCAAATTAAAAATCAATCAGAATTTTTGGAGCTTCTATGATAATTTACCATATAAAGAATAAGTACAATTTTCGTTCTAGTTGTTTATTTTTTGTAAAAAATGTTGATCAGCAATAAAAGTTTTATTTGTAATACCTTAATTGAGCAATTATTTACGTCATTCAACATCTTGTATCATCAACTTTTTGACAAAATTTTAAACGCAATACCTAGTAGTTACAGCAAATTTCCAAAATATTGAATTGTTGGGGTCATGTTTGTAAGTGTATTGAAGTAATAAAAGTAGCAATTTAACTTTTTTCTCTTCATTTATTAAAAGAAATGTCTCCTGAGAAACTTCAATTTTGTACTTACGAGGTATTGCAATAACATCGTCGATATATAAGTAGAATCCCCCACCACTTTTAATCGGATGACGTGACAATTAAAAGGGGTTGGGAGCGGGAGGGTCACGTGACCTCGCCATTTCCCCACGTGACTTCGCCCAATTCCAGCTGGTTGGTCGTGCGTGCGTGTACTGTCCTAGGCCATGTGTTCTGATTGGAGGGTCTTAGGGAAGACCACGCCCCCTTCCAGCTGATTGATCGCGCGTGCGTATACTGCCCCTAGCCGCGCGTTTTAATTGGAGGAGGCAGACTACGTCCCCTGGTTCCTGATTGGTACACGCCATTTTTGTTTTGGCGCCCATTTTTGTTTTGGTGGCTATTGATTGTAGGCCTAATGCTCTGTATTCTGATTGGTTGGTTTTGTTTTTTTATTTGTGGCGCCATCTAGTGGTGTATTTCTAGGACTAATGAATGTTTTCTGTAATAGAAGCTGATCCTCATAAGAAACCGTTAGGACCCTTAAACTTGTCTTAACCGCACTGAAGTCTCCCCCTTGTTCGTTTGTGACGCCATTTAGTTGTATATTTTGTAAAAAACTAATTGTAGATTTCTGAAATAGGGACTGATTGTGGCTCCATCTAGCGGTATATTTTAAAAGTAAGGGAAGGCGAAAAAACCTAAAGTTTGAAACAATATTCCCCGTGGCTTCACCTACTGATATATTTTAAAAGTAGATGTAGATTTCTGTGATTGTTATAAAAGAAAAACTTAAAATTTGAAATACCATTCTAATACTGGAGCACCATCATAAGACAGCATTGGGATTCCAAAATTTGTCCTGTAGTCATACTCGCATTGCAATTTGAAAGCAGTACTTTAATTCTGGGACTTCATACCAACTCACAACATACCTCTAAAGCCTCAAAATTTGTGTTAGCCTCTACAGCGCGTCAAGGGTTTTCCTCGAGGTGAACTTTCACATTACACGGGTATAAATTCGCTGCGGTTTAAAAGACTTTCACTAAAGATCTGAGAAGTCATGTCTGAAACAGTTACTCCACAAATAGACAAGTTACTGTTAAAAATAAGAAGTTTAAAATGGGACCTGGAAATTTATGGTGTTCAAAGAAGTTGCAAAAGATGGACTTGCAACACCACGCGATTCAAGAGATTGACGTAACCAATAAAATATGTAATAGTACAAACACTGTAAAACCTATACATAAACAAACAATAGAGTCGAGCAGCCCCGAAACAAAGTAAACTAACAAGCCGATTCAAATACGTCAAACAAGCAAGAAAAACAGTGGAGTCTCATTTCTAGGAAGAATCATGCAATTGTAATGGATGAAATTTGAAATGGCACGGTATTATTTATTGTGGGTTTTAAAATTTTTTAAAATTCATTTAAAATAAAAACATCTGAGTATTAGTTATCGCAAACTAAATTAATTAGAGATGCAGTGTAAGCGAATAAATAAATAAATTGCGTAAGATGTTAACACCACCTTCGATTAATTGTCTATCAAACCCTTCATGTAACCCGTCAGCAGAGAAAACCCATTGTGTACGTCCAGTTGGAAATAACAATTACTGTTAAGGCAATTGCTGTATTTTGGCGAAGCAAGTTTGAAGTTGCAAGTCTAAGACGTTGATTTCAAATGTTGATTTGGTGAGTCATACAAAAGTGCTAAGACCGAATTGTCCCCTGTCATTTGACCATTTTCAATAATGAGTATTTTTTATCGGAGCATAATTCAAGCTGCAAATCTAAGATGTTGATTTCATTTGGCCCACAGGCATTTCTCCATTTTCAATAAGGACTTTGTTTGTTCAAACTTGTTTGTAAACCTAAGGCCCTTTTGACAGGATTAATTTCAAATCAATATCTTAGACTTGAATTTTAAATCTTGTTTCTATATCAAAGATGTTTTGATAGAAACTGGTTTCAGATCAGCATATTCAATTCGTTTCCGATACTACTTATCGCGTTAGTAATTGGGAACTAATTAAAATCTGTTTATGGGTTTGCTCGTATGAATAACTACTTCGCTGACCTGATATTAGTTAAAATAAAGATGAAGTATATTATCAAAATTGGAAATGAAAGTCAACTTGTTATGAAGGAATAGGTTCAAAAGTAAATATGTAATTAAAAGTTAATATTAATTTTATTAAATACATAATTAAAAAATTTATCTCGGGTAGGATATGAACCTACGACATGTATTTTGCTAGACTACCACTCTAAACAACGGAGCTACCCGAGATACATTTTTTATTTATGTATTTAATAAAATTAATAATAACAGTTTTTAATTAAAATCTGTTTTTGGAATTGCTTGTAAACGTATTAATAACCACTTCGCTGACCTGTTATTAATTAAAATAAAACATAAAGTGTATTATCAAAATTGGAGACGAAAGTCAATTGCATCTTACATCTTGAACTATCTGTACGGGTTGAGAACCAACTCAGACCTAAATAAGGTTTAGGACAATCTCAAACTGTTGTTTAAAACTGTCACTTTATTCGGTTTCGATCAGCATATTGAAGGCTGCAGCAGTATCTAGGGTCCACTTTGGCTGATGTAGTGTGTAACCGGTATCTTGGGATGACATTTTGGTCATCGAGTATTTTTTCCGTGGAGTTGTCTCCTTGAAAGTAAGCTTATGCGAAATGTATTGCTAACAATCGGGTGTTTTATTTTGGCTTTCCGTCACTTTGCTTGTTGATTATATTGAGAGGTAAGTAGGTATTTGAATGTAGATTAAAGCTCGCAGCAAGCAATTCAACAGGGTACATAGGCCTATTAAAAATCAAACATTACTTTGCAAGAAGTTTTAGTTAGGTACCACGAGCTATTGAATCGCACAGAATTGTCATTTGATAAGAAATGGTAGTCATTTTAGTGCCAATACGCTATCTCGCAAGCACACTCATTAAAATGAAATCTGTTAAAGTAAAAGGACTTCGCGTCAGGTAGTACAGTGCCCCCTCATTGCTGGTATGAGTTGACATTGTTTACTAATATTTTCGCCCGTGTAGAGAATATAATGCGTGGAGAAACATGACACAATAAACTTTAGTTAATTGTAATAAACGATATTCCAGGTTTTACAGACATTTTATGACATTAAAACCACCTCGAATTCCTCTTTACTGTTAAACTAACCCGTTCTTATTGTTTTTAAATGCAGAGAGATGTATAGATGAACGTGTAAGTTAAGAAAGGGATGCTGTAGTTTGTATAGCGTAGTCTTCAGTAATTAGAATTGTTTTCTTACGAACTGATTTCTTTATATATGTAATTTATGGTAACTTTAAGTACGTATTTTTCTGTTTTTATTGACTATACAATTGTGTATGTCTAAATTCCTTGCCTGTTTCGTCCTTGTCTAAGTATAGTTAAACTACATTGCAGTTACCTTATTGTTGCCTGTTTAATTTTACTGTTTGTTGTATTTTACATGTACCTTAACCTGCATTATTATTTTCTCATTTACTGTATTGTTAACTTAAAGACCGACATAATTGATGGTATAAAGGCCACATGTTTGGTATTGCAATTTTAATTCAGAATTATTTAGGACCCAATTGTGGGTGTGATTTCACAGTTTCTTTTTCGTGTTTATGTGAAGTTAAACTGATTTTTATTTTTTTCTATTTAATCTTATAATTTTGTACGCACTTTAACTTGATTTAACGTTGTTTTGTTATATATTGGACCTTTTCTTTGATTTTTTTGTTCTTTGATTTGTTAATGTACTTGTGCGATTACTTATTTATTAATAAATTGGGTTTTCTTAACTTAACCTCATCCAATCTTACCTCATTCACATAACACAGCATAGCTTACCACTTGGTGGTCAATTCTTTTTAGGAGATTTGGGTTTTGCGAGTAATTCAATATCAAACTTGTAAATAAATTCTAATGTTATCATTATTGCCAGGAAAGTCAATGTAAGGCAAGCAATTAATTTGAGTAAGAGTAACTTGATTGTCAGTAAAGTCAAACTACATCCCTTAGCGATTTGTTTTTCTTGAATTTGCATTATTCCGAATAAGTTCAATATTAGCTCTTAAAGATTGTATGCTCTTTTAGGTAATTATTGAGGATAATTTCAAATTGCACTTTTAAGGATAGGGTACCTTGGGACACAGCACATCTAATTTGTCTTTTTTCTTACAAAGATGTAAAAATGTAATGTTTTGTGAAGTCGTTAGGTGATTAGCAACTATATTAGATGTTTGATTGGTATGTGTGTTTATATTTGTAACATCTAATGTGTTCGTTACATATAATATCAAAGTTCCTAACTGTTTGTCCAATATAAACAGAATTACAGGATAATTATATTTGAAATGTAACTATTTGCTTGCGAAGTTTGTTTGGTTTAATGGTAATGACATTGTTCCATGTACTAATAGTCTATATGCAGCTAACTTATGTGTTTTATGGTTACATGAATCGTTAGGAATTGTAATGTCTGCATGTGTAAGATTTCTGACTATAGAGAACTCAAACTTGTTCTGTGTATTAATTTTTATGTTTAAAACTAGAAAATTAATGGCTCTACTTCGTTGTTACTCTAGTGTGAATTTTATGTTAGGATATAAATTTTTAATAGTAATTAAAAACTTATCAATAAGATCTGATGAACTATCAAAATATCAACATAACGAAACCAACATACAATCGTATCAGAAACATTTAATCAAAAGATTTGATCTTCTAAATTATTCATAAAGGTGTTAGCTAAAATAGGGTGCAATTACACTGCCCATAGATAAACCATTTGTTGTATTTAAATCGTATTTGAATAATTTTGATTAACACAGAGATCAAATAATCGAATTAACTCCATTCCTGTAACTATAATTCAACATTATTATTAAATAAAAAATTATTTAATAAACGCATACATTCTTGAGGGGTTATTTTATAAAACACATTAGTAACATCAAAGCTTTCAAGTATATTATGTAGTGGTAATTTTATGTTTCGTAGTTTATTAATTAGTTCTAAGGAATTCGTAATAGAATGTTTTAGTTTGTACTTTAAATTGTATGTTACTACGTGGTTTAGTTTATTTGCTAAATTATTACTAGGTGCTTGGATGTAAGAAGCTAATGGTCTACTGGGCATATTTCTGTATGTAGAACTGAGGTAAATTCTAAATATGAGATTATAGTCGAATTACTTATATTAATGGAATGTGAGCCTGCTACATCGCAAGGATTCACACAAACCAAAGCAACTTGACTAATGTTAAAGTATTATAAGTTTTTGTTATAAACGAATAAGTTCAAAAATGAATATGCAATTAAAAATTATTATTAATTTTATTAAATACATAAATGAGTAGGATTTGAACCTACGACATCTACTTTGCTAGAGTAGCGCTCTAACCAACTGAGCTATCGAAATACATGGCTCAATCGATGCAAATCTTGTCTTTATATGTGTAGAACTGACGTAAATTCTAAATATAATGAGATTACAGTCAAATTACTTATATGAATGGAATTGTGAGCCTACCATATCGCAATCATTCACACAAACCAAAGCAACTTGACTATTTATTTACACGCACCGGTATATTTATTTTCCACACGTATAAGTCACCGTCGTAAGCAAATTCTTTACGCGCTTATATACTTAATACTGCCTCATGTGCGAGATCGCGCACTATTTATTTAAGTTGACAAGAGTGGTAGAAAAGTTGTGATGTCATCCTATTATGTCTTATCTGAAGGTCACGCTATCATTTTGGAATTTTCTAGACTTTAATTCCTTCTAAACAATGAAACGTCAGAAACGGGGCAAAAAGGGACACCTTTATAAATACGAAACATTTACGTAATTTATTAGATTAATTACATATACGAAATGATGTGTTTAAAAAAGGGACTGTCCCGTACAATACGGGACGAATGGTCGCCTTAATCAGGATCAAATTACTAGAAATCATTTGAAAATATATCTGAAGCTTACTCTATTGGCATAGACGGGTCCCTGCTGTTTGACGAATTCAAACATTTTCATGACTTCTTAAATATCTTTGATCACACCGAGACCACAGATACCTTGATAAATTAAAAATAAGTAAGAATTGACCAGAAAAATGGTATAAACCTTTCCTAATCTTGAAACGATCCTGAAAATCTTCTTACAATTCCAATTTCCAATACTTCTGGAGAAAGATCCTTTAGTGCTCTAAAGAGGACAAAAAACTATCTACGTACAATACTGAATGACTTGACCATATTGTATATAAAAAGCGAAACTTTGAAGAATATCACCTATGACAAACTGATGGACAATTTTGCGGCTAAGAACGGCCGGAAGAAATTCGTTTAGCTCATGTACGTCTCCCATTTTCGATGATATTTCCGGGTATCTCACTTACGAGTGAAAATACAGAGTTGCGGTTTTCACAATACCGTGCTACTTTTTTGTGAGAAGAACGCTGGTATAAACAAAACTTTCATAGCCCGCTATATTTCTGAGATACAGGGCGAAATTGAAAATATGGAATTTTGGGACCCCCCTTGTATCCCTGTTATCCTTTAATGTATAACAAAGGTAAAAATTGCTTTTTACAGTTTTTTACGTAGAATCCAGTGGCGCAGTCGTATTTTTGCTGTAAGCTGTCAATTTTTAGCTATAAATGAAACTTATGGTTTTTTAACGGAACACTTGCGTTTGATTGGAAATTTTGTAAGATTTACAAAAATATATAATACATGTGTATTTTCAATAATAAACCTAAAATCTATGATTTCACAAAATTTGCGTAATAACATAGTGTGTATTATGTAGCATTAGAATTACTACGTCGTGAGTTAATTATATTAGGATATTACAAACATAGAAATTTTAAAAAGCTAAATCAACTTTAAGTCAAAATATAACTGAAAAACTTAACATAATATTAACTCGATAGTAACCCCTTAATAGATTTTCACCTTAAAATAACTGTTCAAAATGGTTGCCAATTTCCCGAACCCAATGTTGACATACAGTGGTTATTCTTTTTAAAGCATTTAAAATAATTATGGAACGTCTTTGCAAGTTTTGAAATGCCGCATTGGTGGCATTAAGTAGTTCATCTATTATCCGATTACTGGTACTATAAACCTTATTCTGCAAGTAGCCCCATAAGAAAAAGTCTAGCATGGATAGGTCAGGTGACCTTGGAGGCCATCTAAGTGGTCCATAAGCACCGATCCACTTTTGCGGGAAATAATTGTCTAAAAAAGGTCGAACAATTACAGCATAATGTGCGGGCGCGCTATCCTGTTAAGATGAGCTAAAGGATCATTGTCTAGTAACATAGGGATAAAATCTTGCAAAATTTTAAGATATCTGTTCCCGGTAAGACTGCTTTCATAAATTCTGTATTCTATTTGTTGCCCCAAAATAAAACAAGCTACGCTAAATCCAAATCGACCCTGTTGCTCTCTTTCGAATAGCACATGATGATTTTCTTGGGACCAATGCCTAGTATTATGCCTGTTGAAAATACCCGCACTCGAAAAGTAAGCCTCGTCGGACAATATTATAAATCTAGCAAAGTTGTTAACAATACGAATTTGTTCCAAATACCAGTTGCAAAACAGTAAACGACGTTCTGTATCCCCAGGATGCAATTTTAATCTTGTATGGCTTAAATTTATATTTGGTCAATATTCTTTGAACCCCAGTCTTGGGTTCACCAATCTCCTGCTCTAGAATTCTGCATAATTGTGAAGGCGTTGCCTCTATACATGCTAAAACGTTGACTTCATCCGTATCGCGATTTTCCTTATTATACTTTTTTGGTCGGGGTCGGACAAATGGTCCATGTTCTACCAAATTTTTTTTATTCGAGAAAACATAAAAAGACAAGGTTGCCTTCGTTCTCGATATCTATAAATCCAAATGATATTTAAATAAAAAATAAATCCATGTACGCCAAAAGATAAATAAGTACTCAAACAAACCTGTTGAAATACGGTTGGGGAACCTCACGGGAGTTTTCATTGCTCTCCATAAAACAGACTAACACGTCATATTGTTCAAAATGTTGATAATTTTCATTTTCAGCCATTGTAACGAATACAATATTACGCAGAGAATATAAGTTTTACAACTGACAGGTCATGACGAGCGCTTAGTAAATGATCATTTAATTGTTCCAATAATCACAACCAACTAATCCTAATGCTATATACCTAATACACACTATCATTGAGTAAAAAAACTACTCTACTCAATGACACTATGTTATTACGCAGATTTTGTGAAATCATAGATTTTAGGTTTATTATTTAAAATACACATTATGTATTTATATTTTTGTAAAGCTTACAAAATTTACAGTCAAACACAAGAAAAATATACAAGTTGTTCCGTTAAAAAAACCATAAGTTTTATTTATAGCTAAAAATTGACAGCTTACAGCAAAAATACCATTACGCCACTGGATTCTACGTAAAAAACTGTATAAGAACCATTCCTCAATCAACGATAAGAACCAATTTTTACCTTTATCATACATTAATGGATAACGGAGATACAAGGGGGGGGGGGGTTCCAAAATGCAATATTTTCAATTTCGCCCTATATCTCAGAAATGTAGCGGGCTATGAAAGTTTTGTTTATACCAGCGATCTTCTCACAAAAAAGTAGCACGGTATTGTGAAACCGCAACTCTGTATCTTTACTCGTAAGTGAGATACCCCGAAATATCATCGAAAATGAGACACACCGCACACAGTGTTTATCTACATTGAGCATTTTTTTCTTATAGATTTAGTTAGTAATATGATATTATGAATATTTTAAATGACATAAAAATTAAGTTTGTGGTACGCAAAGTTGAAGCTACAGCGGCTGGAATTGTTGTACGGTGCCAAACAGCCATAGGTGGTAAATATAATTTAGTTCACATTTCTTACATATATTATATCTGATTACTGTGTTTACCGATGTCCATAATTAGGGTATTCCCCCAATAACGTTTTCCACTTCCTTTTAATACTCATCACGAGCCGCCTTTGCTGCATATTTCTTTGATTAATGATTTCGTAGCAAACTTCATGTTACATTTTTGATTTTTAAGTAGCTAACTTAACATTTGTTTTACTTTTGTGAGTCAGATTTTTAGGAAGGGAATAAGCTGTTCTCATTTAAACTTTTTTTTAATTAAAAAATTTATGAAGACTTAAAAAAAATAATATAAAATTTGGTAAATATCACGTTTTATTTATTTATTTTTTAAGTCTTGTGTAATTTATTTCTAAATTTTACAAAATAATTTAGAATAAGACTAATAACGCCACTCCCATTTGGAATTTTATATGTTTAGGTTAAAAAGGCTATCAGTTGTATATAAATAAATTATTTGTTTTTTAGATTTTCTTTAGATATGTCTCAATGATAATTAACGCTTATAATGTGGTGGGAAACGACTATTTTACTGTTAACAGTACACCTGTTGAATGGGCAGCAGTTTTATGATTATAATCCAAATGTGAACGATGTATTTTTTGATCAATTGAAATGCCCTGAACATTGGGTACAATTTCAACAATCGTGTTATAGATTTGTTAAGTCACCATTACGTCCATATAAAGAAGCTAGGAAAATTTGTCAGGTACATTGAATCAATTATTAGTACATTAGTACATAGTTTTACATTTCTAGTCATTTGTACCTGAAGCTGGTGGATCTGATTTGGTATCAATAGATAGTCATGACGAACATGGATTTTTAATGTATCAACTGACATGGCAAGATCCACAACATAGAAAATGGTATGTTGGATTATATCAACTAGGTCCTAATAATTGGCAAAATGTTGATGGAAGTCCATTTTTACACATGGAAAATGCATTTTTCCCTGATGACGAACCATACGGAAAAGATTATTTAGTGTACTCTTACTCTACTCATTCAATGAGATGGGGCTTTCAACCTGTTAGGGGTGATGAATCATTTTTGTATATATGCGAAGGCAATATTCAACATTTACAAAGGCTTATAATTGATGACCGAACTTATAAGTACGGTATAGACATCGATAATCCGGAACAAATACCTAGAGGACCTTACTTTCTGAAACAACCAGTTGACGTCACATTTGATTTATCAAAAAGAAAAATTTACAATGATGCCACATTAGGTTGCTTTGCTGGTGGTTATCCTACTCCAACATACCAATGGTTTAGAGAAGATTACGAAAATGATAGGCTTGTTGCACGTGAAATTGATCCTTTAAGAGATTCTAGGTATACAATTAGTGGCGGAACACTTCTTATTAACAACCCAGAACAGGTATTATAATTTTTTATAATTGTTCACTACATTTTGTTCGAAAGAGTTTCATGTCGAGAAGCCTTTACCTAAGTATTTATTTTTGATTTCAATTTATATTATAGCACAGATGTAAATATACCAATGGTGTACAGAAAAAGTATATGCAGAAAAGTGTTACAGTACCTAGTGTGACGAGTATAGAATTTTATAAATGTTCTCTTTAGTTTGCATCTTTGCTTATTTAAAGGGTATTTTAAAGATGTGGTAAGTATTCCTATGGTGGTGGATAAAAATATAGGACGTAAACTCGTCAGAGACTTGAATATATAATTTGCTGTTTTGGGAATTTTTTTACATCTGTTGTATGTTTAACCTTTGAATATAAACTGTTCTTTCAAGATTTTACTTATTAATTACTTATCATTATCTTATTATGAATTAAAGAAGTAATGGACACTGATTTTCCTCTATCGTGATTGACAATTCCTGTAATTGAGATTTTAATATCTGACATAAAACTTCAAAAAAAATTAAAACATGTTACATATCGCCTCTGTTAAATAGTCTGCAATCACAAATGTGGATGCTGGGGACTCGTAGTGATATGCAAAATGTGTGCCTGTTTGCCACTAATTTGATGGCGGATTTTTGTAACAAATGAACACATGCAACAGCTTTTTGTTGTTGCGGCTTTGCAGATATATGCAGAACAGTTCACTATTATGATCATAACAACAAAAGACTACTTTTAATTGAAAACACAACAATGTAAACCAAAAAATGAAAGGACTTTGTCACCAATTCAATAGCCGTCGAGTAACAATAATATCAGCATAGTTCAGATGACATATTACGAGTCCCCTCTCTTACCTCGTCTAAGACTAGGATCAATAAAGTATTGTAATATAAATCATGTAACAAGTAAAAGAAATGAATAAGTTCAATTGTATTGTACTACATTAATCGATAAGTATTACGACTAACTACATTGTTCCTAAAGTATTTCTATCGAAAAAGCATAGAGCCTCAGATCAGATTTTATTTTTCTGTAGATAAACCTTAAGAATTGTCTATAATTACAAACATACAAAAACAGTTTCTAAAGAATTAAATTTGTTGGAAATATTGAAAATGCTGTGTGTTTTGTGACTTAGCACATATCAAAAATTCTAAAAATCGATCAACACCTACTCTTTTTATAATTACAATTACAGTGAGTACAACTTGTACCGACTTAATGAGATAACCTTTATATGGGTAAGTTAAAATCATGTTTTTATCCAGGACACCCCATATAATGTTTGAATGACTGTTACGAAACAAGACGGAAAGTTTATTTTAATGTTGATTATATTTTATATTATCATATGACTTTCCGAATCCAGAGATAATATTCTTAATTTAACCGTTAATGCCTGAAATATGTACCTTACTATTAATTGTAATTACCTGTAATTTTCAAAATATGTAGGTGCAATTACAATAGAATTCAAATATGTTTAAGAGTTTTATTACACATCTAAAATGTAACTAGAAAATCTATGATTTTATTGAGAAATATTTATATGCAGTTAATATACACACTTTTTTGTGCTTCCGTCCAGTAACACTGACTTTCCAAACCTCAAAATCGTGCAGGGACTAATTATTTCTGGCATACGCCGGCAAATTTTTTGTTTTTAGTATTATTCATACATGGACATTTGCTGACAGCTGCCATACATATTAAAAGCCGTTTCACCAGTCGCTGTTCAGTGCTGCCAGCATAACCTTAAACCAGAATTGCCAACCTTATTTAATTGCACATTTGTTTGTATGCTCCTATAGTTATATAGATAATCCGAATAGGGAAATCGAAATATATTAAGAATGTGGTGGTATCTAGCAGTGAGTAGATGTCAGAGAAGTGGATAAAACAGTTTTCTCTGCAGAAAATTTATTTAACCTTCCGGCACTGGCGCATACTTGTCTTGCGCGTATACTAGCGGCGAGTCTGTCAGACCCCTGGTGGTATTTTAATTTTTTCTGATAGCAGCTTATAGCGCTTGTAACCTACAATAAAACTTCTGGCTAGATTAACATTTAGTTATTTTATTTAGATATCTTTTGATAACACTGTATATGACCACTAAGCTAATTATGTTAAAAAAACCTGACAATGATACAGTCGGGGAGGTTAATTTCATGTAAATAATAAAATACGGATATTATACTAAATTATTTATTAACATTCTGGATACGAAAATTCGGCGCGACGTAAACATACATTTTTTTACATATTTTGCACAAATACTACATTTTGCTATCTTTTTGACACATTTGCTGTTGTTTCGATTTCAACAGATGTCCCAGTAATTTCTTGTCTTATGGCATGGAAAATATTAGTAAGTAGAGATTTGTTCGTTAACTATTCTTCTGTAAGAGATAAACCCACAATTTGTCTCCGGGGTTGTTGGACGAATAGATAATTTGGGAATTATTCCCCTTATTAGAGGGTTGAAAGATCACCATTGGCAATTGTGTATTACGGACATCATATGTTGCACACAGTTTGTCCACTGTATCAACTCTCATTATTGTGAAGTTATAAAAGCAGACTATTTCTGGTTTTATTTTGTTGTTAGGTAGCGTAATTATAGAATCATTGTGTTGCATACTGGATGCTAAAATAACATTCTTTTCTTTTTCTTCTCTTGACAGTACAGTAATATTTTCCTGAAATCCAAACATACTGGTTCCCACTGGCCTTTGTTTGAATGAATTCTGGAGGTAACTTCCTTTTATTTTTTCGAACTGTACCCCATAGGTCAATCTATGTTCCTTCAGTAGTTTACTTATTAACTTTAAGATGTGTACCAGTTGTCAAAGGTAATATTACTTCCTGTGTCTGATACAGGGCATACCAATATCTCAATAACGCTTGCTGGATAAGTGACTTTGTAGGGACCTGTAGGTTGTTTTCCAGTGTATACTTCTAAAATTATCGTGTACCACGTTTTCGAATCAAGTAAAGTACAGTAATTATTAGGTTTGCTTGGGATATATTGCCTAAAGCTGCATCTGCCTCTAAAGGCCTCCAATTTTTTATCAATTGCTCAGTATACACTTTATTTACAATTTTACACAAATCGAAAACTTAACGTATTGGTGCTAATTTGTCTGTCAGCTTTTGCTCTTCCCTAATGTTGACATCAAACTATATACATCAGCTGATAAGGAAAGCGAAGCGTTTTCTTGACATTGTAAACCAAAATCTTTCTATTCTGCAACCATTTCTACCCCAGATTTCTTTAAGGTTTAGGTAACCTCTTCTGTGGTATCTGGCTAAGAACAAAAGGCTTTAAAATGCCTTATTCTCAATTTTATGGGTTAAATTGGCCCATCTTTCTCTTGAGTAGTTTTTGGAAAGGTTTTACTCCAGGGAGATGTATAACAATGTTTGACTGCCAGGTCCTTAGAGTTCTTCGCACACGATATTTTGTCCAAGTTGTGGATCCATCTTATCCATTAAATAAAGAAACTCAGGTTGGATTTGGTGATATAATTGTATCACCGTCATAAATGTCTCACTCTTGTTCCATAACTGTCCCTGAATTTAAATGCTCCTCTAAAATATCCTCTTCATCTTCAGATACGTCACCTGGTAATTTCATATCAGACTCTGCCTCTTCAAATAGTTTCTGTAATCGTATTCCATCTTTTCTATTTTAAAGGTACTAATCAAATAAATACCAAAAATTTTGCAAAATTTACGATTAAAACTAATAGTATTATTATAGGTCTGCGTCAAAGTAATAGTTTTATGTGTTTTTGGTACGGCATAATCGTTGGTATGGGACAAGTGTTATTCCTATTTCGAGCGTTATGGTTGTGTAAGTCAGAGTGAAAACTGTATTGATTTATATTTCTTTAGATGTGTAAAAGGGATTGATAAATGTACATGGACGGTACAGTTAAAATATTGTTTTTAATAAATAATTCTTTATGTCATCCCTGTAGCAATTTACATTAAACATAACTCTTATACATTTTCTCTGCACAGAAAATACTCTGCTTAACTGACAACTATGTCCCCATGCTAATATTGCATACGAAAAGATGCTTTGAAAAAAAGGAAAACAAATCAGTTTTAAGGTGTTTACGTTGACTATTTTTTGTAAGTTCCTTAACAGGAAAACGTTTTTAGCTAACTTAGCAGTTAGAACATCTATATGGACATTCCACTTTAGTGCAGTATCAAAAGTATACTACCTAAAAATGTTAGTTTGAGTAGATTCATTAGCAGATTTAGTACTAAATAACAATTGCTGACATTTATTAGGGTTTATACTTATTTTATTAGCTAAAAACCACTGCTCTACTTGTTGTTGTGAAGCAAACATTTTATTGGAAGAAATTTCGGAATAGTTATCAGAAGTGAGTATAGTTGTGTCATCTGAAAATAGAATAAATTTAGAACGTATATCACTTTCGGGCAAACAGTTAACAAAAATAATAAACAATAGGGGGCCTAATACTGATCCTTGGGGAACTCCCACGTCAACTTGTTGAAATCTGAAAATGAATTTTGACAGTAGACCCCTTGATTACGTTCCTCTACATAGGATTTTATGAGATCAACAGTTTCATGTGACGTTGCTCCAGTAGTTTTATTGCTTTCAAATCCTTTATTTACATGCCTTATTAAATCAATAATTGTAGTCGCAGATTTGCCAAGTCGGTAACCGTATTGCATATTTTTTAGAATATTATGTTCTTCTAGATAATTATAAAGCTTATTCTTTATTGCTGTTTCAAAAATTTTTGAGAATATAGGAACTATGGAAATTGGCCTATAATTAGACAAATCATCTGAGTCACCAGTCTTATAAATTGGTACAACTTTTGAAACCTTTAAACAGGTTGGATACACTGACTTTCTAATACATTCATTTATAAGTTTTGTGAAAGGGATAATAATTATGTTCTTAATATACTTTATTTGACTGTTTAACCCATACATATCTTTACAAGGACTATTTTTTATTTTGTTAACTATATCCCTGATTTCTATAAAAGTAACTTCTCCCATGGTAAACTTGCTGTTTGAAGTCTGATTTTTAAGAAATACATTATGATCAACGTTGCTATGCTCAAGTTGAACAATAATTTCTTTAGGTTTATTAATAAAGTAATTATTAAATTCATTAGATGTAATAAGATTTTTTTGTTTATTTTTACATGAAAACTTTGAATTAATGAGATCCCAAATTACCCGGGGGTTTCGTTGTGCTTCTTCAAATATTTTTCGTACACTGATCTTTTAGCTTCCTTTAATCTTATCCTATATAAACATTTAACTGTTTGGTACTAATTAGTGATAATCGGACAGGGATCGACTTTACTGGTTACCCTCCAAAAACGCACTTGTTCTCTCATGTACAGAAGTACGCTACTAAACCACTTCTACCTTTTGAAAACTTTTTACATACCGACTTTTCCGGAAAACATTCGTGCAATAAAGTAACTATAGTTTCAATAAATAAATCAAACTTTTCATTACTGTTTATATTTTTGTAGTTAACAAAATCCCAAGATTCTTAAGATAGTAACCCACATAAACTATGTAACCCTGCATCCGTTATTGGACAAATAAACAGTTTCTCATTATTATTGATTGTTTATATTAAAAGAAAACCTTACAGCCTTATGGTCTGATAAACCAGTGTCTAATACAGAAAAACGGCGCTCAGACAAGTTTATATTTGTCATGATATTAATACAGTTTTCTAATCTGGTATTTTCCCAAATTACATATGTTACGTTAGAGGAATTACAAAAATCACAAAAATTTTACTTTATTTAATTTTACTGAATCTTATGTTGTAATCGCCTCCTATAAATACTACTTGTTTAAAATCAATACAGGTAAGCATTTCCTTAAATATGTTGAAAAATTTGCATATGTTACCCAGAGGTGAGCGATACAAATTGATAATTGTGATATTGTTTATATTAATCGCACACAGCTCGCAATCTACTTCAGCTGATAAGATATTAATATTATTTCAGAGACTTGAATATATAATTTGCTGTTTTGGGAATTTTTTTACATCTGTTGTATGTTTAACCTTTGAATATAAACTATTCTTTCAAGATTTTACTTATTAATCACTTATCATTATCTTATTATGAATTAAAGTTGTAATGGGCACTGATTTTCCTCTATTGTGATTGACAATTCCTCTAATTGAGATTTTAATATCTGACATAAAACTTAAAAAAAAATTAAAACATGTTACATATCGCCTCTGTTAAATAGTCTGCAATCACAAATGTGGACGCTGAGGACTCTTAGTGATATGCAAAATGTGTGCCTGTTTGCCACTAATTTGATGGCGGATTTTTGTAACAAATGAACACATGCAACAACATTTTGTTGTTGCGGCTTTGTAGATATACACGGAACAGTTCACTATTATGATCATAACAACAAAAGACTACTTTTAATTGAAAACACAACAATGTAAACCAAAAAAATGAAAGGACTTTGTAACCAATTCAATAGCCGCCGAGTAACAGAAATATCAGCATATTACGAGTCCGCCCTCTTACCTCGTCTAAGACTAGGATCAATAAAATATTGTAATACAAATCATGTAGCAAGTAAAAGAAATGAATAAGTTCAATTATATTGTAATACATTAATTGATAAGTATTACGACTAACTACATTGTTCCTAAAGTATTTCTATCGAAAAAGCATAGAGCCTCAGATTAGATTTTATTTTTCTGTGGATAAACCTTAAGAATTGTCTATAATTACAAACATACAAAAACAGTTTCTAAAGAAACAGATTTGTTGCAAATATTGAAAATGCTGTGTTTTGTCACTTAGCACATATCAAAAATTGTAAAAATCGATCAAAACCTACTCTTTTTATAATTACAATTACAGTGAGTACAACTTGTACCAACTTAACGATATAACCATTATATGGGTAAGTTAAAATCATGTTTTTATCGAGGACACCCCATATAATGGTTGAATGACTGTTACAAAACAAGATGGAAAGTTTATTTTAATGTTGATTATATTTTATATTATCATATGACTTTCCGAATCCAGAGATAATATTCCTAAATTTAACCGTTAATGCCTGAAATATGTACCTTACTACTAATTGCAATTACCTGTAATTTTCAAAAAATGTAGGTGCAATTACAATAGAATTCAAATATGTTTAAGTTTTATTACACATCTAAAATGTAGCTAGAAAATCTATGATTTTATTGAGAAATGTTTATATGCAGTTAATATACAGACTTTTTTGTGCTTCCGCCCAGTAACGCTGACTTTCCAAACCTCAAAATCGTGCAGGGATTAATTATTTCTGGCATACGCCGGCAAATTTCTAGTTTTTAGTATTATTCATACATGGACATTTGCTGCCAGTTGCCATTCATATTAAAAACCGTTTTACCTGTCATTGTTCAGTGCTGCTAGCATAACCTTAAACCAGAATTGCCAACCTTATTTAATAGCACATTTGTTTGTATGCTCCTATAGTTATATAGACAATCCGAATAGGGAAATTGAAATTACCAAATTTATTAAGAATGTGGTGATATCTAGCGGTAAGTAGATGTGTCAGAGAAGTGGATAAAACAGTTTTCTCTGCAGAAAATTTATTTAACCTTCCGGCACTGGCGCCTACTTGTCTTGCGCGTATACTAGCGGCGAGTCTGAGAGACCCATGGTGATATTTTAACTTTTTCTGATAGCAGCTTATAGCGCTTATAACCCACAATAACAACTTCCGGCTAGATTAACATTTAGTTATTTTATTTAGATATCTTTTGATAACACTGCATATGACCACTAAGCTAATTATGTTAAAAAAACGTGACAATGATACAGTCGGGGCAGGTTAATTTCATGTAAATAATAAAATACGGATATGATACTAAATTATTTATTAACACTCTGGATACGAAAATTCGGCGCGACGTAAACATACATTTTTTTTACATATTTTGCACAAATACTTCGTTTTGCTATCTTTTTGACACATTTGCTGTTGTTTCGATTTCAACAGATGTCCCAGTAATTTCTTGTCTTATGGCATGGAAAATATTAGTAAGTAGAGATCTGTTCGTTAACTATTCTTGTGTAAGAGATAAACCCACTTGTCTCCGGGGTTGTTGGACGAATAGATAATTTGGGAATTAATCCACTTATTAGAGGGTTGAAAGATCACCAATGGCCATTGTGTATTACGGACAACATCATATGTTGCACACAGTTTGTCCACTGTATCAACTCTCGTTATTGTGAAGTTATAAAAGCAGACTATTTCTGGTTTTATTTTGTTGTTAGGTAGCGTGTTGCATACTGGATGTTAAAATAACATTCTTTTCCTTTTCTTCTCTTGACAGTACAGTAATATTTTCCTGAAATCCAAACATACTGGTTCCCACTGGCCTTTGTTTGAATGAATTCTGGAGGTAACTTCCTTTTATTTTTTCGAACTGTGCCCCATAGGTCAATCTACGTTCCTTCAGTAGAATACTTATTAACTTTAAGATGTGTACCAGTTGTCAAAGGTAATATTTTTTCCTGTGTCTGATACAGAGCATACCAATATCTCAATAACGCTTGCTGGATAAGTTTTGACTTTGTAGGGACCTGTAGGTTGTTTTCCAGTGTATACTTCTAAAATTATCGTGTATCACGTTTTCGAATCAACTAAAGTACAGTAATTATTAGGTTTGCTTGGGATATATTGCCTAAAGCTGCATCTGCCTCTAAAGGCCTCCAATTTTTTATCAATTGTTCAGTATACACTTAAGGAATTTACAATTTTTCACAAATTTGTCGAAAACTTAACGTTAATTTGTCTGTCAGCTTTTGCTCTTCCCTAATGTTGACATTATCAAACTATATACATCTGATAAGGAAAGCGAAGCGTTTTCTTGACATTGTAAGCCAAAACGTTTCTATTCTGCAACCATTTCTACCCCAGATTTCTTTAAGGTTTAGGTAACTGCTTCTGTGGTATCTGGCTAAGAACAAAAGGCTTTAAAATGCCTTATTCTTGTTATGGTTGTGTAAGTCAGAGTGAAAACTGTATTGATTTATATTTATTTTGACGTGTAAAAGGCATTGATAAATGTACATGGATGGTACAGTTAAAATATTGTTTTTAATAAATAATTCTTTTACGTCATCCCTGTAATTTACATTAACCATAACTCTTATACATTTTCTCTGCACAAAAAATACTCTATTTAACTGACAACTATGTCTCCATGCCAATATTGCATATGAAAAGATGCTTTGAAAAAAAGGAAATCAAATCAGTTTTAAGGTGTTTACGTTGACTATTTTTTGTAAGTTCCTTAGCAGGAAAACGTTTTTAGCTAACTTAGCAGTTAGAGCATCTATATGGACATTCCACTTTAGTGCAGCATCAAAGTATATATATATATATATATATATATATATATATATATATATATATATATATATATATAACGGGTGAGTGACGGGAAACGGATGTTTTTAAAACGCATAGTACTCGGCTTGTGATGGCAGTGGGGAAGTGCGGAAGTGCTTTCAAATCCCCTTGAGTTGTCATTTAGTATTCGTCATGGCGTTGTGGACTCGAGAATACCGCGTATTTGCTTATGACGCGTACGTAAAAAACGGTGAGTCAGTGATAGCTACCCTACGTCTCTTCAGGCAAAAATTCCGCATCCGTCGTCATGGTGATGTCACCAGCCGCAATAGTATTCTTAGGTGGGTTAATGCACTGCGCACGACTGGTTCTTTAATGAAAAGGAAACCACCTGGCCCTCCAAGAACTGTCAGAACACCACAGAATATCGATCGAGTAAGTGAGGCCCATTTTTATCTTAATGGAGCAGTCAATAAACAAAACTGTGGATTTTGGTGTGGTATCGGGAAGTGCGGAATTTTCGGGCTTTTCTTTTTTGAGAAGGATGGAGTTTCAGTGATGGTTACTTCAGACCGCTATGTCAACATGTTTGAAAGCCATTTCCTACCTGAGCTTGCAGACGAGGAATCAATAGGACATCAGGATGGGGACTGCCTATAAAGCGAAAAACGAAAAACATCCGTTTCCCGTGACTCACCCTATATATATATATATATATATATATATATATATATATATATATACAAATTTTCGCTCATAACAATATAATGACGTAGTTTTGTGATTCATTTTATGGAAACAAATTTCTTTTTTTAAATACCAGAGAGTTATGCATTCCGGACAAACATCCGTTTACCGTGACTCACCCTGTGTATGTATATATATATATATATATATATATATATATATATATATACATTTTTTCGTGGTTGCGCTGTAGTTTATTGCGGATGTTTCTCCGTAACCTATTGTGCAGGTGTATTGCGCTTAAGCTCTTCGCACATTATTGGGATCCATATGGGTTTCATTTGTACACTAGCTTGGTTTAGTGGATTTTGTGCTAGTGCGATGTACGTGGCTTCTTTGAGTATTTTGTCGAGTTATAATCTCGTCTTTTGCCACTATGTGTATATTATCCCAGTGGATGCGGTGGTCTTCGTTCCAGACATGTTCGACGATTCTGGATCTTTCTGTTTCACCCTTGCGGATTTTCTTGTGTTCCTGAGTTCTCACTTTGAGTGGTCTACTGCTCTCTCCTATGTATGCTCTGCCGCATTGCATCGTAGGTTGTATACACAATTCGTGGTTTGGTTTTGGTTAGTATTTCCCTGGCGTTCTGGTCGATTTGAAGGCAGTACGTACCTTATATTTGCTGCATATCCTTCGTATTTTGTCTGAGGTACCTTATATATATATATATATATATATATATATATATATATATATATATATATATATATATATATATATATATATATATATATATAAATATGATATTATCGCTGTATATTTAAGGATCTTCTTTTTCGGTTACCCTTTCCCTGTTTAGGTTAGATGTTAGACCAGGGTAGCCATTTTCTTTAATTGTTTCAGCGATTTTTTCTTTTTTGAGATCCTCTTGTTTTGAGCATATTGTTTTCGCTCTATCGTACAAGCATCTTGCCATGTTTCTATGGTGATTGTGGAGGTGTTGTGTAGGTACCTGTGGGTAGGCTTCCTGTATACACTTGTCGTGAAAGTGTTGTCATTCCTATGTACAAGTACATCCAGGAATGGCAGTTTTTGTTCCGAACACATTTCCATTGTGAATTTTATGGAGGATGCGCGGCTATTCAGATTATCTATTAATTCATTCAGCTTATGCTTGCCTCGTTGCCAAACTATGAAGGTATCGTCCACGTGTCTAAGCCACATCCTTGGTTTTTCCGTGAATTCGGATGTCGCTTGATCTTCAAAGTCTTCGATGTATACATTACTCACTATGGGTGATAATGAGGAACCCATCGCCATCCCAAACTCTTGCTGGAAATATGTAGTTCTAATGCAGATTGTCAGAAGTTCCATTATTGTGTTTACCGAGAGTTGCGTGCGCCGTCTAACGTTTCATCCTTTTTCAGCGTGTCCCTTATGATAGTGCCTTATCTGTGGGCACATTTGTGAATAGGCTTACGAAGTCAAAGCTTATCAGTAGGCAGTTCAACTCAACTAATAGGATACCACTGTTACAAAACACTTATAATACATAATTGCATTAACTCATAATTCATAAAACATTATGGTTGTGTAATATTTTAAGTGATTAAAGAAAAGAATAAGCAATTGATAAAATCTGTATCTCGGTATTATCCCGTTCTAATTGTATCTACTGTTAAAGTAAGTCAATTATACTTTTAAAACTTGAATACTGGGTTGTTCTTGTAACAAGCTCTTCTTAGAAGTAGTATAAATATTGTATTTAGTAAAGAAAATTAAACTAAACATTAAATATAAGCTTAATGTATAGTTTATACTCAATAAAGATTGTAACCCCAATAATTGGTTAATCATAGAATCCATTATTAAAAAATTGATTGATTTCAAACATGTATTGAAACCCAATTTATCGATTTTTTTCTTACAATTATATACCGTTATGGTTCTTAGCTGTTCATTTGTTTTACTTTTCAGTTACACAGTGTTTGCATGTATGCATGAGAATTATTTGCTAGGAATAAATAAACTGTGTAAGCTCAGGATGTGTATAAATTTTAACCCTTAGAGAGGTCACAGTTGCTGTAATAATATTTAATATTTGTCTGTTTTGAGAGACGTATTTAATATTACTGAAATTACGTCAAAAAATAATATAACCCAAAGTGAGAATGAATTAGCAAATGATTCTCTAAATTATTTTTCAAAATTGTTGCTGTTTGGCAATATCCACTTGTGGGTACTGCTTGGCAAAAAGTTTTCAAGAATCTGTCTGATTATTTTCAAAATTCTTACTCTCTTATATATTATTACTGAACATTTGACATTTTTGAAAGCCAATGTATATGTTGGAACCAATCCATTACTATTATACTGAGAAATAACTAGTGATTGTTACCGAGAATATTCATAATAGCTTTTGTTTGTGTTGACAAACATATTTAATATAGCTTTATTTCTATGTTTTAATGTTATGAGATTGAATTATCTCAATGTGACGAAATTACTAATAAAATTAGTAACTTGCCGGAATACCAAACTTTCAACTAATGCTTTCATTGGTATAATATTGAACAGAAACCAAGTAAAATAAAAATATAAACTATTAAAAGTATATATATTAAATGAGTTTCATTATGGGATGAATGACATGTCTTCTTGCAAAGTCCTCATCGGATATATGTATCACTGTGCAGGCACGAATAACTTTCGAATCTATTTCTTACTTAAAATATTTGCACTTAGAATAGTTTATAAATTCTACATAATGAAACATTTTTATTCGAAAAGATGCTTTTGTATAGTACAAACCAATTTTTTTAACACAATGCAATTTGAGTTTAAAAATTATTGTTTACTGTTGTTTAATGACAAATTAGTGCAGTGTACAAAACTAATTAACTACAAATCACTATAAATAATTTTGTACTTATGCAAGTAATTACTGACATCCTGCAAAGTATGATGTTGACTCACTTTCAATCCATTCATCCTCCCTGATGTTTCCTTGAAACTGTTACTAACCAGTTCTATTTCAAAAGACTTCTTGGTACAATTTGGTTTGGAATAATTATCTTTGTCCACTCGTAGCATATTCATTTTTTTTATTCTCAACTTGTTTCAGTTTTGTTCATTGTACTGGTAGGATAATTAAATTCGTCACTACTAAGTGTCTAGACTTCAGTGTGACATTTTTCTGGTCACACATTCCAGCGCATTTTCAATTAGAGTGGGGCGATTTATTTAAAGAAATCTCTCATTCATAACCTGAAATAGACGATATGTTGAAATAATGCTCTGAAGTTTTGAAACACCCTGTATAATTGAATTGAGGTATTATTAATATTAATAAACTAAATGTTATTGCCAATTCCCAAGAACTACACATCTCGACGAATGTCAGATATAACTCCTGATTGTTTCAATAATATCTTTATACAAAACGTTGGTTGAGTAAAGTGCAACAACATTGTTAACAAGAAATGTTTGCACAATCTTACGGTTAGTTCATTTATAACCTTTGTTTTGAAGTAAGTCTAATTCAGGTTAGAGATGCAATTAGTCATTAAAAAAGAGCACCACTGAAGATTATTACAACCTCAATGAAAAGCGCAATTAACATTATTATTAAACATCTAACAAAACTTTAAAACAATCAAAATGTAACACTTATCCAAATCCATTGATTGTCAGTGGTTATACCTTTACGTAAAAAAGATGATCCCACTGTACCAACAAATTACTGACCGATTTCCATGATAACCTATTATCCCTTACAACATGGATTTAGGTGATCAAAAAGTATGTTCATAGCGTTAATGGGTTACGTTATACATATGTTAGATTCATTTGAGAAGATGAGGTATGTGGAAAAAACTCTGTGGCATTTAACTAAGGCTTTCGAATCAATAGATCACAATGCATTTAGAGAAAAAGTTAAGTATTACAATGTATCAAATTCTACATGTGGAATATTAAGCAGTTATTTACAAAACAGATACTTAGCTGCCAGACTGAATGGTGAAATTTCTTCACAAAAAAAGGTTAGCTATGGTGTACCCCAAGATTCTATATTAGGTTCTTTTCTCTTCTCAATATTCATAAATGACCTTCATTTTAATATTATCTGTTCTCATTCAATACTATATGCTGATGACACAATCACTCTTAACATAAGTGACACATGTACAAACTGCTTCAAAGAAGACGGAATTAGAACTAAATAATTGTGCAGAGGCGAAAGAGTTAACAATAAACAAAAACAAAATATTCGTCATAGCTTGCGTCCCCTGTCTGTAGATACTGTAAGTAGTTTGGATTCTATCTTGACTGTAAACTATCTCGGTGTTCCCATGTTGAGTATCTAGCAACAAAATAACATATATACATTTTTTTAATTAGGGAATTTAAAACCATATCATTAGACCATTAGACATCGTCAAAATGACCTACTATTCACATTTCCACTCTCTTATAACTTACAGTTCATCAAGCACAGCTGTAAGAGTATTCTCTTTATGACGAATTTTCAATACTGGAGAGATTGCGACATACTCTTAAATTGTTTAAAATTTTATTACCTTTTTTTATTGATGCATGTCTTATTTACAATAATAGTTTACCAGTTACGAAACTATTCACTTTAATTTAACAAACTCACAATAGTATGATATATTGTTTTTTAATTGTTTAAGTAGTTCTAGGAACCGAATTGTTTATATCGTCCTAATGAATTTATTTAGGCATATTTTAAATAAATGAGAATTATTCAAATTAGTTTAGTTAAGTTTGTAACATTTTAAAAACGATATAAGTAAAATAAATTTGAAGTACTGCTGTGTAAATGCTTTTAAGTCTATGTTTGCCATTTATGCTGATGCACATTTTCATCATTGAACCTACGTTTTAACGTACAGTGTAGGTTTTAGTTCACCACCCGCGGGGTTATGCACAACAAATTTCTTTCCGTCTTCGTCATATAACATGTGTAAAACGACAAAATTGCATGTTCGACCATAGTGCTTGAATAAAAGTGCTAATCCAATATTGAAATTCAACTATAGTTTACTATTTAAAGTTTACAACCATTTGACTCAAAATATTTGCTCTTTAAAAGGTTTACTCTTAAAATTAGAAATTCACTTGTGAAAAACTTATTATTCTCAGAAAGAGTATTTTAACTCACCAATAACTGTGATATAGTTGTTTTAATTTTAGGTAAATGTAACGTTTACATTTTTCACATAAATTTTGGTATATTTTCATTTATTTCAATATGTTTGTTTATTTGTGGACAACTGGCAAGTACAAACTGTACATTAGCAAGCTAAATAAATAATAATATTTAAAGTGTATTAACAAATATAGTTGTCTAAACTGTAGTAAGTGATAGGAATCAGCTATTCCTCATGGAAATTAACTTACGATAACAAGTTTGAATATTCAACAGGTTAAAGATCACCAACTACATTACTGTGTAACATTATTGAGTGTTCATTAAAATTAGTGCTTTGAGTTAAGACCAGAAATATGTAAATTAGGACTCTGTAGGAAAATAAAAAATTGCAAATTTGGTTAATCTTATCTTTACAAACCTTAATATTGAAAATTGTGAGTGTGGTGAGCAAAAGAATTTTTATTGAAATTGATATCTGCAACTGTTGTGTTAGTGGCAATGGTCCATCAGATGAAAGACAAATCACGTATGAAATTAAGAATTCTTAAAATACTTAAAAATTTTAGATTTATTGGAGATTAAAAGTTAGTTACTTCATTATCATTTGTGATTGTACAAAGAAGCAGTTAATTGCTATTGTAAACTAAAGTTTTATTGGCCTTGTATCCAATTGTAAATGCATGTAAATCTATTATTTTGTATCATATTTCGTGTATCAAATATTTATTTGTTTTGCAATGTTAAAATTGGATTCTGATAAAAACTGAAAAGATAAATTAGATTGTATTTTATTTTAAGCAAACTAAGAAGTACCCACACAGGAGTTTATCCTTATTTTCTCCCACTATTATTTTATAGCAATAAATAAACGTTTTCAAGACCACCGTTTTCGCATGGCGCGATTTACGAACACTCATGACATCTCGAATCATGAGGGCACTATTATTATTCAGCAATATTACTCAATTTCAGCTGGCTTATTATTTCTAAAGTTATTTTCCGCTTCAATCAATTTCAGATATACTTTGGAAGTTAAAAAATCGTAACCAAAGCTCTTTTACGTGAAAATAGAGCGAATGATGGATGATGTTATATTTTGTCCCGTACTCTCACTAAAAATTTATCCCTGAAAAAATCGAGAAGCTAAGTTAAAAATGTTTAAGTTCCTCAAATGTTAATGTGATCAATGTGATAATATCATGAAAGTATAGAATCGATATATTATTGATGTAATATCATTTTAAATAAATATGTTTTATTATGTTCCCCATTATACTTTTTTAACTTGGATATACAACCTTCTAGATTAAAATGAAATAATGAATTTAAATCAAACATCAGCTGAAGATGATTATAAATGTGATAAGAATAATATGGAAATTGACTAATAGATCTCTTACATATTGATGAATAAGCCAAGTAAAGTAAATTATGACTGCTTTGATGATTATGATTTGCAAAGGGTAGCTTTAATTCGTTAGTATTTTTGAGTGTATATCTGCTAATTGCACAAAAATATAGATGACTTATGGTGAAAACTCCAAATTCTTGAAGCAAAAATGACTTGAATACTTTTCAATTTTGAAAATGCACAATTCCTGCCAAATGACATTGTGGCTACCCGGACAATTGTACCATACTAAATTAATGACTGACCATGTACCTATAAAAAAATATACTGAAACCTTCATCTGCTCACTGCTTTGTACATGTAACAATGAGTTGTTTATCTCTTACCATGTTACCCAAGTTAATGGGCATATTGAGAAAATACGTTTACTTTTAAAATAACCTCACAACCTCTAATTTTTTAATGTCTACGACTACATGAAATAGTCATTGTGTACGTAAGATACTGTCACCAAATTAAAGGAATATGTAATGTCTTTTCGGAAATTTTAATAATATACACATTTTTTACTCTGATGGCCAAAGGACCACGCGATTGTCTTATGGCAAGTGGTCTTCAGTTAAAATGTCTAATTTTTTATATATATTAGTTCTTGTCGTACTCATCAATAATATTGTTCATAGGCACAACGTCATCCTATGGCTAGTTTTAGAAATACAGAGTGTTAAAGTTTCAAAGT
Source organism: Vesta saturnalis (assembly GCA_036346205.1). Taxonomy (NCBI): domain Eukaryota; kingdom Metazoa; phylum Arthropoda; class Insecta; order Coleoptera; family Lampyridae; genus Vesta; species Vesta saturnalis. The sequence continues at coordinate 259,607 of JARFJB010002125.1, forward strand.
ACCTTCTTTTCCATCTTCATTATTTTTGGTTTGATGAAAGTACTGATGCTGATGTTCATTTTATCTTCTAAATGTGATTTTTACATCTTTATAGGATGTGTAGTTGTATGAAAGCGTACCATTCTATCTTATTTACAGGCTGAAACACATTTTGACATAGTTTTTTAAAAAATTAGTTTGTTTTATTACAACCATATACTTGCTACTGTAAAAGACTTCATTGGATATGATATTGTGTTGGTTAAGTAAATAGTTATAAATATATATTATACAAGGTGATTCATAAGTTTTGTCCCTTATCATCAATTCTTTTAAAATCAAATAACGGAACCCTCTGTATGTGTATTGATTTTGACATCATTTATCCTTTAGTTAGACGTATATGTCCTACGTAAGAATATACAAGGCGATTCAATAATTTTACAAAATACTAAATAAGACAATAAGTCCAAAAACCTTTTTCGTTTTCATTACCCTGCATTTGAAAATTAGCTCTTTCAAGGTATGTATATAGATTTTAAAATCTTCGAATTCAGTTTATTATACTGATTTTGTTCTGAAAGTTTCGTTTCAATCCTATGAGATAGACCTGGCAAGTTTACCAAAACATATCAAATGAAACTGTTAGCGTTTTTAAAGGAACTAATACGTTATCTTCTATGGTTTATTGTTTAAGCTGGATTGAATTTGTAACGTCCAGAGTAGTTTTAAATTATGATACACAATCAGTGCACTTGCTGTGCAAAGTGAAAACCAGAAATATACACCACACATTGTTTAACTGTATAATGCAAAGTCAGTAAAACGGTTATTAACAGGAAAAAGGAATACGTCTAGTATTTGTACTGTGCCTACTATATTGATGATATGTTAAGGTATAAAACTATATTTACACCAAAACTAACACTAGGACTGTGAGCAGTAATAGTCAAACCGACCAGTCGTTTGATTTAGAAATGGTTATTTATAGTATATAGGGCTAACTAGATATAGATTTTAGCTGTCGTCACTTGGAATTCTTAATAACAATAATACATGTTCCAACCTGTATCTAGTTAGCCCTCTACACTATAACTAACTATTTCGAAATCCAAACGACTGGTCGGTTTGACTGTTACCACTCACAGTCCTAGTATTGGTTTTGGTGTAAATATGTTTTATACCTTAACGTATCATGATCATATTAGGTAGTACAAATATAAATTCTTTTCCTGTTAATAACAGTTTTACTGACTTTGGTACATTATACGCGAGTTAAACAATGTCTGGTATATATTTCTGTACTTTGCACAGCATGTACATGCTGACTTGTATCATAATTTAAAACTACTCTGACGTTACAAATTCAATCCAGCTTAAACAATAAACCAGAAGATAACATATTGGTTCCTTTAAAACCGCTAACAGTTTCATTTGATATGTCTTGGTGAAACTTGCCAGGCTCTATCTCAGGTTGAAACGAAACTTTCACAACAAAATCAATATAATGCTGTATTCGAAGATTTTAAAATCTATACATAATTTGAAAGGGCTAATTTTAAGATACAGGCAATGAAAACAAGAAAGGTTTTTCGACTTATTGTAATATTTAGTATTTTGTAAAATTATTGAATCACCTTGTATATTCTTAATAGTACATAATACGCCTAACTAAAAGATAAAATGTAGTCAAAATCAATTCCCGTATACAGAGGTTCCGTTATTTGATTTAAAAGATTTGATGATTGGGACAAACTTTATCACCCTGTATAATATACATTTTTAACTATTAACTTAACTGACACAATACGACACCCAATGAAAAGCCTTCCACAGTAGCAATTATCTGGCTGTTATAAAACAAAATAATTTTTTTTAGAAAGTATATCGTTAAACTGTGTATCGCCCTGTAACTAAGAATCAATTATACCGTTTGTGTACATCTACATATCCCATAAAGATGCAAAAATCGCGTTTTTGAGAAAAAATTAACGTAGTAATTTCAAATAAAAAACAATGAACATGAGAATCGTGGTATTTTGAAACTTTTAACACTTTAAGTAGTCAGAGGATGATTTTGTGCTCATGAACAATACTGATGAGTACGTCGAGAACTAATACATGTCAGAAAATTATACATTTTTACCAAAGGCTACTTTCCATAAGGATTTAAAAACGTTGATAATTTCATTTGACATGTCTAGGTGAAAATGCCAGACTCTATCTACAAATCTACTCATAGGATTGAAACGAAACTTTAGGAACGAGATTATTATAATATGCTGTATTCGAAGATTTTAAAATCAATATACCTTGACCGAGTCAATTTTTAGATACAGGGTGATGAAAAAAAGGAAACGTTTTTCGACCTGTCGTTATATTTAATATTTTGAAAAATTATTGAATCGCATGTATAATCTTAAGTAGTACCTAATCTGTCTAACTAAAGGATAACATGAAGTCAAAATCAATTCCCACATATAGAGGGTTCCGTTATTTGATTTTAAAAAGAATTGATGATTGGGACAAAACTTATGAACCACTTTGTATAATATATATTTATAACTATTTACTTAACCAACACAATATCATATCCAATGAAGATTCTTTCACAGTAGCAGTTATGTGGCTGTAATAAAACAAAATAATTTTTTTAAAAACTTTAATATCAAAATGTGTATCACCCTGTAAATAAGATTGAATGGTACCCTGAGTGTACAACTACGTATCCTATAGAGATGTTAAAATCGAATTTGGACGATAAAATGAACATCAGTACTTTCAAACCAAAAATAGTGAACACGGCAAGGTAGGTATTTTGAAACTTAACACCTTGTATTTCTAAAACTAGCCATAGAATGACTTCGTGTCTATGAACAATATAAAAAAATTAGACATATTAACCGAAAGCCACTTTCCATAAGAATATGGCGTGGTCCTTTACAACAAGACGACGTCTGCGTAAAAAGTTTAAAACTGAGTGAATGATATCGCTATCCTTCAGTCTTTGAGACACGAATTCGAACATACCTTCAGTATATTTTTTATAGATATATGAGCACAACGCAAAACATTCAGCCTGTTAGGATCCAAATAATTTTTTGTTTCTTTCTTAACTTTACCCGCAGCGCCCATTATGGGATTTTTGCCATGGAAACCCCAAGATATTTGATACTAACTATTTGTTTGTATGCCACACCCTAATAGTTTTAATAGGGAAGAAGAAAAACACCGTTTAAATAGATAAAAAAGGCCCAATTTTACGCCTCAATTTTAATTTTTTAGTATAGGTTTTTTTTTTCTAGACTTTGAAGTAAGTGTTTTACCACTTATATGTTAAATTACTACAGCACTATAATTTAACATAAATAGTTGAAATTAAAATGACATAAAACGTACTTCATTATGCTTTTCATTGTTAAATAAGACTTGCGCTTATTGACAAAGCTATTTCTTTGTTAGATTTAACTTTATTATTTTAATTTATGTCATATTTCTATTTCTAAATGCTTTTATCAATTTCAAATTAAAATTTTTTAAACTTTACACTACATTAAATTTTATTAAATTAGTTCTTTGGTTATGGTTTTTTTACCGTTAGCCTTGGACCATTACAGGGTGTTCTGATTTGTCATCTTCAAAGCAGTTTAACAATATTTAATTTATTAATGATCTAGTTACTCTTTACTAAAATTGTTCTCCATAGTTGGCTTTATACGCTTATCAAACTGTTATATTAATAGCAGGCTTATGTTATAAGAGATTACACTTGAAACTCAATTTCTTCATTTGGGCTTGTTTTTTTTATGATTGTGGATCTGAACAGGCTAAATAAGGTCTATCGTGTTAAAGCACTCAGGAACACTTAGGAGGATGGATAGAGGGATAATGAATTGCCAATAGATGCCTATGAACAGCTACCTTAAATTTTCTCATATCATAAGTGAGAGGAAAACAGGAACTAGGGAGATCATTCCAGAGTTTAGAAGCCGTGTAGAAAAATGTGGATTGCGCCCGTTTGGTACGACAAGTGGAGATTTGTACTGCATACTGATGATGTGAATGAGCGAACCGAGTGTTTCTCGCAAAGATAGCCGGAGATGGTATCAAAGAATGTAATTCACCAGCACAATAGCCGTTGTAATAACGATAATACAAAGAAAGAACTGAAACCATCCTTCTATGCTCAAGGGACTGTATGTGAGAAGTTAAGGACGGGTCATTTATAAGCCGAATCGCTCTCTTTTGAATACGATCAACGATATCGAGAGCGTATTGGGGAGCACTAACCCAAAGGTGAGAATTATATTCCAGATGAGGCCGAATTTGGGCCTTATACAGCAGAAGGAGTTGTCGAGAGGTAAAGTACTGCTTAGATCTGTACAAAAGCCTATTTTACGAGCAGCTGTTTTGGTAGCTCACAGAAGATGGTCAACCCATGAGAGATTTGAAGATACAGTCATACCCAACAGAGTAATAGAGTCTGAAAACTTAAGAACTGAGCCATTCATACTTACAACAGGAAATGATCGATCTTTTTGGCGGACATAAGGCAACACTGAGTTTTATTAGCATTAAATTTAACTTCCCCATTCGAGAATACGTTGAATGTCTTTGTTGATTGAATTTGCCATTTCAGCTTTAATTTCTTGATTTGACATTGAAGGTGGATTATCACTATGAGTAGACTGAGATGAACTACAGTGAAGAGTGCTATCGTCAGCAAAGCAATGGATGGGGTTAGTTGTTGAAGAAATGAGGTCGTTTATGTACAGCAGAAAAGTGTAGGCGCTATAACGGATCCCTGTGGTACGCCCGCGTTAATGCTAACTTCTTTTGAAAAAAGCCATCAACTACGACACGTATTCGTCTTTTATCAGGAAACTAGAAACCCAGTTGATGAGCGTATCATTTAACCCAACGAGGTGAGTTTGGCAAGTAAACACTTATGCCAAACTTGGTCAAATGCCTTTGAGATATCTAAAGCGACTACAACTGTTTCACCGGACTGCTCTACTGTATTGTTCCAAACTTGGGTCACATATGAAAGAAGATCGCCTGTTGAACGACTTTGCTTAAACCCATATTGGTGGTCACTAAGGAGTTTGTTAGTTTCAAGGAACGTGAGCAGTTGCTGATTGATGGCTTTTTCCATGATTTTAGACAAAATGGAAGTGATGGCAATTGGTCTGTAATTTGAGGGATCGGTCTTATCACCTTTTTTGGGAATAGGTTGAACATTTGCTAACTTCCATGATGAAGGGAATTCCCCAGAAGATATAGAGATCGTATAGAGCTTAGATAGGACTGGTACTAGTTCGGGGGAACATTTCTTTAAGACAATAGCTGGGATACCGTCTGGGCCAGTCGCCTTATTGAGATCAAGCCTACTGATGATCGATTCCAAGAGCTTGTACCGAAAATGAATTGGTTTCATAACGCATGAAGAAGAGTTGACTAGGGGCACATCTTTTCCAGAATTCATTGAGACACGAGTTTGATGCAAACAAATCCACAAAAACGTTGGCTTTGTCTACAGAATCAGCAAAATAAAGATGTTCGAAAGTTTTTACTGATGGCTTTTGCTAAAGACCATAATTTACGACTGCCTAAAGGAGATGTAGCTAGTTCATTGCATTTTCGTTGTTCGAACAACTTTTTAGTTTTAGTGATGACACTTTTGCAGATATTTCTAGCACCAACGTATTCTACATGACTGTCAACCGATTTATTAGGTTTTCATTTAATGTAACATTTATTTTTAAAGATATTGCATCAGAACAAGCCTTATTGAACCAGGGTTGGGAACGTGAATGACCTACACGGTACTGTTTTTCGGTATAACTCCATTCCCATGAGGATGACTTCAGATACTGAAAGAAACTGAATTGGGAATTGGGATAACGCACACTTCCAGAATTTATAAATCTCTCAGCTACATTCATAAACGATTCTTTCCGCGGCTGTCTTCTCTCTGGGTATCGTTCACAGTACAAACGGGTAGCCAGCAAAGCGTTTCTTTGAGCTTCGCCGTAAATAAAGATCATATCGACCATTTCTTCTTTGGAAAAATTCATTTTATACTAACATACTAATGGAACAATATTTTAATGATTATAGAACCGTCAAAACAATAGATGCAATTGTTCCTCTTTATTACGAGCGGCTAGTCTACCTGATTTGTTTTGTTGAATTCTATTGTCATAGTAAATTTGTATTTTAGAATATTTTTACGTTAAAGCGTCAATATCTCAAGAAGGGCCCGTCTTATGGCTATGAAACTTATTATCAATTAGTATCTACTTTTCACGGGGAACCGAAATGTGAAAAAATATACAGTGTTGCATTTGAAAAAATTGTGAAAAATTACATTTCGCGTAAGTTAGTCATTCTGTATAGTTTTACATGTTTTCGAAAAATTTCTCAGTTTGTTTGTTAGTAAAACTATTATTAATAGTCGTTGCTATAAACAGATTTACAAAATCGTGGTAACAACGCTCGCATCGTTCCAAAGTTAACTTAATTTTGCTACTAAAGTGAGGATATCTGCAGAACGGTTAGTGATACAGATACAAATTTCTATACTTTTATTCTAAATGTAACGGTGAATCCAAAAATGCAAAAATATACAGGGTGTTTTATTAAAAAAAACAGGTTTGGGCTGGCATATTTTTGTCAATCACCCTGTATATACCTAAATATTTTTAGAATATAGGTTCAATGATCGTGTACACCACACCAAAATTGGTTTTGATATCTCTAATAGTTAAGGAGCAATCCCCCGTCCATGCAGTAGACACCCACCCCATATAATAAGTAATTTGCATTAGTTTTGATTTTTAAGCACTCTTTAAATAAAAAGTCGTTATACTGTATGTAATCTAGAATCACATCTGTAATCCATGGTTTTCTTTTTGGTGCTGAATTTTTGATAACTATTTTTAGAATTGAAACAAATTTTTTTGACAAACTTAATGAAATTAACAAAATTACATTCTAAACAAAGCAATTTATTAATATAGAATTTACATTGTTATAATCGATAATTGATTATAGATTTCGATGTGTTGTTGCTGCAGAAATTAAAAATTAAGTAAAGTAGAAAAATGGTCAGAAATTTTAAACAAAAGAATGAATGGGGGCAAACAGGCAAAATTTAAATTACATTTGACAAACAAATGATTAATACAGTTTCTGCATTATTGAAAATTCTAGTGGGTATTGTTAAACATTGATAAAACCAAAACTCACAGAATAAATTTATGTATCTTTCAGAATGGCCAGTCAATAGTGAGTCATTATTAATATCACCAACAATAACTTCTACATCCGGTTTACAATAATTATTTCTAGTTCTAGACTAGCAGTACATCTTCTAGGGAACCAATATATGGAAGTACCGGGTGATTATTTAATACCGTTGACAGTTTGAATTTCCCGCAAAACAAAAAATTTTAAAGGTTGGTAATTATACATTGTCATTTATTTAATTTCAGTGGCGTATGTATAAATAGGTATCAGTCTCTAAATTAATCATTTTTAAATTACAAATAAATCTCCTGTTTTACAACGAATTTTACACTTACACTAAGCACAGTTATGTAATTAACATTTTATTAAATAAATAAAAAAGTTCATTCTTTCAAGTTTCTCTTCAAAATTATGTGGATTTTCAGTTACCCACGTTCGATAATTTGATTATTAATATAGCCAAATAGATAAATGAAACCATGCTTCATTGGTACATAAAAGTTACATTTAATATATCGTTATTTAAATTGTTAGTAGATCATCACAATAATTATGTCTATTCTCATTATCAACAGCATGCAGTTGCTGTACAACAGAAACCCGGTCTGGGTGCATATGTAGATTTTTTATGCATAATCCGTTGGCATGTTTAATAAGATAAATCTGTAATTTGAAAATAAAGTTAGTAGGAATCACCAATTTATCATACGTTGCCACTTTCCAACTTGAGCACTTAACTGGCGAATTGATTTTTTGGGACTTGCTTCCATTCGTTGCCTTATGTCTTCTACCACTTCATCATTTCATAGTAATGGACGACCTGTAGGTTTTGTCTTACAAATGCAATTCTTATTTTCTTATCTTCAAAAAAGTTTTTAACCTACAAATGCAAATTAGTCTGATTAGTAAACATTGTCTAATCACTTACTTTAATACATTCTTGAATTGCAGAGCTCTGAAAAAAGCTGTTTTAAGGAACGTTAATAATACAGAATAGAAAAGTAAATGAAAATCAAGAAGAACAAATTAACGACGGCACTGATTTCAACAAAGAACGAATAAAGATTTGCGGCTACTACTCTAAAAATGCGGACTAATAGGAAATAGGTAGGTTTGAATGTATAGTAACATAATTTCAACATCAAACTGAGGAAGCGCTGTTGGTCTTGTGGTACATTATCGCGGTTGAGGTAGGTTCGATTCCCATCTCGTGCCCTTTTTTTTTAAGTTGCAGTAGTTTTGTTTATTTAATCTATTTTTGTTCAGTTACTGTAGTTTTTTTGTATCTAATCTAATTCTGTTAAGTTACAATAGTTTTGTTTAATGGTTTTTTTCAATTATACCGTAAATTTTAGAATTGTATACGTAACTACGAAGTTGTCAAACAAGGAAACGCGTGATTGGTCCGTATTTTGCGAGAAATATCCGCAAGTGAATAAAGTAAATATTTAACCGCCAATTCAACACCGTAAAAAACACTAGAATCGTACGCGCGAAATTCAAACTGTCATCAGCATTAAAGAATCCCCCGTACTATTGACTATGTGTCTTCCCAAAATAACATGGAACATCATCTCAGGTTAAGTTGCATTCTATATAAGATAAACTGAGCATAAGTATTCAGCCATTATTATTCTTAAACTAACTGATCAGCAAAAAGTAGGAGTTCGAAGAATGTAAAACACAAAAGTTGTAGGATGTTAATCATAAAATATTTAACAAATGTGTTAAATTGTACGCTGCAGAGCATTGAGAACTCCACCACCATACAATTTAATTTCGAATTTCAGTGAAATCGATAAGCATTGTAAATATTGGGCAAGGAGTATTCAGTGAATATCACTTGATAACCAAGTTCTAACAAGAAAAACAAAGTCATATTCATTCTTACTTATTGCTGCAGAAAATTGTAGTTTAATTTAATATCAGGCTTTTACTAAATTAATGTCACAGTTTTTAACAGGTAAAACAAATAAGACAGTAATTTTTTATGTCCATTTTATTAAATGCTATGTCTGGTCATGAAAGAATTTACAAATGTTTACAAAAAGCTTACATATTTCAAATTAACATCATGTACAATTAATCATATTAATTTATGTCATAGAACTGTCTCCTAATTAGGTTGATTAAGTAAAACTACAATTTTGCACAAAATTTTAACAAACTTTTAACTTAAGAAAAATCTTAAATTTAGGGCAAGTTTTAGATCATATGTAAATTTTTTGAATTCTATAAATGTTAAATTCCTCGTAAAATAGCAAATATTTCAAATATATAATTGTTCTATATACTATAACCATGAATTTTTAAGCGCATCGGAAGCAGTTAAACGAGCTATTGGATTAAGTTCAATTAATGATTCAACAAAATTTGCTAGTGCTTTAGCTTCCTTTCTATTCCAGTTATGCTTGTCGACCAGACGATTTTCAATGGAATTGTGCGTAAGTTTTTCAATATCGATTTTCTGGAAAGTACCTACAATAGTAATATTAAAAGAACGCTTAAGTTAAGATATAACATATTTGCCAGAGGGTTTGAAATATTTCTGTGAATACTGTCCACCTAGAGCTATATCTAATGGAATTCCTCCAAATGCTTCCCATATCAGTCGTAAATGGTTTTCGGTACATGAGACAAATCGATTATTTTTATCAGTGTAGAAAGGATCAAATAGATAATCAGCACTACATAGTTCATATACGATGCACGCCACAGACCATATGTCTATGGGGTAACTATAAGGACTTTTAATTATTACTTCAAGTGCTCGATAAGGGACTGTTTGTACCATATAATATGTTTTATCCTGTAAACAAAATCAAATAATGTTACCAGTTTTAATCAGTGTCATTTTTTAAAGTCAAAGTTTTAAAAGATACTCACATCATAACATGCATTTCCAAAATCGGTAATTTTAATTTTAATATTTGGGTCAATAAACATTGGTATATATTTACTAGGGAATAATTTTGATTTAATTGATTTGTTACGTTCGTTAATGATACACAGTTCGGGACACGAAGAATAGCTTGCAATAAGTTCTTCTGCTTCATCCTCAGCTGCGATTTGATTCTTGTATTCTCTTCTTTTAGTTTGGATTGCATTAACTAAAATACGTAATTACATATTGAATTAAGTGAAATTTTAATACCATAGGTTTTGGGTAATATCATTCCTAATTCTTTAAAGGAATACACCTCCTTGACCATATCACGAGTGTAAGCGTTATTAACCACAACTAGTATGTTTTCAGGCTTTATATCCGTATGAATAATTTTGCATTTGTCATGAAGATAACATAATCCCTGAAGTACCTACAAATATGTTTAATATCAGTATTTCGAAATAAAAAGCTGAAGTTACCTGTCGAATAATAGCTTTTACACCATTCTGTTCCAATCCAGAGTTCTTACTCTGTAATATTAAATCTCTCAAAGAAGGACCCATCGCTTCAAAAACCAGACACATATGTTTCTCATTAAAACATTTTGTTTGAAAGTCACCGAAAAATTTTACTATTTTATCATGCCCGATAGTTTTCTCTTTATAATGGATGCTTGTTAGAAAATTGATTTCTTGTATAGCAGAAGATTTAAAACTTTTAGATGATTTTACTATCTTAATCGCTAGATATGTATTTGCCCTAAATGAAATTTATTAGAGTGATTGAATGATCAATGCAAATAACTTACATTCCCAAGTGCTCAGTAAGCCAAACTGTAGAAAAAGTTCCAAAACCCAATTTTCTAATAATTCTGTAGTTATGATGAGGTCCAATACGTTGTCCTAAATGTGCAGGCATGTAACCACCACGTCGATATTCTCCTAAATTCTCTATCCTTCGACCTGCTTCTCTCTCCTGGATTTTTTTTAACTTCTCAATAGTAAAATTTCCTTTTAGGTGAACGGAATTTAAACTATTAAATTTAAAATAGTGTTATAGTTAAGTGTAAATTAAAAAAATATTTTACCAAGCAATGCATGATCGAGTTAAGGAAGTTGCATGTCGCAGAAAGATTCTTCTTTCGTTACCAAGTAATTCAACTTCCCTTGTATCATTCCTCACATAGTCTTCCCATATTGCCTTATTGCACAGTTCGTATATAGTGTAAAGCAATAGTAATGTCACAATAACCCAACTCATCCAAGTAGTACAAGTTACTTCATCAGCATTGGCAATCGGATTTTGTAAATATAGAAATTTGTCTTCATAAACGTAATTCATGATGTATTTCCACTGCTTACGTTTATAATTTACTGATATTTATCTTATTTTCAACTAGAGCTAGTGTACAAAAACTTTTGAATGTTGAAAATGTAAGTAAGCAGTTAGCGAATCAGCAACCGCTTTATACGCATGATTTCGAATGTTGATAATTCAAAAATTGGCGCCAATATTTCAGTATTTAGATTTCATTTTATTTGCTTTATCAATTTTATTTAGTTTTCTTTAAAATACAATAAAACCTTTTTTTATTTGTAATACAAGGCCAATTATTCGGCCGGAACAATAAATTTCAAAATTAAATTTTGTATTGTGGCTAATGGCGAGGTTATACCAAGCGTTGCATAAAAATTGTTGCTTGTTTGAAAACTGAAAACGTGTATTTGCCTATTAATCGATTTATGTAATTAATTCTATTGCATTTTGTGAAAATATTTTGTTCTTCTCCAAAACAATTTTATTATTTTAAAGAAATAATTTGCATTTTTTACATAATTTTTAATTCCATTTAAATGTACAGGGTTAATCATACATTTCATAACTACACACATCAAAAATGTCTAAGGAACACGAAGTTTTTCCTTAGTATTTTCATCAATTTTAATTGGATTTTAAAAAGTGAGGTGCCATGTTCCTTAGACATTTTTGGTGTGTATATTTGCTGTGGATGCTTGCAATTCAAAAATGTATTTACGTATTTACTGCAATACTAGAATTGGTAATACGTGAACTGCATAAGTAAAATCTGGCAACACTGTTTGGTATAATTGTGTTAATGAGATTTGGCAACCATGTTCTGTTTCCATTTTGTACAGTTGTGTTTCCTCTAGCGATAGTTTTCAAATTAATTAATAATTTCACTTATGTTCTAGCAGTAATTTCCATTCTGTTCATATACACTATGCGGCATAATTGTTGGTATATCATCACGAAAGTGCTGAAATTGAATTAGAAGTTTAATGAATTTCATAGAGTATTTTATTATTGCGAAATGTGGGTTTTAAATACAGGAGAACATTGATCATCCTCAGTTTAATTAAGTATTTGTAACAAATTTTAGAATGGCCTACAAAATGGAACATTATTTTAAAAATCGTGAAGGAAAATGGGTCTTAGATTTGTATCGGCTGCACCTAGTCCAGAGCCATTTTGATATTATCTAAGTTGTCTTGTATGTAAACATTTAAAGACATTATTGGTCCGTAATTATTTCATTTCTCACCTTTCACCTTTTCACTCACACTCACTTACACTCACTCACTCACACTCACTCACACTTCACCACACACTCACACTCACTCACTACACCTCACTCACTCACTCACACTCACTACACCTGCTCACACTCACTCACACTCACTCGCTCACACTCACTCACACTCACACACACTCACACTCACTCACACTCACTCACACTCACTCATCACTCACTCCACTCACTCCACTCACACTCACTCACACTCACACTCACCTCACACCACTCACACTCACACTCACCTCACTCACCTCACACACTCACCACACTCACTCACACTCACTCACACTCACTCACACTCACTCACACTCTCACACTCACTCACACTCACTCACACTCACTCACACTCACTCACACTCACTCACACTCACTCACTCACTTACACGGACACGGACACGAACTCGAACACATCACACGGACGCACGTTTCAAGAAAATTTTATAATAAAATGTGTGACATCTTTCATTAGTCTCTAACAAATTTAGGGGGAAATGTTTTTTCTCGTTTAAGTATTTACAGCCAGAAATAAAGTTCGAGAGGTTGGACGAAAATTTGGGAATGCTGAATCTTTAAAATACATTTGTAATATTAGAAGGCATATACCTATATGAATATTTAATAAAAAGTAAAGGTAAATTCACCAAGGTTCAATTGGTCATCTCTGATCGTTTTCACTGGTCATAAATAAATGCTATGCAAATAAGCAATGAAAAGAATAAAAATCAACACATTTTGTTGAATCAGCGGATACAGGCGCCAGTCACACTCTTTTATGAGTCTTTTTTATTCGTGCCATTATGGGGAAAAGGCCGGCTAGGGGATCACTGGAATAGTGCAAGGGAAATTCAAAAATCAAATTTGAACACAATTGAACGATAAATCCGGAGATGTTAAGATTAGTCTCTTAAATAAGGACGTTTTACATCGTACAAGTTGATGCATGATACCCATGAAATAAGTGCGATCTTTGTGGTTATAAGTGTTATTGAATATTTCCGCAAGCTAAACTATATACGTAACACGTCAAGCCTAAATTAAATAGTTGTATATCCTTCTATTTACATGTAGCTATGCGCACGTTCGCATTGCAAGCCCGACTCGATACATTTATGATGTACACCACGAATAAAATAAATAATTGGGTATGTTTGCATACATGGTTCTCGACTAGCAACCAGGGGGTGCCAGTACTTCTTGGCATACTCCTGGTTAAAGTGGGCCCGACTCGATACATTTGTGATGTACACCACGAATGAAATAAATAATTGGGTATGATTGCATACAGGATTCTCATCTGACAACCATATTCCTGGTTAAAGTTACATTAAAAGAATTTGGAGGGAAGAGTATCACATCAATATACATACATCGCTGTATGCGAGTAATATATAGAAAACGTGTTTGCAACGTTGTGTTCGTGGCGTGGAATACGGGGAAATTTTAGCATTAAAGGTAGAAATATGAAAAAATTCTAGTATATTTTCACATAATAAACTTTTTTGGTACTATTTTACAGCATAATTAAATCATTTAGTAGCTACAATAATCGTCAAGTTAATATTTCTTTTTAAAAGCAAGCAAGTGATGTAATCAAAAAATATATTTTTGTTCTGGTAGATTTATATAAGAACTCGGTAGAAAGATTAATTTCCTTAATATGGAATGTTGTAATGAAATAATAATTGTAATAACACTTGTGTGATATGTTTTGATATCATTAGTTTGATTTATATTAAATTCAGTTCAACAATATTGGCCATATTGTAACGCCCCTTATTATGAATAAAGGGGGTTTACTTTTATTTATTTAATAGCTAGATGCTTTGTGCCCGGCATAGCTTTAAAGTCGATGGATAGGGGAGATTCTTTTAATTACAAACATACTATTTATTCCCTATATGCGATATACTGCTAAGATATTTAACTTAAATCTAAAAATGGTATTTGTGCTAATGATAATAAATAAAATAACATCTCAATAAACTAAACTGAAAACATTGAGTGTATATATATATATATATATATATATATATATATATACACTCAATGCTGAAAATTTAAAATTATCTGCTATCAGGTAGCGAAAGGGCGGCGTCCCCTTTTCCAGGTAGAATGGTTTCTTTCTGTGAACTAAACAATTAACATACAAACCTTGGTTGCACTAGTAACTCCTTTGTGAAATTTAACTAACGTTAAATTATTACTGTTTACGCAAATCAATTCGATAGTCATTCAAAACTCTCAATATGGTCCGTTTTGTTTTAGTTTCTTTTTTCCAAGCACTCATAAATATAAAGGGTCGTTATATTATTCTTTTCTTAGAATCTTTTATACAATGAACTGATAAGGACTTGCGTTTTCGAGATGGCAATTACGTGCTTTATTTCCTATGCGATATAATATACGGGGAAATCGTATACACACAGAGATTCTTTTGAAAAGAATTACCGAGCTAGTAGCGTAGTGGTGACACGGCCTGCTTAGCATTTGGGAGATAATGGGTTCGATTCTCGTTACCGTCTACCTTGTATGAGTTTTTTTTAGGGGGTTTTCCTCATACACATGTAGCGGCATGATCAATGCGTATATGCACACCATGTGCGGCTACTTAGGTGAATGATGGGGTAGTATTTTTCCCCAACAGAACCCTAACTCCGTTCTTTCCGATCCTATCCTGACCACACTCATCCTTAATCCCACCATGCGTATATACGTAATTTATGTATGTATGCTGGGAATCCACGATTGTGGCTGAAGGAGATCGGAAAGCTCGAGCAGCACGCCCTCCCCCTTGGGGGAGGGAATGAAATACGTGGCCTTTTCCTTTTCCTGAAAAGAATTAAGTCGGGATTTCTACTGTTAAATTAAATAACAATGAGCGGAATATAATATCTCTTTCTGAAAGTAGATTTATTGTTTAAATAAATTTATTTTCTTTCTGGAAGCGGCGGGTATTGCGTTATTAATTATTTATGGATGCAGACAAATGATTGTCAGTATGAAGGACGGGATTTATAACGGTTCTACAGAAAAATCTGACTGAAACGGATTGGGACGACTATACAATCGATCTTATGCCTGCTGGTCGGTCGTGTAAGTGTAATATTGTGTTCTTGGGAAGGATTATCTAACTCAACGGGCCATACGCACCATGGGTTAAATAGAAGGCTTCTATATCGTACAGGCCTGCGCCTTTCGGACAAGCACAGGTAAAAGAATCACCGCTAAAGGCCTACGCCTGAGGGGATAATTCTTTTAGGAAAACTCAGTACTTTCAGGACTACTCTTAAAAGGAAATAGCAGGCTTTTTTGTATAGGATATTTGTTTTCTTCGGGCTTACGCTCCAGGAAAGTGAGAGTGTTGTGTATGTATTTTACAGACACGATTGATTTATAATCTACCAAAGGCAGACAAAAAGTCTTTCCAACTGGTCGGATAATTGTGATGAAACATATTCTAACTTTACCCAGATGGGCTGGCAGGTGATAGTAAGAATAAACGCGGCGGTTCAGTAGGTCGTTGAGCACCTCAGGACTGAACGGTTAGATAGGTAGCTGGTTTCTTCAGGACGGAACGGGCAAGATAGTTACTTCAGGACGGCAGTGGTAAGATTAAGATAATTAAATCTGGTATGAAAGGAAAGGAAAGGTCACGTATTTCATTCCCTCCCCAAAAGGGAGGGCGGGCTGCCTGAGCTTTCCGAGCTCCGTCGGCCACAATCATGGATTCCCAGCATACATACATACATTACGTATACATGCATGGTGGGATTAAGGATGGATGTGGTCAGGATAGGATCGGAAGGAACGGCTAAGTAGCCAAACAAGGTGTGCATGTACGCAATGACCATGCCGTTACATGTGTATGAGGAAACCCCCCTGAAAAAACCTCATACAAGGTAGACGGTAACGGGAATCGAACCCATTACCTCCCAAATGCTAAGCAAGTCGTGTCACCACTACTCGGTCATTAATCTGGCGGCGCGATTCCACTTATATAGACCGCGCTCTAACGTGATTGGATAACACTTTAATTCGCGGTCGGACGGGGTTGGACCAGAAATGAAGTGGTATTCTGGTGGGGGTTCTTGCGTCGAAATCTTAAACGATTTCTTGATTACGGAAGAAGGGGTAAAATTTAATTATTTTAACTGCACCGGAGCATTTTTCTATAACATAAATGCACAAAATAAATAATTAAATTGCAAATTTTTGTACAGATTTCTGGATCTTTACAATATCTCGCATCTTTTTGAATGTGATCATACCTACAATAGATTTATATTATAATTTACATTAATAAACTTTGTATAAGTTAACAGAAAGGAAAGTGTGGGTAGGTATTTATATATATATATATATATATATATATATATATATATATATATATATATATCCAAGATAAGGATGGCCACTAAGGAGATTTTATAAATGGTAAGAGCTACACGGTAGGTTAAATGGAGAAAAAGATGGGGGCCAATAAAATGCCGTTTAGAAATTCAAAATATTTCTATACAGTGGTGAGATATTTTCAAAAAAGTGAAAATCCCGATTTTACAATTTATTTCTTTCTGGGTTTAATTGAAGAGATAGTTATTTTAGGTCTACAAATATATATATATATATATATATATATATATATATATATATATATATATATATATATATATATATATGTGCGTGTAATGGTCGGTTATAGAACCAAAGCAGTCGATTAATAAAACACAATAAAAGCTGACGTTTCGTTTTATTAATTAAAACTTCTTCAATTTAACGTTTGTATAATTGTAATATGTCATATCCTGTCGATAATTTTATAATTGGTGTTTTAATCATTTATTTAATCTACCTGGGTAAGCTCCTGCATTAAAGTTATTTAAACATATCCGTAACTTCTTGTTTTCTATTTAATACAGCTTTGAAGAAGTTTTAATTAATAAAACGAAACGTCAGCGTTGATTGTGTTTTATTAAACGACTGCCTTGGTCCTATATATATATATATATATATATATATATATATATATATATATATATATATATATATATATATATATAATGGTACTTTTTACCTTCTTTACTACATTTGATTTACTTGTTATTTCTATATGAAGGTATATATAATAAAAGTACAAAAATGATGGCCTTAATACCAAATCTATCACGTGAAAATTTTCTTGTATGCATACATGTAGTGTTGCATGAAACTCATTTGAACACTTATGTATATATGGCAGTATAAAATGTTTGTGGGTATTAAAAGAATATTATTTTTAACTACAGAAAGAAGACAGGGCTACATACCATTGTAAAGCTTCTAATAAGTATGGAACTATAATTTCTGAAAGCGCAGAGCTAAACTTTGGTTTTATTATGGAATTTGTGTTAAAACGTTCACCAGAAGCAGGTGATCAAAATTGGGGCAAAGCTATATACTGTGATCCTCCTACTCATTTCCCCGGTGTTAAATACTATTGGTCTCGTGATTATTTTCCTAATTTTGTAGAAGAAGATAAACGTGTTTTTTCATCATATGATGGTGCATTATATTTTTCTGCTTTAGAAACAATAGATAGGGGAAATTTCAGTTGTAGCGTTCAATCTGAAGTATCGGATACTGGACGAAATGGACCATTTTTCCCATTACGAGTAAATCCCCACTGTAAGTAAAAGTAAATGCTTTCATTATTATTGAGTTTATTTTTTTAGCAAATTATCAACAATTGAAGTTTCCAAATAATTTTCCAAAAGCATTTCCTGATGCTCCAACAGCTGGTAAAGATGTAAGATTAGAATGCATGGCTTTCGGATAGTAAGTTTTAGGCTGTGTGTCTAAAATCAATATATCCAAAGTAATTATTTTTAGTCCTATACCTTCCTACAATTGGACTAGGAAAGGTGGTCTTCCACGTAGTGCACGTCTTTCAGCTTTTAACCGGGTTTTAGTTATTCCTGATGTAAAAGTGGAAGATCAGGGTGAATATGTATGTAGAGTATATAATGATAGATCTGCCATTGAAAACAGTGTTATTTTAAATATACAAGGTAATTGAATTATTTCACATCACTTTATAATTACCATATTTGTACTAGCTGAACCTAATTTTACGATTCCCTTGACTGATAGACATGTTGATAGTAGAGGTGAACTGGTATGGAGTTGCGAAGCATTTGGTATTCCTGATGTTAATTATACGTGGTGGAGAAATGGGCGTCAATTAGGTTTTTGTTGTATTCTTAAATGCATTGTGTATACTATTGTTTATTTTAGTAATGGGATATTTAGATCCCGAAGATCGTGGAAGAATTCGCATTCAAGACAATGTATTAACAATTACTCATGTGGATGATGAACGTGATCCAGGAATGTATCAATGCAGAGCTTCCAATACTTTAAAGAGTCGATACTCATCTGCACAATTGAGAGTTTTGGGTATAGATAAATAACATTTAAATCAATAGTTAAATTTTTATGTATTTAGCTTTTAAACCATCCTTTAAAAAAAAGCCACTGGAATCTGAAACATATGCTGTGGAACAAGGGAACGTGACAATTAAATGTAATCCAGAAGCAGCTCCCAAACCACGATTTGTATGGAAGAAAAATTTGAACATAATTGGTGGGTATTACTATCGCAATATAATAATACTATTGCTTTACTGGGTTTAAATAGTACTAATTTTCAAAGTGGGTAATAGAAAAACAAAACATATTCCTAACAAAAATTATGATTCTATTATGCAAGTATAATGCAGAATACATGACCCAAAGGCAAAGTTCGGTTTGCGAACATTGTTCTACCCCGCTCTTTCGTTTAACCTCACGTACACAAATGCTGAAAAACAACTGGCAGAATGATAAAATTATTAATTAAATTAATTATTATTTCTTGTAATAAGGTCATTCGTATACAACGTTTAAATCTATTTGTACAATGCAATTTTACTTCTGCAGAAGGGGAATTATATAACCTAACTATATTATAAGAAAGTGATCTCAAATACATCTTTCGACATTTAAATTTAAATGGTGGTATAGATAACAATCCCTTTCCTCGAATAGTTACATTATGTACATCGGTACAATAACGAATTCTTTTATTTAAGTAGTTCAGAAAACGTGATGAACTTACAGATTGGTAAACACAAAGCACATGCAGCTTTCTTCTTTGACTTATATTAAGCCACTTTAGCTGTTTTAATTTAACTGAAACTGTAACAGCATCTAAATAGGGTCCATAAATTGTATCACCAAAGTTAAAGTATGACAACACCAGAGAGTCGCATAATTGCTTTTTTGATGTTAGATAAATATGACCTATGCTGATATAAGACTTTTAAGCTGCCATACGCTTTACGTATGCAACTGTTTATTTGCTCGCGAAATCGCAATTTGTTGTCAATGTATAAACCTAAGTTCTTTACGACGGAGCTAAAAGATATAATAACTTCGTTAATACGCAATTTCAAATGGGAGTTCTCAGCACGCCCACTATTGCAGTAGGTTTCTTAGCCTTTATAATCAAATTATGATGTTTTGAGGAACTAGATAGCAAGTTTAAACCTTGGTTAATTTTTTGAAAAGCAGTTTCTATTTCTTCAGGTGGAAATGAATAATACAACTGTGTATAAGTCAGCATATAGATAATATTTACATGTCTTTAAGACGCAGTACAACTGACTTGTATATAATGTATACAACAGTGGTCCCAAAATTGACCCCAGAGGAACACCGCTCTTTATTGGTAGTAAGCTTGAGACTTTATTATATGCTATCTTAACCATTTGATGCCTGTTACATAAGCAACTTTTAATTAGCACTAGTGCATTTTCACTAAATCCTATGTACAGTAGAACTGATAAAAGTACATCATGGTTTATTGTATCAAACGCCTTGCTGTAGTCTAATAAAACCAACATTGTAATACTACGATTGTCTAAAGCACGAAGAATATTGCCTGTGATATTAAGCAAGGCTGTGGTACAACTATGATTTGGTCTAAACCCTGATTGCAAATCAGGTAATATACCACGTTCATTAACAAATCTTCATACTTGTATTTCTAAGCATTTCTCTAGTACTTTAGACAATGCAGGTAGTATGCTTATTGGTCTAAGGTCGGCGTATGATTCTGGTTTGTTTAGACTTCGGCAATGGTTTAACAACAGCAATATGAATTTGTATCTTTTGTTTTTAATATTAATGTGATGACATTCCTTCTTTAACCCTTTCAGGTACATAAGAAAACGGCTTGGTAAAAACTTAGTAGTTTTGTGTTTTCTGACCAATATATACCCAAATAAAACGAATATGAACACAGATTTTCAAAAAAATATCGGAAAAGCTGTTTTCCGAGCGGGGACATATTTGTCCCTATGTACCTTAAAGGTAGCAAATTAACACTCATATTCTTATATTGTCAGTTACCGTGTTTTACATGTTTTTCCCTTCAGAGTGCTAAAAAATAATTAAATTAATAAGAAAATGGAGTCTTTTTTATAAATTTTTAATAAATGAATATAATTTATAAGCAAATAAGTAAAAAAGAGAGGTAAAACAAAAAAAAATGAAACAAAAAGTACAAATAACACTCAGGATCATGATTCATGACTTTCGAACCCGTGTTTTTACGGATCACAAACTGAGTGCTCTGACCAGCTGAGATTTGTACCTAGGTAGGCTGAATGGTATGAAACAAAGCAGTTTCTGTTTGATGTAAAGCAAAGATGGACATTACATTGTTGGCATTTGTTGTTTGTTCTGTTCTCTATCTTATTCTGAGCACATTGGACACATCTTTTTCGTTCTGCTTTGACCATAGTGTGAGTTGGCGGAGTGGGTTTTGTTGACATTTTTCTTCTTCTCTGAGTTGTTATTACTGTGGCTGAGGCACGTTTTCGAGAAGAATAGTTCCTAATTAAAGCTCTTGCCACATTTTGTCTGAATTCTAAACTTGTCAACAATGTTGCTTCATGATCTTTTTCTTCTTATAGCTGACTGTAAACAATGTACACGTTATTCATGCTAAATTCCAGGAGATCAAACATGAGTCTGAGATAATATTTTATTCTTGCTTTACGGTCAAGTTCATAAACCACTTTTTTTTGGTCCATCAAATCGACTCCACCCATGAAATTATTATATTGGGACACCATATCTGGGCAAGTTACAGTGATTCTTTCAGAAGATCCAGCTTAACGGCGGGTAACTGTTTTTATCCCCGCGTTTCATGTTTACATCAGTTATTATTTCTTTCGGCATGTGTTTCCTATTTGCTCGAACTGTACCACAGGCCCTAATATTAGCAATGTATAGTTGTTTCTGCAGCGAAGGAGAGTTGAAAAAATTATCGAAATAAAGTTCAACACCAATGCCTGATAAAGCCCTGTCTCTGGTCCAGATAATTTTTTTCCAGTATATACATCAGCTTCAAAAAGGTAACCTGTTTTTGAAGCACAGTGACACCACATTTTGAATCCCCATTTTATTTGCTTAACATATTGTTTCATTATGTTATGGCCTTTAAATTTCACCATATGCTCATCAATAGACTGCTACTTTGTGGAGGATAGAGCTTTTTGAAATCTATCATTTAGAAAGTTCAATACAGGTCTTATTTTGTATGCTCGATCAAATCCAGTACTAGTAGGAGCTGGCTGGCCCTTATTATTGCAAAAATGTAAATGTTTCCTTATTTCCTCAAATCTTCGAAGGGACATTACTGAAGCAATGTATGGAACACCCATGTCTGGCTCGCTGGACCAGTAAGCTCTTAGTGATGGTAGAACATGGTAGCTCATTACGTAATTCATGCCGAAAAATGCTCTCAACTCTTCCAAATTCGATGAAAATGTAATACCACATTATTCAGCGTATCTAATACTCTCAGGCAATATAATCGTAGTTATTAGATCATCAAAACCACAAACAGCTTGAAATACTTCAAGTGGGGTTGGGAGCTCAGAACTATTTTCAAAAACCAATACCTTACCGTGTTTAAATGTGAGATCATGAAAAATTTTTGGGCTATGTATATTTTTTTTCCATCTAAAAATATTGTTAGGTATTCTACAGTTATTTGAACTTGCTGGTCCGGCAGTTGTAATTGCAACCGAATCATTAATTGGCTGTGAAGTGTTTGGTTGACTAGGTTCAGATAAGACAGTTACATTTGCCAGTTGGGGAGGCTCAATCACAGTTGTTTCAACACCAGCCTCAACATCTGCAGTTAGAAACTCAATATCTTCTTGATCCAGAAGCAAATCGTCTTCATAATCACTATCGTCTGCTGTGAGAAGTTGTAAAAGTTCGTCTTCCTTTAATGCAAATTATCTTACTGGACGAGGCATAATTCTGAAAAGAGACAGAAAAAAAGGTGTTTTCATTGAGATTCAAACCAGAAAAGTAAAATCATATGTCAATTCTTCCATTTAAAAACTAGGAATGAAAAGTTACCATTGAGGTACATTGGGACACCGGTGTCTCTCTCAGTTTTTGATGGTTTCGGGACTTTCATATAAAAAAAATCAAGATGTCGATATTATTTATAGAAAATAAACTTACTAGTCAGTACAATATCTTCAAAATATTACAAAAATCAATTATACTTTAAAAATTATAATCAACTGAAAATCACTGATCAGACAGCATGGACTCGATGTTACTTCTAAAGCTAATTAACCTTAATGGAAACTTTGTTTATTTTTATTTTGTATCTATAAATTTAATGGGTAATGGATGCAAAATATTCAGAAGAAGAGTTAGTGTGAATTGGAACAGTTCACCCTATATTAAGTCATCCATTGGGACATGCTAATTAAGTAGTATATGAGTAATCTTCCCTTCATTTAAGTATTGTATTACATGTGTTGTTTTTATTATGTATGTTTCCTATGCATTATATTTATATTGAGCATTTTGGTATTACCAACTTGGTTAGTTCAAATCAGAAAAATATAATCAATGCTGATGTTGCTCCATCTTTCCTAACATTGTATAACATAACGATTTTATACACTTTTTTTAGTCGGAGATTTTCTACGCCGAAGTAAGTTAATTTTTTATTCTTATTATACTTTGTGCATTTTGGTAAACTTTGAGTTAGGTTGATTTGAAAACCTTGGGAATTTCTAAAACTCAAATATAAATTTTTGAATTTCGAATACTTTTTAAATTATAATTTATAAAATCATTAACATGATTATCGAAAGATAAGTAATTTTTGTATTAGTTAATTTATAAACTGCAATTGTTGTCTTATATTCTGGAATAATGTGTTGTTTTGTTCTTTCATTGTAATAATTTTGCTATAGTCAAAACGTTTCACTTTCAATTAATATGTATATGTAACATAAAAATAGTCAGGTTTCCGTTGTCTCAGCGTTGAGTTGTGGATAATAACATTTTCCGTGGTCAGAATGTATTAATTAATATGTATAACTCGTTAATAATAAATCAAGGGCGCTACTTCGAAAATTAAGGAAACATTTGTAACTAACAACTGTATCTTCGAAAACGAGAGAATAACATCAACAATTTACTTTAGCATATGACATTTGGATGTGCATAAACAAGTTCCCCTTCCTAGGTCCAAAACTTTCTTCAATCTTGCATTTTGCCCTGCTAAGATCCTTATAAATACACTTCCAAATCTAAACATTACAAAGAGTTTAAATGATTATAACTTGAAAAATTCTAACGCAGATTATACTTCTTTCACATCTCATCTGACAATCACCAAAAACACTTTCAATTTACTTTGAGATATTCAAAAAACGAATAATTCCTTAATTTTCTCTAAAAAACAGTATACTATATGTACCAAACAAAATACACTCAAGTAACTCACAAAAATTAAAAAAACACAGAACACGTTTATATAGCTAAGTAACGCTTCATTGCTTATCTGGTGAAAGTGAAAATTATGAAAGTTTAATGAGATCTGAATAGCCTAAAGGTCCTTGATCGTCATTATTCGTTAGATTTTATTTATTGTTGAAGATCTCTAAACTTTCATGGCAATCAAGTTTGTATTTATTACTAACATGCTTGATTAAATATACCTTATCTACTACATGATTTTTATTAAACATATGTATGGCCAACGTTTGTATTTGTTATACGCTAAATGTTCTTTGAAATGAATTTTGATAGGTTGTTTAGTTTGCTCTACATATATTTGTTCACAATTTTTACAATTAATTTTATGAATTCCCGGCCTATCTTGCTTATCCAATTGATCTTTTGGATTGCTTAAAACATTTTACAAACTATTATCTGAAGTAGTGATAGTTTCCAAATTAATTTTGGAAAAGATTTTAGATAGACCTTTTGTATAAACAGGATAGTTTGGTAATTTTACATGCTTTGTTTCTATTTGCTCTAGCATTACCTAATGTAGTTACACTCTTAACCCTCATCGTTTGTGTTTGTTTCCTATGTAAATAACGACCTCACTGCAGCAATTTTGTAATAGTGCGCAATTCTTTATTATAATTTTGAACTAAAAGAGTAAAATAAGCAATCTATGAACCCAAAAATTAAAAGTCGCGAGTTTAAGCTGCTTACAGTGATTGGAGTCCTTGGTTACGAATATTTTAGTACTAGTTTCCTTATGATAAATATCTATATCTCGTTTATTACCATTTCTTGTTAGCAGTGTATCAAGAAACGTGAGACTGTTATTTGCCTGTATCTCATTGGTAAATTTGATTGTCGAAAATTTAGAATTTAAAGTTTCCACAAAGTTTTCAACACTTCAAAGTTTTCAACACTTCAAATTTTTGTATTAAGGATGGCAAATACATCATCCACGTATCTAACCCAAACTCTAGGAAAATAAGGTCAATCGCGTTTCAAGTTTGTTTCAAATTTACCCATGGCCATAAACGGAGATAAGCTATTGTACTTTGTTATACCATGTTCTTGTTTGCAAATAGATGGTTAATTTTGAAAAAGGTTTGTTTCATACACAACTCTGTTAATTTAAGAAATTCTTCTACTTCTATAGCGTCGAAATGGTTTTGTTTTAAAACTTCTAAATAAAAACTAAAGTTTGATCTATTGGAACGCTTGGAAACAATAAACAAACATCGAATGAGATGAAAGTTTCATCTTTGGTAAGTTTAATGTTTTTAATTTTATCATTAAATTTATATGAATTTGAAATACTAAAGTTGGACAGTTGGTAGGAGAGATTATGAAATTTACTAGACACCCATTTGGACAGCGGATAAGTAGGTGCATTAATATCAGAAACAGTGGGTCGCATAGCATTACTTGGTTTATGAATCTTAGACACAATATATTACTAGGTAGACCGGATTGGTTACTGTTAGTCGAAACCTAAGAGAGTCATTCACAACTCTTTGTATTGTAATAAAACTGTCCTGAAGTAATCATTTAGGAAGATGATCTTTGGTAATGACTAAATAAGAACCTGGATCTAAGAGTTCTTTGACTGAAGTGAAATAATCCTCTTTGTTTAAAACGACAAATTTGATTGCCTTATCTGTTTTGAGATAAAAACAATTTTTACTTTTGAGATCTTTAACAATTCAAGTTCTGAATGATTTAAATTAAATTTGGACTCCTGTTGGATATTTTACGAAATTTGAATTTTACTGACTTGCCTAACGTACTTTTTACAATTCTCATAATGATTTAATCAAACTTTCTATTCCTACTATGATTTTTATCCAACAGAGTTTTGTTAAAATTAAGATTATATTTCAACCTTTATTTAAAAATCTATTTCTTTTTTGTTGAAAGTCTCATAAGATTTGTTACCAACATTTTCGTTTGTGGCATTACCATTTGCTTGGCTTGTTTGTTGAATCTACATAATTTTATGAATGTAGTTAGGAAACAAACACATAGGATGAGTGTTAAGAATGCAACTACATTAGGTAATGCTAGAGAATAAATAGGAAAATGTATGTAAAATTACCGAACTATGCAATAGTCTGTCTAAAATACTTTTCAAAATTAATTTGAAAACAATCACTACTTCAGTTAATAGTTTGCGAAATCTTTTAAGCAATCCAAAAGATCAATTGGATAAGCAAGATAGGTTGGGAATTCATAAAATTAATTGTAAAACTTGTGAACAAATATATATATAGAGCAAACTAAACAACCTATCAAAATTCATTTCAAAGAACATATAGCGTATAACAAATACAAACGTTGGCCATACACATGTTTGATAAAAATCATGCAGTTGATAAGGTATCTTTAATCAAACATGTTAGTAATAAGTACGAACTTAATTGCTATGAAAATTTACAAATCTTCACAAACAAACAAGTTGTAATAAATAATGACGATCAAGGACCTTTAGGTTACTAGAACTCATTAAACTTTCTTACCTTTCACTTTTACCAGTTAAGCAACTAAGCGTTACTTGCTGATGATGATAGCTTAGCTATTGAAACCTGTTCAGTGTTTTTTAATTTTGTGCGGTACGTTAGGTGTATTTTGTTTATTTTACAGGTTCTGGCACAGTTCCAATGTTCCAGATTTTTAAGTACACTCTATAACCTACGAAACAACAGAATAAAATAAAGCAAAAAAACAAATTACTAAAAGCATTTCAAAGTGTACTAAAATATTACATAATCATATACCACTGTAAGAAAGAAAGCGTTACATGTCTATAAGACCCACATAAAGAAAATGCCAGTTTATTATTTTAGCAACTGTTCCTTACATATTAAACGTACACAAAATAAAACCTGTTTTAACCAAGGAAGATCAAGTGCAAGATAACACTGGTCTAGATAATTAATTTAAGTGAAAGTAAAATTAAAAATTAATTAGTTCACAAATTTTTTTTAAATATAATTTCAACAGAAACTTAGATGTTGTACTCATAATTCAACACTATTGAGGTTTATAAATTTGTTCCATGTTTAAGATATATGCAATCCACTTTTAGGAATAATTTCGCGCTGTTGTTTATTCAGCTAATATTAGTCGGAAGACGTTTCATCTTTGTTTTTATTTTTGATTTTAGAATTATTTTTATAACCTTGTTGATAATTAAACGTGTTGATGTCGTCTGATTTTGGAAAGTAATTTGGTGAGTAGCAATTTTATGAACCTATCGGATAAGAACGTCGGAAGTTGAATGTTTGGCATCGAAATGCAGTTATAAAATATAACAGGAAATATCGCTAGGGCAGAATTGTAGAGTGGAGTTTGAAATTCGCCTTGACGCAGGTTATACATATAGCTAAATCCAAGTGGTTTTTAGGAAATATAAATTGAGTTTGTGGTTACAACTTGCGTATGTATTGAAAGAATCCTTTTGATTTAGTAAAAGAAACTTAAAATGATTATGTAGTATAAGACGACAACGATGGCGTTGACCTATTGTGAACAAAACGAAAATTTTCGTAATTGCACCGAAAAATACCGCTTATACTGAACATTGCATGAACGTGGTTATTTGTTTATATTATTTCATAAGAAATAGATCCTTGTAGTAATAACAGTTTACGAAAACGGATACCTGCAGCATTATCTACCTGTTGCTGAAATAAAGTTTGAATTCAGAAATTATTATCTCCTATTTTTATGCAAATAGTGGATTATGAGTTCAGAGCACTTTGAAATTTATTTAAATTGAATTGCGATAGTGAGCCAGTAAAGAAATTATTTTTATCATGTTGTTACAATTGCAGTGTTTTTGAATAGTGCTTTCATGATTATAGTATTGATACGTGATTTCATTAGGTAGTCTCTTTCAGGTAAATAACTTAAGCGGCGTCTCGGCTATTGTAACTCGGAAGCTGTCTCGCCTTTCTTGATAAGCTTAAACTAAGGTAGGCGAAGTGGCGCCCATAAATTGCGACTTGTGACTAAGTTTGGTGCATTTTATAAATGTTAACCGAAGCAATCCGATCAAGGAAAAATAAATTACCTGCGACCTTGTTCTGTTAGCTGATACCTGTTCGTTTGTTACGTTACTGATATTAGTGATTTTGGACTGTAACAGCACATGATACTGTCGGTAACGAGCCTCGTGTCAGGAAGTCATACCTCGACCATAGGTCATCTGACCAAATCCATGTTATAATAAACAAAATTATAATTAACAGATACAAAGTGTATTGTCACTAAGATTTGTGCCAAAAATTCGAAGAAAAGGTACAGTAGTCTTGCTTTGAATTCACCTCGTTTGATTGATCGTTTCTCCACCCTGAAATGTAATGCTTCAAGAACACAACAGAAAATACAGATACATTTCAAATACTTACACCACTTTGCCATTAATCGTGTTTTCTTTCTCATGTTTTGCAAAACTTGTTTATTCTTAACCTTCTGCTGTCAACCTAAATCTGCATAATTAATAACCTGTTTTAAACCAGTGGGAGCTAAAGGCCTCAATCTTAATGCAATGATTAGAACATTCTATAAAATTAAATCAATTAAAAAATATTGAATAAAATTGTTCAGCAACAAACAGATACCACCAAGAATAGGTGAAATAAAATCTAAATATTACTATAATCGCTACCTTCCTAACATTTTATGTTACCCTAAACATGCATAACAAGTCACTTTCTTAATATCTAAATGGCGAATTTGATTCAACAACCTTTGTGTGTTAGAATGCTTTAAATTTATTGCATTAAGATTCACTATAAATTGACCAAACAAACGATGCTGTTGATCTTTTTCTACGAATTTTTAAAATGGGATGATCCGTTAAAATTCATTTAACAATCAGAAATTTCCAGAAAAGTAATGGAAAAACCAAAATGTATACTTCAATACATTTACATAATTCAACAAATTAATTTTATCGTAGTACAACTTCCACAACTTAAATCACTTTGTGACACACAAGGAATAATTCAAAAGGTTAATTTCCCAAAACTCATCATAACGTCTTAACCCGGTAAGTTGATTTACCTCGGTCCTCCACGTTCAAGACTACCTTCGTAATAGCTTCATAAGCCGATAACCATTTTGTCTTTCACTTTAAATTTATTTCCAAACAATCAGGTTCTTCAGTAACTTCACCTGCCTAAACTTCCGATCATGTTTAGTTCAAAAACACTGAATCTCGGAGTTTCTGCAACGTTATACTTCTAATTGATTTTTTTTGCTTATACCGGGTGTCCAAAGCGTCACGCGACGGAAGATTGTGGCTTCGCTGTTGATTTTTCATTAAAATCATTTATACAAAAGTTATATGGTTGCAATACGTGCACAACTTAAAAATATTTTAGCATCTACAGAGTGATTCGTAAAAGTAGGGGGGTATCAACTTTTTTATTTTAAATGGAACACCCTGTATATCATTATATTTTTGGATAGCCTAATCAATAAGTTTTTCAACGATGTATACATTTGTACATATAAAATGCAACGTTGCCAAGTTATTTAACAAAAATGTATTTTTGTTTTTTTTTATTAGCAATAAAAATTAATTCTTGGTTTATTATTTAAGTTGGGACAAATTAGTTCAGGAATATAATTAAGCTAGGTATAGGCTTGGAAAAGATGTAAACGTTTTATTGATATATTGAATAGGAGAGGGAAGGCTCCGTGTGAAACTTTAGCATGTTCAACGTACATCAATTATCTTATTTCAAATGGAACACCCTGTATATTTTGATATGGGCGCATTGATACCGCTAAAATTTATAGTTTTTAAAATATTTCCATTTTTTTAATTTTTCTATAATTATTTTATAACGTAACGATTTAATAGAGTGCCATGATTTAGAAACAATAAAACGAAATTTTAATATGTCAATTAGGTGCATTTTAACTTGATTTCTTTCAAAACTACCTTTTCACTGCATTTGTATTTAGAAGAAAACTTGAATTAAGAGAAGTTAACTCTACATTTTAAAATGAAATGTACGAAGAACGAGTTAATTCAAATGATTTACATAATATAGGAGAAGCCAAAGGTAACTGTTTACGTGTTTTTAGAATTTATAAACAAAAATTTCCCGATGCCCGTTGTCCAAATGAACGAGTTTTTGAAAATTTAAAAAGTAGATTTGACGTAACACGATCGATTACATATAAAAAGAACAATTGTCTAAAACCTGTAAACAATGAGGAAACTCAACTAGTGGTGCTTCAAACTTTACAAGAAAACCCTCAAATAAGTATTAGAAAAATTGCAGTGGAACATGATTTACAGAAATCAACAATACACAATATAATTAATGAATATAAATACCATCCATACCAGATCCAACTCCACCTGGTATTGGATGAACATGATTTTGAAAATAGATTAAATTACTGTCGTTGGGGATTGCAACAACCACATAATTTTTTTAATACAATTATGATGACAGACGAATCTACTTTTCATAACAATTATTTTGTAAATAGGCATAATTGTCATTATTACGCCATGGAAATTCCACATATAATTAGATACAGAAACAATCAGCATCGATGGAGTCTCAATGTTTGGGCTGGTATTATTGGCCACACCCTATTTTTTTGGAAACAATTTAAATGCAGTAAATTATTTAAAATTATTGCGAACCAACATGCTACCATGGATTGAAGAGAACATCCCATTCGCTAAAGAGGAAATATGGTTCCAACAAGATGGCGCTCCTGCACATTCGGCTCGTAATGTGACGAAGTTTTTAAATCAGCAATTTCCTGATCGTTGGATAGGTCGTTATGGGCCTATCCGGTGGCCAGCTAGATCACCCGATCTAGCATGGACTATTTTTTATGGGGCTACATTAAAAATGAAGTTTATAGAACATCGCCGACTACTGCAGAAAATATGAGGGAAAGAATTCAACAAGCGTTTCGTAATGTAAACCAACAAATGTTGCATAATTTACAACGTTCCTACAGACAACGATTGAATCAGTGCATTGAGACAAGAGGAGGCTTGTTTGAACCTTATTTATAATTTTTTTAAGGGCACATTTGCATATGTTTGACTTACCTACTTCTTGTTCTTGTTAACTGTTTGTTTATCATCTCAATATTACTTTGTTTAGTTTATTGTTAAAAATATTTAATAAAATTAATTATTACTATTGCTTATCTGGTATTCATAGTACTCTTATTAAATCGTTGCGTTATAAATAAGTATTGTAAAAACTATAAATTTTAGCGGTATCAATGTATTTAGATAAAAGTTAGGTCTTTAAGAGTACTATTCGCCCATATCAAAATATACAGGGTATTCCATTTGAAATAAGAGAATTGATGTACGTTGAACATGCTAAAGTTTTACACGGAGCCTTCTCTCCCCTATTCAATATATGAATAAAATGTTTACATCTTTTCAAAGCCTATACCTAGCTTAATTATATCCATGATCTAATTTGTCTCAACTTAGGTAATAAACCAAGAATGAATTTTTATTGCTAACCTTACATTCAGGAATAAAATTAATTTTTGTTAAATAACTTGGCAACGTTGCATTTTATATGTACACATGTATTCATCGTTGAAAAGCCTATTCATTAGGCTATCCAAAAATGTAATGATATACAGGGTGTTCCATTTAAAATAAAAAAGTTGATGCCCCCTACTTTTACGAATCACCCTGTAGGTGCTAAAATATTTTTAAGTTGTGCACGTTTTGTAACCATATAACTCTTGTATAAATGATTTTAATGAAAAATCAACAGCGAAGTCACAATCTTTCGTCGCGTGACGCTTTGGACACCCGGTATACAAACTCATTTTATCAATAAACTACCTCGGAATATTGATATGCCATTACGGTACCCTCTCTTAACAATGTGATCTAAGGCCTAAAAGTTTTCACCATACATACTACTGTAAGGGTACGTCCAAGATGCAAGTTGGTTTTCTGTCAGACAGTCGGCGCCGATCGTCGGCGTGCGCATAATCGTTTGTACTGGCCATAGTGCACCTGCGCGCAGACTTTCCACACGCTGACTGTCTGACTCTGATTTTCACCGGAATGATTTGTTCATTCTGGTTGCAGACGACCTGCCACTCGGATTGTTGAATTTCGTTGTTGTGTTTGAGTTTTTTCATTTTGTTATATTTTTTTTCCACAATGGATATCGAAGATTTGTTATCGATGCCTGTTGGAAAAAAAAATTTTCAGAACTGAGGATCGATGGCAAGTGCAATGGAAATTTGTGATAATAGGTTCACACTTAATAGCCTTCACAAGTTTTATTATGCTTTAGCAATACTAAATTTGTATATAACCTATTCGGTATTATAAAACCAATTGATTTTGTTCAAAATAACTTTAGTTATTACATACATATTATAATGTTTACACTAAAAGTTTCATAAAATTAACTCCGATCGAGGCTAGGTTTCCTGGTACATAAAATAAAGTTATTTAAAAGTGCAAATGCCTCATTTTACATGTTATTCGTGGTACATTGCTTATCTAAATACCACAAAATTATAATCTGTACGTGCGATTAATATACGCTGAAAAATAAAAGAAAAGAGTTAATGAATAAAAATATAAATTGTGAATATAGTAACGATTTTTCTACAAAATAGTTGCAGTTATGGATTAAAGGAAGTAGTAATTGAAACGAAGAACTGTTATGAGACACATTTTATGAATCAACTTTAGATAAGTAATTTACATAATTTACAATGAATCAGGTATGTTTTGAATTTTGAAAAAGGCACTTCCATTGATGCAAAATCCTCAATTTATTTAATAATTTTATACTAGAGTGGGTATTCTTCCATGAACAAGGCCAACGAGTCCCTAATTTGTTTTGCTGAATTCTGTTGTCTGTCTGCCTTCTCTCCGCCACACTACTGATTCACTGATTGCATACGCATTTTACAATCATTTCTGTCAATTCGACATCAGTTTCTAGTTCTTTTGAAAGTATTCTCCATTTTGCGTATAGAATTCCGAACGCACATTCAACTGATTTCCTAGCTCTAGATAGCCTATTGTTGAAATTCCTATTTCTGGAATTCAATGTATTCCTCTTGTAAGGTGTCATCAAATGAAGAAGAAGCGGATATGCCTCATCAGCCAACATAACGAAAGGAGCTTGAACATTTGTATTAGACAACATTTTCGGTTCTGGGAATGTTATATCTCCAGACTCAATGAATTCGTGCAAATGTGATACAAGGAATGTTCCGCTATCACTTTGTTTTCCGTATCCTCCAACGTCAACAGTAATAAACTTGTAGTTTTCATCCACTAGACCTTGTAGAATTATGGAAAAGAATTTCTTATAATTGAAATACATTGAGCCCGAATATCCGGGCATTTTGTTTATTAACCGCACTTGCGAAAATGGGTAAACACCCCCTTTATTGGACACAAGCTCATTTGGGGCAGTTTTATAAAGCAAGGACTCGCAACAAAAATACAACTTACTCGCTCAAAGGTTCATTCTCTCGTCATCACAAAAAAAAACACCACCAATAAAACACGACATAATAATGAAAAGAAACTCGCGTTACCTACGCCGCTACTTTGTTTCTACGCTTTGATACCGCTAATTTGCACATCAAATTCACGTTACGTTTCTATTGTGACGTTATAAACTAAATTAACAATTATACCTCAAAATAGCTATAATAAACTTACATTTTGGTAATACGTACCTTTATCCTACACTAATTTGTATTGCTAAACGAAAATAAAATCTAGCACCCACAGTCGTTATTCACAGATTTTACAAACATTAAAACTCCAATAGATGTTACTTTTATTTACAAAGCAAGCAACCACTTGCTTTAAAACTGTGTAAACTACATTCAGAATCACAACGCTGACACATTATTTATTATTATTATTGAAGTGTGAATCATATCTTTTATAAAAATAAAAACGTTATGCCGCAATGTTTTCGATCGTAATAAAACTTTCACGTAATCAAGTTTTATTTACATTGAGACAGTAGCCGTACCCTAACTTTAAATAAACCTAGGTCAAAGTCAATGAACTGCGGGTTAATGAACTTTGTACTGGTCAGCGAAGTTAAGGTTTACTTGGTTCAGATCAATTTAGTTTTCAGCGTCAATCAACTCAATGTCATCGCACTCCAGGTCTATGAACTTGGTCTAGGTCTAGGTCATTGAACTTTTACCACGTCAATTAAAACAAGGTCGATCAACTTTATACAGATATAGGCCAATGAGCTCAAGGTCAATGAACTGTATCTAGTCAACGAACTTTGTCCAGATAAAACATTCCATTTAGGTCCATAAACTGTCAAGGTCAACGAGATTTGTTTAGGTCCGGTAAACAGATGTCTGTTAAGGATAAAAAGTTACGCGTTTTTCAAAAACATTACCCTTTTGAGTTAAACAAGTCATTTATTTGGGGTAAGTAGGTACCAGTTTGAGGGTAAACAGGTACAACATCCACACGTTTTCCACGAACACCTACTTTTACGGTACCTGTTTACCCCAAAACGGGTGCTTGTTGCCCCGAAACAGGTACGTATTTACTTCAAACAGATAGCCATTTTCCGGAAACCGGTTGTTTTTCCGGTAACAAGTTGGCCTATATGAAATTCATTCATCTGTAGAAAGTTTCCGTCAAGATTATCTAGATAGAATACATTAACTTAGGTACAGGTCATTGAACTAAACAAAGTTTGTTGACCTCGATGCGTTTATTGTCACCTGGATAAGGTTTATTGATTTTGACCTAGACAGATTTCTTGGACGTTGAGTTTGTAGATCCTAAACTATATCACTTTTTAGGAAAATTCTTTATGTTGTTCTCTCTCTTCCATGTAAATACCCTATTTGAAAGTGATAGAGATATGCTACTTTTGTTAGGTTTTATTATGATACAAGCAAGACCTTGGACTAGACTTTCCTGATTGAGTCTTGTAAAATAATTATGTAGAGGTTGAGGTTGAATAGTCGTCATATTAATACTGTAAAACATACAAATATCAATTATGGTGGCAACTAATTCTTTTATGTTTATGATCAATAGGTTCGGGTGGGCACAGAAGAATTTTAGAAAATGGTAATCTTATTATTAATCCAGTGTCTCGTGACGATGAAGGAATTTATACTTGTACTGCGACTAACGAACTTGGTATGGACGAATCTCACGGGCGTTTAATAATTTTACGTAAGATAAACTGCGAATATTGAATAATTACCTAATGTGACAATTTACAGATACGCCTAGATTAGTTGAGACCTTACGCCCTAGGATTATTACTTCTGTTTACAAGGACATTTACCTTCAATGTCAGGCGGAAACAGAAGAAATGTTGGATGTTGCTTATATTTGGAATCATAATGGAATGCGTATAAGAGATATGGATATTAAAAATACTGATAGTAGAGTGGTAGTTTTATTAAGCAAATTTGTGTTTACTGTAATTTAATTGCTCATTTTTAAGCATGTGAATGGAGGTTCTTTGTATATTTCAAACTCAACATTTTCGGATTCGGGAGATTATGAGTGTATTGTGAAATCAGCAGTTGGCGAAATTGCTTCTAGATCAACAATAGTAGTGGAAGGACCACCTGGACCTCCAGGTTGGTGTTAAAGTGGGCATTAATTAACTAATCGCTTTTTTCTCTAACTCTCAAATCTGTCCACCTTTAAATCATTATTCCCCATGTGATGCCTAGTAACTAGTCTGCCTTCCTAGTTTGTTTAAGTATTAGAAATTTGTAAATTCTCGCTTCAGTCTTGTTTCATTACTTCTATGTTCGTACAAAAAGTGTGCTATGCTGTTTCAGGTGGTTTGCAAGTTATCGGTATTCAACGTACATCAGTTACATTGCAATGGACAGATGGTGCCTCGCATGGTCGCCCTATTTTTGCGTATACCATTAGTGGACGAACAAACTGGAATAACACATGGGTAAACATTACACATGGTGTAAGAGCAACTGAAGTCGATCGGAATTCCGGCAGAAAAGAAGCAGTAATAGATAACATTCTAACACCTTGGTCAATTTATGAATTCCGTGTTAATGCATGGAACGAACTTGGCATGGGTCAGTCATCTGCACCAAGTCCACGACATTCAACTCCTCCAGATCGTCCATTTATTCCACCAGACAATATTGGCGGAGGTGGTGGAAAGTCGACTGATCTTACTATTACTTGGACACCTCTTCTACCTCAAGAGCAAAATGGACCTGGAATTCATTATAAAGTATTTTGGAAACGAAAGGAATATGAAACCGAATTTCAAAGCTTGCTATTAAAAGAATTCGGCAATACTGGAAAAGCGGTGGTACATATTTCGAAGGAGTTCTTTTACACAGAGTACGTTGTAAAGGTACAACCTTTTAATGATATAGGAGCTGGCCCTCAAAGTCAAGAATTTGTTATATATTCTGCCGAAAAAATGCCGCTTGTTGCACCACAATTAGTTTCTGCTTTGTCATATAATTCAACTTCTCTTAATGTTAGTTGGAATCCTATTGAAGAGATTAGATCGAAGACTGGTGGAATATTAATAGGATATAGGGTATGTTTTTTTTAATTTCCTGTACATAGTCAGTTTATGAAAAGTATGGTAAGATGTTACCGGGCAATGCCCTTAGAGAGCCCGGAATATAAATGTGCATGGTTCCAGCTTGCTCATTGATTCTTACTAAACACCCTGGCATATGTGCTCTACTCAACACTAAAGGTCGATGATTGATAAAACTAGTCACTGAGCGTTACGTGTTTTTAAATTCTTACAGTATGAAATTATGAACAAGGTCTAGATGTGTTTGCATAAGATAGTTAATTCGTGTAGTTAAACTTTACTCGAATTACTCATACATAAATATTACACCTTACAAAAATCCGCTACCTGTACTGCCAACTCACTTGGTTAAGCCTATAAATTTTTTTTCAAAATTTATTCAAAATTTGTTTAGTCATTCCAGCCTTTATTCATTTCCACCTATCTATGAAAACTTTATTCAATAAAGTTCAAAACGTTAATAATATCCGTACCTTAAATTAAATAGGCTCTCCATTAAAATCTGAATTTGCCAGTTTAGTGGTACAACGTGCTTAAACAGGGTACACAAGCAAGTTTTAACCTGCATCAATATACACCAAAACACCAGACGATTTCCAGAGCATCAAAAATCATTCAATAAAAGCTAATTTTAAAAGATTTGTATAGTTGAGGCACCATTTTACATATTAAGTATCAAAACAAAATTTAAATTAAATAAGAAGTTTCGGAATATCTGTCCATTATCGTTCATGTTTATGGTACTCTACTGGAGGAAAAGACATCTAATTTTTC
Source organism: Vesta saturnalis (assembly GCA_036346205.1). Lineage (NCBI taxonomy): Eukaryota > Metazoa > Arthropoda > Insecta > Coleoptera > Lampyridae > Vesta > Vesta saturnalis. The sequence continues at coordinate 297,537 of JARFJB010002125.1, forward strand.
AGATCATCGCAGTTAGTAAACGCATTTCTACACATTGTTAAATTAAATTATGCAATAAACTCACACAAAAGTAGATTTAAGTTAAGTATAAGCTGAAATTTTTACCACGTTTATTTTAATTCTACCTAAAATTTCCGTTCATCAATAAATAAAACTTATACTTGTATTGGTACCGTAAAGCGGAGATACTTTGCTCCTACAGGGGTAATTTCGCACTGCTGTCTGAAAAAACTTTCATCGACATCTGTTAGAACTAGTAGTATTAACCGATTATGAAGGTGAGTGCTGGATAAGGAACTACTTTAATAGATTACCACTACTACTTAGCAGTCGCTGAGATAGAAAACATCTCGCGAAAAAGCAACAGCATGTCGGTAATTTGTGACCGATATTCTGGATACAAGTCACCTGTAGGTAAGTATTTTTTTATATTGCTTAGAATATATCTCTAAACCAGCGTGAGCAATTGTTATTAAAAATATTACGTATTATTTGTGTTTTTTAACATTATAGTGAGATTTAATAAAATATGGTGTAACTTTGCATCACGCTATAATTAATGCAAAATAACCTCATTTGAAAATTCTTACCATCCTACCGAAATTCAATTTTTTTAGACTTGCCACGGATTCATAAAAGAAAACTTGGCGCACGTCGCTATGTTCACTATAGCGAGGAAAGTTTATAAGAGTGCCTCAGTAATATCTGGAAAGAACTATCATGAATGAAAACTTCTGTAAAAAACAACATTCCTTTCGGGACAGTAGCCAATAAAATCTAACAATGTGATGAGAAGGGTGCAGACAGACCTCCAGTTTTTACCAGAGGAAGCTTTCACTTTATGCCTTGAAGCTTTGCGTAGTTCGGAATTTCCCATTCTGAAAATCTGAGATATGCCATTCAATCATACTTGGGTCGGCTTGGACGCAAAGAAACCAGATTTTCTAATAATCTACCTGGCAAATATTGGACCAAAAGCTTTTTAAAACGGAATAAGAGTCTTTCTGAAAGATTTGCTGCTAACGTAAAGAGAAGTCGTGCCGGGGTTGCCAAAAATGTATGACAAAATATATCGAAAACTTGAAAAGTACAATTGAAAAAGTTCCCTCAGAGAACGTATTTAATTTCGACGAGGCTAACTTTACAAATTATCCGGGCCAGAGTTCGACAAGGCACGAAATATCCAGAAAGAATGTGCAATTTCTCAAAAAGTTCTAATTCCATAATATTCTGTAGAACTTCGGCAGGATAACTTTTACCTCCATATGTGGTATATAAATGTACTAGACCACATGGATAGGAGGCGGACCCGAAGGTTCCGGAACCATCACTCATCGTCTGGTTGGTTTGAGTCTGTAACATTCGCTGACTGGTTTGATATCCTATTATTACACAAATTGAGGTCAACTGGGATAATTTAGCAACACATTTATCTCTTTCCATTTTTAAGCGCTACCGTGACGAAGACATCTACTTCATCTGCCTCCCACTAAACAGTACACACCTCACCCAGCGACTAGACGTGGCATTCTTCCGCGTAATGGTTTGTTAGAGTGGAAGCCAGCACCATATGGTATTGTGCCATGTGATGCACAATCCTTATTGGATCGCACCCATCACAGAGTTGTAGATGGTGGCGTTGTGGGCGAGGGCTTCTGAAATACTACTTTGGCAACTACAAGAAATGAATGCACAGGTGATAATAGTCACCTGAAGAAGAGAAAGAAAACCAATTTTAAGTGTAGCTCACGAGTAAGTTGTTTTTGAAGAACCATCAGGTTCAGGAATAGTACAGGTAGATAACATTACACCAACAAGTCGTGAAGAAACTAGTATGGAGACAAGTAATGAGGATGACCACATTTCTTTACACGACGAATCAGATTCTGACCCAGGAAGTGCCAGGCGCCCATTATAAAACCCCCTACTCCGATTAATAAAAGTAGGCCGTTTTATGTCCCAGAATTGAACGACTTTTGTTTATAGACACCTAAGTATGTTTACTTGTTTTTTGTTAAATAGTGTAAAGATCTCTTTTACAAGATGTTCCTAAATACATTTTCTAAAAATAACCTATTTTTTTTCATTATTTTCATTTCACCCATCATTGTATTATGGTTAGAGTGATGTCAGGGAAGGTATTGATGGGCCTAACTTTGCATAGTCACAGTTTTTCGATTAAATATAACAGGTGTTATATTGTGATGCAAAGTTGCCATGTCCAATAGGTAACTGCATCTCTTTTAACAAAATGAAAAAATACAAATACTATAAAAGGGTTCTAATACACCCTATTAATGGGTTCCTTATATCAGTATTGTGACATCCTTTACAAAAGTTGTGCCAATTAAATAGTAATTATTTGTCAAATACCGCAAAAATGATGCAAATTATCTCCGTTTTACGGTAACTACTAAAAATGCAACATTTGGCATAACGCTATTTTTTAGCGGCAACGAAGGTACAAACCAAAAACTAGTTTCACTTTAGCTCATCCTGTAAGCCCCAAGTTAGGGTATACTACAGAGTGATCAATCTCAAGTGTATACCTCGTAATCAAAATATTTAAGTTGGTACCACTGATAAGTTGGTAAGAAGCTGTATTGCTCTAGCTACTCTAGAGCATGGTTCGAGTAAAAACTACGATCAGTTTCAAATCTGTATGAAGGTCATTAACTTATACATATTATAAAATATTATCTTAATTTAAATAATGACTATTTTGTATTTGATTAGACTGCATCCCTATAAAATAAATAAAATATTATTTAATGATTGGATTACATCATTACAAAATAATGAATCTCAAGTACTTAAATGTTATAATTTCATTATAATTAAATAAAATTTACAGTACATGTTTATGGAATGACAATGTCTTTTACAAATTTTTTTTAACTCCTTAGGTACACATTAGTTATCACACTTTGCTTTACAGCATATGTCAAAATGACCGCTATTAAATTGTAAACATAAGTTCACCCTACGTTGCATATTCGCAAATACATTTTGTAACATTTCGGCACCAATATTATGAACTTCGTGAGTTACAGCATCTCGCAATTCTTGAAGAGTATGCAATCTTCTGCTGAACACTTTGTTTTTTAAATAACCAAAAAGAAAAAAGTCTAACGGTGTCAAGTCTGATGAATTCGGTGGCCAACAATTTACACTAATGATTCTATCTTCAAAGAAGTCTCGTAAATAATTAATTGTAGCCTGTGCAGTATGTGGGGTAGAGGAGTCGTGCTGGAAATACCCGTTTCGTAATTCACGATCATCCAAATTATTAATAAATGGTTCTAAAAGTATTTCCCTGTATCTTTCCGCAGTAATTGTGCCATCGAAAAATACTGGTCCAAATATTCGTTGTCGCGACATTGTTTTCCAGACACCGACCTTGATAGGGTGTAAGGTAGTTTCTCGAAATACATGTGGTTTTTCTGCAGTCCACGTACGATAATTTTGGCTATTTATGTAACCGGACAGATGAAACCAAGCTTCATCAGAAAAAAAGATACATCCAGTAAATCATTGTTCATCGTATTGTTGAACCATTGACAGTAGTTTACTCTAAGCTGAAAATCTCTATCTCGCAACTGTTATAATACCGACACTTTGCACGGGTACAAATGTAAATTCTTCTTTACTGCAGTGTGGACACTTCCATAGGATATATCTAAAAATTATTTATGTAAAATTATTTTTGTATGGTAAAATTTTTCATACGTGTTTGTGCAGATAGTTTTCGCAAAGATTTATTGGGGCTTGCATTCATCCTTGCTTGGATATCTGCTAAGGTGTCCTCTGTTAAGACAGTAGCCGAAGCTTCGCGTTTGCGTTTTAAAACACTACCAGTTTCCATGAATCGAGCTATCAATCGATTACGATGTTGACCAAATGTTTCGTAATTAATATTTTCATTTGGGTACTCAACAGTAAATTGATCGATGCATGATTGCAATGAATAATGCCATTGCCCATTACCATCTTGGAAGCCGCTATGAAAATGAGCCACAACAATGAATGTGTCGTGTTCGATTGAAAACGGCATGACGATTAAATTCGATATCACAATTTGAAATGCAGAATATATAATTTGTCTTGATATAGACAGTTTGTAAATAACTCAAGAAAATACAAAAGTGAAAAACGAAGATATAATATGACATAAACTAAAACGACTAAACCCATATACTTACCAAACTCTTAAAAGTGATTGTATGTAGTATATGTAATAAGTACTTAATTAGTGATAAAGACTTATTGTTCATAATGATCAAAAATAGAGGTTCGTTGGTATATCCTTCCAAAGATGTTGTAAATGTTTGTAAAATTAGTGAAACTGTCTTTAGGGAACATATCAACAAACTTCCAAATGTAAATATCAAAAAAATTTTATCTAACAAAATATTTAGTAGATGTTCAAATGTCGCCTTTAATTACCCTGAGTTACTAGAGCATATTAAGAATCAGGACTACCTCGACAATCATGTTGTGCAAATGATTAAATTAATCATTGAAATTTTTTTTAAAATAAGATTGTTCCATGAAGCAAACTTGGCTTCAGTAAAAGATGAATATGTTAGATCTAAGTATACTAAATTAATTTTATTTAAAAATCAATAATTTGAAAAAATGCAAAATAGGTATACAAATAAAAATTGAACATAAGCAGTACCATAATTTATTATGGCAGGGGAATTATAAAAGGTGACAAAAATGATAAAAACCCATATACTTAAGTATATGATAAAAACACGGCTGACATATGATAAAATGGCGCTAAATTTAAATTCGTCCCAACTCCGAAAAACCGATATTTAGCGCCTGCGCATATTTGTACAAATACAGTACGGTGTGGTCAAACCTCTCGCTCTCTAAGCTACGATTTTCGTGCGTTACAGACATTGGGAATACGCAGTATAGGTGTGTAAGTATATGCTAAAACCACACTAAAAATCCAAAGCAGTCAACTGCAAAACACAACAATATTAACAACTAGGGATTTTTGTCATACCACTACAGTACACTTGAGATTGAATACGTTGTATAAAAAAGAGGGTATTGGCACACCGCCATTTTGTAGGTATAAAAGTGGCGGGAATTTTAAAAGTTGAATTACATTTTAATGAGTATGATAATTGGATGTCTTTTCGTCAAACATAGTCCTATTTGTTACAAGTAGGGGCGTGCAATTCGGTTATTGATGTAAAGACAAATCACTTATAAATAGGTCAAATGTACTAATGGCTCTCATTAATATCACATTTTGGAACAATAACAATACTTTTTTTGTAAAATCACCTACGATTTTGAGGCGCTTATTATAAAGAATTTCGAGCATGCTCAAATTGCATGTTTGCTCCAAACATTATCTTAAAAATGTTGTTATAGGTTATCACCTGCATCCCTTTTGTAAGGATTCGCCAAATGGAATTTTTTAATTATTGTATATATTGTTATTCGGTTGTGAGCCCCAGGTAAAATATAACATGAACTGAAAAATTTTCAGATGTTGCTATAATTCTATTAGAATCCAAATAACATTACTAGCTATTATATTAGAGTAAAATGAATTTTCAATGTTACAAATATTTATAATAGTTACAATAATAAACATTAGTGCCTATACATACTGTAAACTCACATAGCAAGAATGAGAGAAATTTGTATTTTTTTGTACACATTGTACACAGTGCCGATTTTAGGATTTACAGAGCCCTAGACTGAACCTGTGGTGCGGCCCCTAGCGGTGTATGACATATTTTCAGTGAAAAGTGTATAAGGGCAAATATCATAAGAATAAGAAGTCAACATTTGAAATTTCATTTTACGTAAAGTTTTTAATTAAAAACTTAAAAATGAACATTGATTTAAAGCATTAACGAGACTTTCCTAAATATGAATATACCTAGTAATACTTTAATAAAATACATTTATTTTCCGGAGAAATTTATGCAGTTATACAGTGGGTTGTCTCCATCAGATTAATACTTGTAAACTGGCCATATGCATTTCTATGAAAAAAAGCATGAAATAAATCGTTTGCACTCATAACTTAACATAACATAAACATTTTTGAAGAATATTAAATCTAATTAACTATAATAGAGAAGAACTGTCAATAACACCATTCATTAATTTATGTAACATTATCAAGTTCAATGTTTAATATAATAAAATATCCTAGCAAACAAACTTACGTCTTTCTGACATGTAACTCATTATAAGTGTGATATTAAACTAAAGGTTATAATAAACCAATGAGAGCTTTAAATTAAACAAAGCCATCTCCTGACGTCAGTATGTTTGCTGGGATCAAGTTTAAAAGCAATAGACAAAAAGGTTCAATTACAAATTAAAGTAGTTTTTTGGATACACATGCACTAACAGATTTAGAACTATACACTTTGGCAACATATTCCTTGTCTTCTTGCTTCAACGAAAATTGTAGGCGAGCATTAATAAAAGCAAAACAAAATTTGTAGGCAAAATGACAATCACATACAGGTAGATACGACCCAGATAGGTACTTTGTAACTTTATGAGATAATATCTGAATCACATTTGTTTCTTGACCATAGTGTCGCATGTTATGTATACAAAATTTTTCAATGTATTCGGATGCTAATTGTAAAGCCATTGATGGATTTTTTAAATCCTTTTTATCAATTAGTGCTGTAACTACTGAAGTATAACCATATTCTTTAGGTTCCGTAGCAAATTCTTGACAACCTTCACAAATTTTTTTATATATTGCATTTACGATATAACCAGTGAAGTGGTGCAATGCATCTATTGCTAAGGGGTGCAATTTTTTCAAATTATCTGCTCTCATTTGCTCAAATTGGGCTTCGGCAAAATGGCACTGTAACAATAGTCACCATTAAAGAAATGTATAATAAATACCTTGTATTTAAGGGTTGTAACTCCTAAATGCAATCACTTATTTAACTTATTTACATAATTAGTTTGGATTGAGGGAATAGTTTTGTAACCAACCTATGTATTAATAAGCTACTAATAATATTCAAAATTAACATTAAACATTGCAGATTGTTAAAAAATGAAGCAAAGGGAACAACTAGCTTGTGATTAACCCACCGTACAAATCCTGTCCCATTCTTTTGGATTCCAATTATCTCTATGCATATTTGCAACCCATCTCTGAAATCTATCAGAATCCCTTGGAAATCTTTTTAAAATACAGTTTTTAGACAAATTACTACACTGCACTGCAGCACAAATTTGCGGCATTTTACCACTATTAAAATTACACAAAGTAAACTTTAAGATATTGCAGAATCACGCAAAATAACACAACTACTGCTATACTTTAAATTTCGGCTGCCATGCGATCTTAGAAATGCAGAAACTAAATTAAGTATACTTATAAAAGGTAAGGTTAGAATAGATCTTGATAATCTCAGAAAAATACCAACTTTTTGTAACAATTGCAAAATTTCCTAGAAATGTTTAGGGAATTTGTGTTTAAGGGGATACCACTAATGTTTAGGCGGCCATTTTGGAGGATTCTCCATAAGAAGAATGGAACACCAATACCCTCTTTTTATAGTATACCCTACACCAAGTGTAACTGCCGAAGTTTCTGTCAACTCACGGTTTCAACTATATATACAGTGATTCAAAGCTATCAGAATGCTCTATTTTATTTTTCCCGAAAATTACTAATCGCTACCCATTAAATTATTCTTAACAAAAATGGAAAATGAAACTTAATACCATTAAACTATTGATTCCTGAACTCGAAAGGTGCTGCCATAAAAATAAAATGGTGAATATTGAAATCGCTAATATGTGTTTTGCTTTGCAATAACGTACTAAATGAAAGAAAAAGTGAAATATTTTGATAATATGGCCAAAAAACGGTGTTAATACTACGATCTCTATCCAAATTCGACGTAATATATTTTACCTTAATCTTTAACAATAAAACAAGACGAAATTGAAATAAAAATTACGTTTTACACGGTTTCGCTATGTTTAGTTGTTAAATGCAAATTTTATATAGTCCTTGTACGAAAATTCGACTACGTGTATCAAGTCACTTGGCGTTCGAATCTTGTTTAATTAATTAATTAATTTGTGCTACTGCTAAAACCTTACAAGTGCCTAAGGTATCCTGTGAAATTACACGATCGAACCACACCCAACTCACTGGAATTACTCATTTATCTCTTCATTGAATTCAATTATTAACGTTCGCTTAAAAAGAAGTATGATGTGAGATGAGATTTATTGCCCCTTGTAGTTTGTGAAATAACAATTACAAACTTAAGAATAATAATTCTAATTTAGCTTCTCATTCGTTGTACCACTTTTATGTACTGTGTGACATTCACAATGCAACACCCAGTATACATAAGTATCTTAATTTTTTTTGCAATAATAATTTGAAATAGAAATTATCTGTTGCTAGTTACTAAAACAAAACATTACTGTTTATTAGTGTTATTTTAAATTTTGACGTTTAGTGGAATCCTTGCTACGTCCGCCGACCCGTTAATTTTCACCAATTAAGTGTATTTGGAACGGAACGAATAATAAGAGTACGAGGCTAGAATGGTTTTTCAGAAAATTGCTATTGGGTTGGTAGAAATGCATCTACTGTACTACGATGTTGGAATACTTGAACGGAAGAACGCAGACAACAACGTCGTAGAGGCACCGGAGCAGTAAGCAGAACTAATAACTGTGAACTTCACCTGCTGCTTTTAGGGACCGCTTCAGCGCCACTAGATTAATTGACAATTAATGACTGGCTGCTACAGGACCACTCGGAATGAAATCAATTTACCGAAGAATAAGGTCTTTTGGTTTTCAATCCTACCGACCACGTCTCATCTTCCACTAACCGCAAGACCTAAGGAAGCAAGACTGCAGACCGAGACCGGTAAGACCAACAATGGAACCGGGTTGTCTTTAGTGACGAATCTCGTTATTGTTTGTGGATGGACGGTTCGTCGAAGACGCGGACAAAGACGAGAACTTGAATATTGCGTGGAACGAGAGACGACACTTACCAGAGGTTACATTAAGAATGTTTTGGAAGTCGTTACACTGCCTTCTCTGCAGGAGTAGAAAACCCTATTTTTCAATCATTTAATGTACTATATGTACTCAGTTGATTACCAAAAAATTATTCAAATATATTTACGTTTACTGGGTGTTATATTTTTAGTGTCCCACAGTATACAATATAGGAAGATAAATATAGTAATTGAAACTAAATCAAGCGAGTAAAAGAGATAAAATAGTTTTTCTTAGTCCCGAGTAACTCAGAGAAATTGGCTTAAACGCTCTGCCCAAGTAAAAGGGTATTATGTAGATATCTATCAACCAAGATTCCCGGACCACTTTATAATTTCATTTCGTTTTCCTTTGACAATTTTTTGTGAGAGTGGCAACTTGTATGTAAGGATAGAGGCATATGTGTCATAACCATCGTTAAACTACTGTATTCCTACGACGTCGCCTATCTACTATTTTCCCCGAATACTAATTTTATTACACCAAGTTGCCACAAATACGTTTGTACGGCTATTCTAGTGTCAACCGAAAGGTGTACACAGTTTCTCGGTAGAACCTATCTTAACGCGTTAAGCGGTAAGTAGACGGCAAAGCATATATGCGATGCCTAACGTAATTTTACAAAAATAAACCTGCGACGGAGGCGTAAGAATGCAGGAATTCAACGATGATCAAGATACGTATAATGTTGATTTATAAATTACCAACCGTCCGAACAAAAATTGAGGATGGGACACTGGACGGTCAGTTCAAAAAACTCAAATGAGATTATAAAGTGAATATATAAATCACAATAGGTCGGGTATTCAAAGCGATAGGACGTTTTTAAGGTAGCTCCAGCTTCTATCTTCGGTTAGTGAAACAAATACGTGTTAAAATGACAGCTTCTAAATTAATGTACTGTACTGTAAGGGTAAGCTTTTTTTTTATACCCAGCGGTTTGAATATTAAAAATAAACAAACATAATAATAATCTAACCAGTAGAAGTTTTGAAGTTGAAAAGGCGGGAAAATAACATTTAGGACTGCTATAGTATTGAAATCCTACGAAAAAATACGGCTCCTTTAAACCCATACCAGATGTGATTGTTAAAACTCGTAAAATTGCAAAGTAAACTTAAAGCGCAATTACCACCCTTTTGTCTGAGGATTCAATTCAAACAGGTAAACATTATTGCAATAACATTGACTTATAGAGAACTAATAAAAATAACTTATTTAATCCCACTGTAGCGCGGGGTAAGAGACAATCATGGATACGTATGTGTAACTAGGAAAAATACCAGATGTGATTCATCTTTGTAACGAACCCCTTTCTATAACAAATCCAAACGTAAGCAGTGCCATAAGAATTGTTTTATTAGTTTAAAACATAAAAATAAATAACTACATAAAATTCGTAATCCAAAGTATAAAAAAAAGCAAATAAATAGATAAAATAAACAAATAACCAGCTCTAATTTGTAATAGAAAATCTAAATTAAAGTAATTAAATAATTTTTCGTTTCTCAAATAAATAACAGCAAGTCGCGTTGGGGAACAATCTAATTTAAATAGAAGTACGAAGTTACTGAATAGATTTTTATCGGTTTGAATATTACTAATAAACAAAAATAATAATAATCGAAACAGTAGAATTTTGTAACGTGTGAAATGCCTCTTTAAATAAAAATAGGCGAATAAATAATATTTAGGATTGCTATGGCATTGGACTTGTACGAAAAATACGGTTCCTTTAAAATCTATGTCACAGGATTGTTGAAACTCATAAAATCGTACTGGCACAAATATAAAATACAACAGATATGACTATGCATGGCAGATCCGTGTATAAGTGGTAAGTTTTTGAACATTTTTTCTTTTTTTCAAATTTGAAGATTGATCTAAATTTTATTTTTGGTACTATGTGTGATTTTAAGTTTAATTATAACATTGTGTTGCATATTGTCTTATACTATATTTTTCCTTGGCCGAAAATTCAAAACTTACGATAACTTTTACCTTTGGTACTATATTTGATCTTAATTGTAATTAATTAATCCTAAAAGTAGGCAATTAAAGTCGGGAGAGCTAACAGGGTTAGTATCGTTATTTATTGTTACCCTTCAATTGAATAAAAGTGAAATGTAGATGATGGAAACGTTGTCACGGTTCGCGACAATAATAAAATAGATTTGATAAATAAAGAACTAACTATAACTCGGAAATCTAAATTAAAAATAATTGAAGCATTTGGTCGCAAATAAATAACAGCAAGGGCGGTGAGTGGTGCGAGAACCAGGAATCGCGTAGGGAGCAATCTGGTTGAAACGTTATCTGATTGAAGGGTATGTACTTGAAAAAATTATATATATATATATATATATATATATATATACATTTAGATATTCATACAGTAAGTATGCAATCTATTATTTATCTTTCTTGACTCTGTGTATATTTCTACTTCTTACTTCCTTACGTGTCGGGGCAGTAGACAAATAACTGTTCGGTAGTAGGACGATACCGTTAGTAGGGAATGCTACGTCGTCCGGGGCACGATTTGGCCAGTAACCGGTCTGCTCGCTATGGCATTACTCAAGAGGACAATACAATTGCCTCGGGTCGACCTGACTACAAGGGGCGGTAAAGGTCGAAACAGACAAGCCTCGTTGAGGACGACTATGCAAGGAATGAATGGCGAGTCGGTACGTTCAATGTTAGAGGTATGCATGGTAAAGAATTTGAAATTGCGAATGTAATGTAGGAAAGGCACCTTCATATTCTGTGTGTATCGGAGACAAAGCGCAAAGGAAAGGATGCTGTGGAGATGGAGGATGGCAGCGTAGCACTATGGTCAGGAGTTGAGACTGAAGTGCATGGCACAAAAGGAGTTGGGGTGATCGTAAGTGAAAGAGCGAAAAAATGTGTTAAGCAGTACGAATTGGTATCTACCCGGGTAATGTGGGTTAGAATGAAAGTAGAGTTTCGAAGAATTTTTCTCATTGCATGCTATGCACCGGTGAATGGAGAAAGAGATCAGGAGTGTGAGAACTTCTGGAATGATGTAGAGAACGTGTTGAACGTATGTAAGCCAAACGAAAGAGTGATAGTGGGAGTATGAACGGATGGGTGGGTGTGCAGAGAGAACATACTGAACGCGTTCTAGGAAAGTTCGGAGACCAAAAAGTCAATGATAATGGTGAACATCTGTGTGGACAGAATCCTATTAGTGTCTAATATGTGGTTTAAACATAAAAATGTGTATATGTATACCTGGCAAAGAGGTGAATCTAACAGTATGATATACTTGATAGTGTATGATAAAGGGCTTAGAAACCTGGTGAAAGACACAAAAGTGGGTCGAACCACTTTTTGGTTGTATCGAGAGTGTGTTTAGGGCAAAAGTGGGTCTGGAGAAGGAAAGCAAACGTAGTACGAACGTCCAGAATTAGGGTAGACAAACTAGTGGATAATGGCGCGAGAATGAAATACGCAGATGCTGTGAGTAAAGAGTTGAATGATAATGAAACAGTGTGGAACGAACAAATAAAAGACACTGACGTTGAAAGTAAATGGATAAGCTTGAAAAACTGTGTTGTCATTTGTGTCATGCGGATATGTGGAAGAGCGACTGTAGGTAGACAGAAAAAATGCACTTGGTGGAATGAGTCGGTAAAAAAAGGCAGTATGTAAGAAAAAAGATGCGTACATGTGTAAAAAATGAGACAGAAAAAGGGATTGGATGAGGTGTACAGGTTAAGAAACAAAGAAGCGACGGAGGCAGTGAGAATAAGTAAAGAGGAAGTCATGGCTGTGAAAGGAGAGAAAATGCAGAATGATTTTGAGGGAAACAAAAAATTCTTCTGGAAATGGGTCAAAAATACAAAACGTGGCCCAAAACAGAACGCTCCAGGAGTGATGAATATGAGCAACGAAATAGTATGGGACGATTGTGAAATGAGGAAATGCTGGCAGGAATATTTTGGAAAGCTGTGTATTTTAGATTGATTTGATTTATTGTAAGGCCATGGCTAAGAGATAAAATCACATAAACTATCAATGTCTGAATTTAATTTACTAATGGGGTCTTAAAGTTACAACAGGTATAACTGTGTGTCATCAGCATACAAATGAGATGAACAGTGAATAACTTTTTCACTAAATTTTGAAATGTATATTGCAAAGAGACGAGGTCCCCAACAGGAACCTTATAGGAGACCAGCAATTACTTCCCTAAATGTTGATAGATTACCAGCACACAGCTTGAAATCTCAGCGACAAGTAATTTAAAGTCACTAAAAATAATATGCTTTAATATTACCTGTAACATACTATGCAGAACTGTGTCAAGGGCGTTTGTAAAATGCAACCAAAGCGATACTGTTTATTATTATTGCAATAGTCTAAAATATCGTCTGTAATCAACATTAAGGCGATAGCCAAATTGGTTAGGTGAAAGAATATTGTATGTATGAAAGTGTTCTATTGAATTTTTTTTCAGAATAGGACAAACAATTTCTTTTTTCCAGATAAATGAGAACTACAGAATTTCGAATACAAAAATTGTAAACGTATGTTAAATGATCAACTATATGAGGTCGAAAGAGAATTAACGTGTTAGTACTTATGTTATTCATTCCACCACTATTAGAATGAATGCATTAAAAACATCTGTAAACGCAAAGACTTTAGAGTTTTGAAAAAAAAACGATTCTAAAGAGTGATTATTAATATAATTTAATCGTTCCAACAAATTGGTCACAGGTTTATTTTTCATGACACCTAGTTAGATACTAGCCTTGCTTGGGCATCTTGAATTGGCTGTCTGACATACAACCTTTTTTTTCTTGTCAGATTGAAAATGTAAGATTATGGAGCATTTAATATTGATCCCAGTGGGAAGAAAGTTTTGTTTTAAGGCCTTTTTACATAGTTTCATGAGCACTTTAACATTGTCCATTAGCCAAAGTACCTGAGCTTGTATTATTGTGATCAAACGAGAAGGTGCAATTTTATCAATTAGAATGCTTTTATTCAGGTAATAATCCTTTCATCAATGTGTTACATAAACTGTATATGATTTTACTTCAATGCCAGTTTATTTAACACTCAGATACATCAGGCCGTTAGAGTTAAAGATAAAGTTTAAAATTTTCAAATAGTAAGCTCAAGAGTGCTCTGTAATCAATTTATTTTTCTTTAATTCATAATCATCTTTGCTACTTCACTATAGTTTGGGGAAACTGCACGTCATCGCCAAGCAATGCCGATTTTGAAAGGTTTTCATTTTACTGAAACTACAATGACATTTGTAAGAGCTCATATAGGTTTTCTATAATATTACAGAGTTTGAAAATTGCGAAGTTACAATCACTGATTATAATTAACATGTTTGTAGATACTAAGATTCATACCACTTTACCTTATTTGACCGCTGCAAATGCTACTTAATTAACCGCAGTAATAAATGTTATTATTAAAGAAAAGTACCTATATTGATACTATTACATAAAAATTTGTAAATGATCTAATGACTAACAACTAAAATGTATAATGGTAAAGTAAATGTTGAATCAAACTGCACACCAAGAGCTTGAACGAAGGTAATTCTTAAAGTGCATTAGTGTTGTACAGGATAGTTTTGGTATCTAGTAAAAGACAAAAGTCTGCATTTAGAGATTTAACAGGCTATAATTTCCAACATCGCAGATACATCTTATATATGAACACTGTGGAGATTAATATATTACAGAATAACTCATACTGTAAACCGTTAATAAAAACAATCGGGCGGCCATATTAGAAAGTTAAATCTCAATTTTCACTCTCCAACCTTTATTAATTTTTAACATATAATCGATCATTGGAGAGTCTATATGTAAATTTTCAGGTAAAAGTTTTGAAAATGAAATTAAGGATGAAAACTAGACACAAAAGCTTTTCTATAATAAAGTGGTTTTTAAAAATCATTGAAACAAAGTGTACTATAATACAACCGAATTAATTTTTAATTTATGATAGTTGTACTAAAACAATTATTGAAATGGTATGATTTCACAGATTAAATATTGGAAAACTGATGGTAGAGAAGAAGACAGTGTTTATTATTTATCTAGAACAACTACACCTTGGGCTCTAATTGTCGGTTTACAGCCAGATACATACTATCATGTAAAAGTAATGGGATATAATTCTGCTGGTGAAGGACCAGAAAGTGAACGTTATCTCGGTTTGATTAACAATTTTTGAGGTTTATAAATTGTAATTATTTCTTTTAGAACGTACATATCGTAAAGCACCACAAAAACCACCAACCTCAGTACACATATTTGGAGTTAATCCCTCTACTGTTAGAGTTGCTTGGCGATACATTCAACCTTCTCTTGATGAAGAGCCAGTTCAGGGCTATAAAGTATTTACGCTTTATTTAAATATGAAAAAATACAATTTGTGTGTTTTTAGATACGAGTTTGGGAAGTAGATCAAGATATGAGTAAAGCTAATGATACTATGGTTCCTGTTGGTGGTAAATTAGAAGCGTTTATAGATAATTTATCCCCTGGAAAAACATACCATATGCGAGTACTTGCATACTCAAATGGTGGTGATGGAAGAATGAGCTCACCACCTCTAACATTCCAAATGGGTAGGTTTTAGTGTGTTATAAAATGTATATATGTTTGTATGAAATTTACGATTTATTAAAGTTTTATTACTAATTAAATTGATTAATTTCT
Organism: Vesta saturnalis; assembly: GCA_036346205.1. Lineage (NCBI taxonomy): Eukaryota > Metazoa > Arthropoda > Insecta > Coleoptera > Lampyridae > Vesta > Vesta saturnalis. Next base: position 313,310 of record JARFJB010002125.1, read on the forward strand.
TAGGTTCCCCTGCATCTTATCGAAGTGGAGCTACTACAATAAACAGTAGTACTATGGCTGCTATTTTAGTTATTGCGATAATTTTTTTTTGTGCTACATAGTAATAGTGTAGCATAATTAAAGCGTTCACACTGTTGGTCATTTCAACACTAAAACGTGCCTTTTTAAATTTTGTATCTTTGTAAATACTCATTTGTAATGATTCATGTCACATTTGTGAACTGGTTTGGCATTGTTTTTTGTTCTTTTTTTTAAACGAGATTTGAAAAATACTATATTAATTCCTTCCAAGTTAGCATTAAGTTTTGTATGTAATTTAGTTTTTCTAAATTGCTCTTTATTGGGTTAAAGGTTATCACATATTGATAGCAATTCCATACACTGTCTAATCAAACTGATTAAACAGTTACTTATTGTTTATACTGTTGGTAATGTTTATACAATTATTTTTTTTATATACATTTTTGACAATTTGTTTATGTGATATACTAATTTTATAGTGACATATTTACTATATTAGGCACTGTAACAATACTTTTCTGAAGTACCTGCATGTAGAATATGCTATTAAACAATGCCTATAAATTTTGCAAATATAGTTAGTATTACAATTTATTTTATATATTAAGAATAACAAAAGAATCCGTCCATTTAATTTTTTGTTTTTATGCTGTATTTTAGTATATTTAAGTTATATAGATCTGGAAATATTTGAACAACTTTATAAATAAACAATTTTTACAAAAATGCAGTGTTTTATTTATAAAATTTTAGTTTGTTGGTAAAGAAGTTTGTTGTAAAAAGCAACAAGCACGTGATTACCGCAAAAAGTTTCAAACAGGTACAAGAATATGCAAGAAAAAAATGAAAATATGTGTAGTTGTAGTTTTGAACCACCCACTCCACACCTAAGGGGTAGTGACTCTAACTTAAAAATTCAATAGCAAAGTACCCCTTGCTATACCTCGTCGGTTAGATTTTCTTATACTGAATATAACAAAAAGAAAACGCATAATCAGTTGATAAAAATGGATATTTTTGTCGAAATATATTCAAACAAGAAATTGACAAAATTTATAAAAAATAACACTAAATTGAGTTTGACAATAACAAACAAGTTGCAAACATTTTTGTGACTTTTATATGGCCGGTTCAATAACGCCTGTTCAAATATCAGCACTCTTATTTGAATACATTTTGGTAAAAATCCTTGTTATTATCAACTAATTTTTCCAATTTTTTTGTTATATTCAGTATAAAAAAATCTATCAATCGAGGTATTGCAAGAGGCACTTTGCCACTTGAATTTTTTATTTTGGAGTTGTTACCCCTTAGGGATGAAAAGGTGGGATCGAAAATTACATGCCCAAATGGCAACTTAAAAATTGATGAAACTGAGCATTTTTCTGAAATTTTTTTTGTCAATGATTTTATAGAATTGATCCTTTGGGAAGCACTGTATGTAATTCAAGCAAACTGTTTAGTTATTTTATGTTTTAAACTCAAAACCAGATGGTTCAAGTAACATTTGATTTTAAGTAAATTTAGTAAAATCCACTCTTTTCTTGAACAGCGACCTTTTTATACATCAATCTTACTCCAAGGAAAATATAAGGCAACCATAAACAAGAATTTATTCTGTTTAATACAAATTTTATGTTTATCTCATTTCTTTCTAACATGAAAATGCTATCCATAGTTACCATTAGTTACTGGCATGTATTCTGATTATTTTTTCACTTGAAAAAGCCATTTATTGAGAAAAATTGGTACAATATATATTAATCAAAATTAATCATCATTTTCTACAACTTATTTCCATCTTTGTGGCAACAAGGCGATGCCGTGTTGAAAGATCGATGGTTGTTTGGCAGCGATCCAATCATTGATCCATTTTCACACTTCAGCATTTTTCGAAAACCATGTGCTAGCAAAGCCATGCTGCATTGATCTCAATAAGCGGTAATCAGAAGGCGCTAGGTCTGGTGAGTACGCTGGGTGCGGCAAAACTTTCCATTTGAGTTGCAACAGTGTATCCTTCGCAACTCTTTCAACGTGTGGCCGAGTCATGCAAGAGGATGACTTTGCGTCTGTTACTCGCGATTGTTGGTCATTTTTGCAACAATACGAAGTTCAATTTGTTCAATTGACGTCGCTGGACATCTGCAGTAACAGTTTCATTCGGTTTTAGCAGCTCGTAATACATGTATATTCCGCTTCGGTGTCAATGTGGATGGCAACATGGACTAACCCATGACTTTTTGCGCTTGGGACTGTCGTAGTAGACCCACTTTTCATCACCAGTCACAAAACGCCACAGAAAACTCTTCTTTTTTGCCTGGCAAGCAATGAAACCGCGATGGCTCGAAATGGCATTTTCAGTCAATTCGTATGGTAGCCATTTTCCCTCCTTTTGGATCTTTCCCGTCGCATGTAAACGTCTGGAAACACTTGATTCACTAGTAGTATAGTTATGCCGATTCTAGACCACTTTACAGTGTTTCCACGTCTCAAGGTCATGCGGCGCTGCCAGTTTCGAGGTCAAAAATGGGGTCAGATCATTGCTAAACAGCCGGTTCGCATCCTCGCTAAAAGGTGATTGCATCATCATAGCTAAAAATAGTCGGTTCGCGTCTTAGTTAAAAATTATAGTGACAACATCATCAAAAATTTTAGTCACCTACTGGTAGGGGCAGTTTTTATATTAAGGGTAGCTCCCCCAATTTGCTATATGTGGTAGATACGTAAATAAGTCTAGAGTCAAGCTATTCAAGGTCAAAATTTATTGGTATCATGTTACAATTCATAGAAATCAATTTTCAAGGCCGAAGTTTGTTGATCTGCAGGGGTATCATATTACAATTCTTAGAAATCTAAAAATAGAATCAGTTAGTAAAAGTAGGTCAAGGTCATAATCAAATGACTGATTTTGTGCATGAACGGTATTGCTCGGCTATCCTCATACGGTCAACCCTTCTATATAGGTTGAAATTTTATAAACACATGTCAGCCGCTTCGAAATCATCTTTAAAAAATGTGTGTAAAGCTGCTGTTATCATTGAATATACTGCACATTATTATTATGTAAAATCGCTTACGTGTTTACTATTGCAATATTGTGTGTAAACCTAATCGGATAATATTTTTACTATAACTTACTATAATGGAATCAATTTCTCAAATGAGCACTCAGGTGGTGGAGTCGACCAGGAAAGCGATGAAGTTAATTAAACATAAATATGAACTAATTCGACATATTCGTATATTGAGGAAAAATATTAGGTTAGTTGAGCAATATATTCGTAATAAGTTCTCAAGATAGAGAATAATTTTTTTTTATGATTGTGGACCTGAACAAGCTAAATTTGGCCTATCGTGCTAAAGCACTCAGGAACACTTAGGAGGATGGATAGAGGGATAATGAATTGCCAATAGATGCCTACCTACCTTAAATTTTCTCATATCATAAGTGAGGGGAAAGCAGGAACTAGGGAGATCATTCCAGAGTTTAGATGCCGTGTAGAAAAATGTGGATTGCGCCCGTTTGGTACGACAAGTGGAGAACTGAAACAATCAAGAAACGCTTTTAAATAGGTGGGGGTAATGTGCGAAATCTAATGTGGCAACCTATTGAATCTTATTTTAAAAGTAGAATACTTATTGTGAACGTAAACACCAAAGATCCACTAACATTTTTAAATCAAGCGTAGGGGACAGGCGGGCAAAACGGGGTACTTAAGGTTTAAAGTAGAATTAAAAAAAACTGCAACTTTGAAGGTTTAACAATAAGGCAAATGTCATTGTTATAGTATTAACTATTTATTACTATAATTTGAAGTTGAAAAAGGTAAACGTTTTTCTTATTTTACAAAGAAGAAAATTATGAATTACCCATTATGCCCGTCGTATAGGGCAAATGGGGTACCAAACTTAAACCAAGAAAAGCCTATTGACAAAGTTCGCAAACAAGTACTGCTTCATCATCTTCATCTTCTACACCACATGAATTGTGAGCCCATTTATGGCAACGAGAACAGCTTATCCATCCCTCTGTGGAACTCGAATAAAAGTATCCAGTAAAGCAGTCAGTGTCACTATCTTCGCCTTCTGAATCGGACTCTACTTCTTTAGTTTTTTCAATTTTGATTTCTTAATCGCCTGAGATTTGGTTTTATAATCGGCTATCTTTCTTTTCACTGATTTCACCTTGATAGCCTGCTTTTTCTTCAGAATTCCAGCTCCGTTTTATAGGGTGAAGACGTTAAAATGACAGTTTGCCTTTTCTTGACACTCGTTTCTTGGATTGATTGACTTTAGGCACTGCTAAGATCGCTTCGGGACTTACAAACTCAAAACTAGTGTCACATTCTTTGGACGATCCTGGTTGAGGCTCAGGCATCTCCTTTCTAATCGATGGTCCTGGTTGAGGCTCAGGCGTCTTCTCTCTAATAGACTACCCTGGTTGAGACTCTGGAGTCTCCTCTCTAATGAACTGTAATTGACTTTCAGGTCCACTGGGACCAACTTCTATATCAGTTGTAGCTGATGGCAAGAAATCTGCTTCAGAAAAAAACGGCCATATCCACAGGCCACACGCCGGTTGCTTTAAAACCATTTATGACAGTAACCATTGTAGCTGCTCTTAAATATGCGGCACTGAATAGGCAGGAAATTTGCTGAAATGTTACTACTCGTCCAGGATTTGTTCTAAGCCATTTCCTTACTTCGTCGTCATAATATGCACTTAGTGGCTTCATAAATTCAACATCTAAGGCTTGAAGACGGTGCGTGAAATGGGGTGGAAAACATATCATTTGCACCCCATTTTCCCTAGCATAATTAATTACGTCTAGATTTTTCGTATGTAACGAATGACCGTCTAGCAGAAGTAGAACTGGTGAATCTTTTGAAGCTCTAAAATACTCGACAAACTTCTTAAACCATGAAAAAAACAATATCTTATCTATCCACCCTTTTTCATTAAGTTCAACCCATCCACCAGGTACGAGGCCATCTAAAAACCCCTGTTGCATTCGCTTCCGGGGAAATATTAGCATGGAAGGCATATACGCCCCTGAGGCAGAGAAACAAATTTCTTCAGTGATAGTTTCACCTCTCTCGGCTGACGCAAGCGCACCAACTTGGCGCTTTCCTTTTGAGGCTATAATTTTAGAAGATCCCTTTGGATTGACTGTAACTCCCGTTTCGTCCACGTTGTAGATTTTTTCTGCTGTTAGTTTATATTTCTGGACAGTTTCTTCCAACAGTTTAAAGAATTGTTGTACACCCACCTTGTTAAATCCCATCGCACGGGCACCTGACGTAGCCTCGGGCTTTCTGATTGACAAGTCCTTGTGCCTATTCAAAAACCCCTGCATCCATCCCTGCCCAGCCATTTTGCGATCTTGGTTAAAGGGATGCTCAATCCGATTTTGATCAGCAAGTTGAAAGGCAAGTTGCCTACATTCTGTCAGAGTCAATCCAAACAATCTTGCTTCCATACCTTTAAGATAATTAACAAGTTCAACTTCTTGTTCGGGAGTAAAAACAGACCTTTTATCGGCTAAAACTTTTGCAACAGAATAACCTGCATTATGTCGTTGTTTTTTTACGTGACGCTCTAAAGTTGTCTGAGGAACGCCAAACGAAATCGATGCTCGATAGTAACCCATCTCACCACTTACTACAGCATTTACAGCCTGTTGCATGCTCTCGGTTGACCACTTTTAACGATCCGTCTTCCTTTTGTAGGTAAACACGATCTGGAAACAAAACCAAATTGTTTTTGTAAGATTGCATAAAAGTATGTCAAAAAGTGGGTGTTTTGGTTAGATTTATAATAAAATAAATAGATCATAATCTTAACATAATATGCTTATAGGGCAAAACGGGGTACCCCATTTTACTTTACCTATTGCTAAGCCGTTTTGTCCAATGAGCAGATTTTTAAGTTATGACCTATTTAAATTATTACAAGTATTTATTTTTCAACACAATGACAAAGAAAGTCTCTAGAAAACATTCACTGTTAGTGGGTAATAATGTTTTCTAAAGGTAAATTGATTTACTAATACTTACGATGAATTTATCTTCGGGCGATATTATAACCTTGTTTACTAAAAACGCACATGTACTACTCACAACGGTCGACTACCAACTACTGATTTCTAGTTTATGACAGAGGCCGTATACACGTGTATGTAATATAATATAATATAATATAATTTCATTATCGTCGTATAGATAGAGCGAGTGGTATTGAAAAAGAACCGGGTACCCCGTTTTAGGCAGCTACCCCGTTATGCCCGCTTGTCCCCTATAACGTATTTGCTGATAAAATTAATTTAATGTTTAAAGAGTTCATGTTGAAAGTCAACACGGTTTTGGTAGCTCACTTTGTACAGCCCCACAACTTGGAAATTGATTTAAAAACATTTTGAACTAAAAACCAAATTATTGAAGTTTGTACCGATTTGCGACAATGGTATCAAGCTAATGTTTATAAAAAGCTACAAACCAAAGTGGAGGAATTTTCGGAAAAAGATTCAGGGTGGGCTTTGTATAAAATTTTACAATTAAAGGTAAACATTAACAGGTGGGATACATATTAAATTACCTAACTTCATAGCAGTCAAAAGAGCTGTTGTTAATGTGAAAAGTAACGATGATTATTGTTTTTCTTTGTGGGCCGTTGTTTCAGCTTTATATCATGCTTCACAGCATTCAAATCGGACTTCTAGCTATCCTCATTTCAGTAACGTTTTAAATTATGATTCAATTGAGTTAAACATTAAAATAAATGATTGAAAAAAATTTGAAAAATTAAGTAATCTCTCAATAAATTTGTATTGCATAAAAGATAAAAAAGTTGTACCCTTTGTATTGAGTAATCAGAAAAGCGCCAGAGAACCCATAAATCTTTTAATGCTCTCTAACGATGACCAACCTTATCATCACTTTGTGTGGATTAAAAACATGTCACCTTTATTTTCAAAACAAATATCAAAGCTTGGAGAGAAGTATATATCCTTTACCACTTAGAATATAAAATACCAGAAAGGAACGTTGAGCTATATAACTTATTTAAAAATTACGACGGAATTCGTCATATTGAACACCCAAGTATGACTCATTCTTGGTGGTTTTGATCGAAGAAAGTGGTGTTTGTAAAAGTGTTTTGAATATTTTGAACTGTTTTAAAGTATCCTGTATAATAATTACCGGTAATAATCAAGTGTTTAATAAAACGTTGCGCCCATTAAGTAGTGTTGTATTGAATATTACATAATATAAGATTCAGTTTAGGTTATGGTTTTAATTCATAAGCGTAACGATCATTGTTTTGCAAGATTTTATTTTGAAAATGTCATAATTTATGTTTTTAACTTTATTGTATCAGGAAGTGTAAATTTTTTTTTAATAAATACATGACTAATTATATCGTAGCTTAAAAATATATTCTAAATATTAAATAATTTAAAATATGTATATATTCATTATTAGGTATGTATTATTAACCGGAAACTTGTTTTCCGCCATATGCACCACCCATCCCGGACGCACATATCATTGATAAAAACTGAAAAACTCCTTCCTGGTATTTTACATTCTAAGCGTTACCAAGACTGTAGATAGTACCATCATAAAATTTAGATTTATAGATTCCCTTAGGTTTATCAGTAGTAGTATTGATAAGCTAGCTTCTTAGTTAGATAATGATAAAAAGCTTATTACTAGATCAGCGTGTAGTAGCGACACTGAATTATTTAATTTGTTAGTGCGCAAGGGTATTTTCCCATATGAATACATTGATTTATGGGACAGTCTAAACGAAACCGCTCTACCACCAAAGGAAGCATTTTATAGTCATCTGTATATTTACATGCAATTCAAGTCTGGAACATCCTTGCAGTACAAATATTAGGACAATATTCCTTTATTTATATTTAAAAACAGATCTGTTATTGTTAGCTGATATATTTGAAAATTTCCGCGTAACTTTCTTAGGTGCCTATCAATAGGACCCCCTGCATTATTACACAGCCCCCGGCTTAGCATTTGATGCCATGCTAAAAATTACACAAGTTAAATTAGAACTGCTCACTGATATCGATATGGTCATGTTCTTTGAAAGTGGTATTAGGGGCGGAGTAGCACAGCGCTCCAACCGTTATGCAAAGGCTAATAACAAGTGTATGGGTAATAACTATGATCCCACTGTCCCAACCACTTATTTAATGTACTTTGATATTAATAACCTTTATGGAAAATCAATGGAGCAATTGTTGCCATATCGACAGTTTGCCTTTGTAGATAACCCGTACCTTGAATCCATACTAAATACTCCAGATGATTCAGACATCGGTTACATTGTAGACTGTGATTTGGACTATCCGCTGGAATTGCACGAGTTCCATAGTGGCTTACCCCAAGCACCAGAACATTTGGCTCCACTTGGTTCCAATTTAAAAAAAGTTTTACTCACAATTGTATCCGAAACGCAATTACATTCTTCACTATAGGAACCTAAAGATGTATTTGGCGCTTGGTTTAAAATTGGCAAAATTAAATTGAGCCTTGAGCCTTAAATAGGCCCCCAAAAATTAATGTGATAAAAATTATTATAAGTTAATGATCAACAGTGATTTCGGTAAACAAATGGAAAATGTGCGTAAATATAAAGATATCCGTTTGGTGACCAAGTGGGAGCGTCGATATGGTGCTGGTGCATATAATTCCAAACCAAATTTCCATAGCTATACCATATTCGATAAGGATATGGCAATTATCGAAATGAACAAGTTGGAAGTTTTTCTAAACAAACCCATATATGCAGGATTTCCTGTACGACTTCCATTACAATTATGTGCTACGAAAATTCGGAAATAAAGCGAAGCTCATGCATACTGATACAGATAGACTGATTTATGAGTTCTCTGTACCCGATATTTATGAGTCCATGAAAGAATGTATTGAAAAATTCGATACATCCGATTATGCTCCCGACAATATTTTTGGTAGTTATCTAGTAAATAAAAAATACCAGGCTTGATGAAAGATGAGAACAATGTTGCGTGCGAAAATGTACGCTTATTCAGTTGAGGGGGGCAAAATTACAAAAAAATCTAATGGTGCTACTAGAGCCAGTGTGAAACAAATCACCATAGAAGATTACAAGTTGGCATTATTTG